>JANRMT010062818.1:9016563-9069646 GCA_026402145.1 Polypterus bichir lapradei | reverse complement strand
CACCAGCTGCTTGAAGTACTGCAGTGCATCTCCTCCTCATGGACTGGACCAGATTTGTCAGTTCTTGCTGTGAGATGTTACCCCACTCTTCCACCAAGGCACCTGCAAGTTCCTGGACATTTCTGGGGGGAATGGCCCTAGCCCTCACCCTGCGATCCAACAGGTCCCAGACGTGCTCAATGGGATTGAGATCCGGGCTCTTCCACTGCGAGGATGATCAGCTGTCCTTCCTGTCTCCCTGTAGCGCTGTCTTAGGCGTCTCACAGTGCGGACATGGCAATTTATTGCCCTAGCCACATCAGCAGTCCTCATGCCTCCCTGCAGCATGCCTAATGCACGTTCACGCAGATGAGCAGGGACCCTGGGCATCTTTCTTTGGGTGTTTTTCACAGCCGGTAGACAAGTCTCTTTAGTGTCCTGCGTTTTTAGAACTGTAACCTTAAATGCCTACTTTCTGTAAGCTGTTAAGGTCTTAACGACCATTCCACAGGTGCATGTTAATTAATTGATTATGGTTAATTGAACATGCATGGAAAACATTGTTTAAACAATTTACAATGAAGATCTGTAAAGTTATTTGGATTTTTAAAACATTATTGTTGAAATACACAGTCCTGAAAAAGGGACGTTTCTTTTTTTGCTGAGTATATATATATATACACTAGGGGGCTTTGCCCCCTGCTTGCTTCGCTCGCCAACCCCTTCCCCCCCCCCGCCAGCGCTATGCGCCATTGTGAAGAAGGGGGCTGGACACACCCCAAGGAGACGCGGCTGCTCCTCCAAAACTCCTATTAAACAGTGATACATTGGGAAACAAATACAGTTGTTTACTTCCTCTTTGTTCAATCAGCTGCTGGCTTGCTGCTGCTGCCATGCCACATGATCTGCACTTTGCTTGCCTACCCCTCCCCCACCAGCGGTATGCGCCGTTGTGAAGAGGGAGCTGGATGCACCCCAAGGAGACACAGCCACTCCTCTGAAACCCTTATTAAACGGTGATATATTGGGAAACAAATACAGTTGGTTTTTTTACTTCCTCTTTGCTCGATCAGCTGCTGGCTTGCTGCTGCTGTCGCGCCACGTGATCTGCATTTTGTGCAGCTCTTCAAACATTTAAAAGCCTGTACTGCACCTAAATATTCAATCTCTTTTCGCTGTTCTGTTATTTCACAGAGTAATATTTTCAGTTTGTTTGCGCTAATGCGATCTTTACTCTCATTTTTTGAGACTTTTGAATTTCTCTACTTCCTTTATCTCTAACCTGCTCTGCATGTGTATCACGGGATTTGCTTCCAAAGGTTGTAGGTATGACATGACTTGTCCATCTTGCGGGACGTGAAAGTGTCTCTCTGTCTCTCTTCAAAAGATTACATCTCATTGCAGGAAAAAAGTCTCATATCGTCGCAAGATTTTATATATATCTATACTAATAAAAGGCAAAGCCTTCACTGACTCACTCACTCACTCACTCACTGACTCATCATTAATTCTCCAACTTCCCGTGTAGGTAGAAGGCTGAAATTTGGCAGGCTTATTCCTTACAGCTTACTTACAAAAGTTAAGCAGGTTTCATTTCGAAATTCTACACGTACCGGTCATAACGGTCGATAACATTCGACAACGTCCGCCATGTTGAACTTTCTTATTTATGGCCCCATCTTCACGAAATTTGGTAGACGGCTTCCCTGCGCTAACCGAAACCGATGTACGTACTTATTTCAATGGTATGACGCCACTGTCGGCTGCCATATTGAACTTTCCAACATCACTAATTTCTCCAACTTCCTGTGTAGGTAGAAGGCTGACCCTATCTTCACGAAATTTGGTAGGCGGCTTCCCTGCGCTAACCGAAACCGATGTGCATACTTATTTTGTTGGTATGACGCCACTGTCGGCCGCCATATTGAACTTTCCAACGTCACTAATTCTCCAACTTCCCGTGTAATTAGAAGGCTGAAATTTGGCAGGCTCATTCCTTACAGCTTACTTACAAAAGTAAAGCAGGTTTCATTGCGAAATTCTACGCGTAACGGTCATAACGGTCAACAACGTCCTCCAAGTTGAACTTTCTTATTTATGGCCCCATCTTCACGAAATTTGGTAGGCGGCTTCCCTGAGCTAGCCGAAACCAATGTACGTACTTATTTTGGTGGTATGATGCCACTGTCAGCCACCATATTGAACTTTCCAACATCACTAATTCTCCAACTTCCCGTGTAGGTAGAAGGCTGAAATTTGGCAGGTTCATTCCTTACAGCTTACTTACAAAAGTTAAGCAGGTTTCATTTCGAAATTCTATGCGTAATGGTCATAATGGTCAACTACATCCGCCATGTTGAACTTTCTTATTTATGGCCCCATCTTCACGAAAGTTGGTAGGTGGCTTCCCTGCACTAACCAAAACTGATGTACGTACTTATTTCAGTGGTATGATGCCACTGTAGGCCGCCATATTGAACTTTCCAATGTCACTAATTCTCCAACTTCCCGTGTAGGTAGAAGGCTGAAATTTGGCAGGTTCATTCCTTACAGCTTACTTACAAAAGTTAAGCAGGTTTCATTTTGAAATTCTACGCGTAACGGTCATAACGGTTGACAACGTCCGCCATGTTGAACTTTCTTATTTATGGCCCCATCTTCACGAAATTTGGTAGGCGGCTTTCCTGCGCTAACCGAAACCAATGTACGTACTTATTTCGGTGGTATGATGCAACTGTCGGCCGCCATATTGAACTTTTCAACTGTCTTTGTTACTTATGGGCCCATCTTCAAGAAATTTGGTACACGGGTTCCCAGCGCTAACTGAATCCTACTTACGTACATATATACCTCCATAGCCTGCAGCTCGGTCACCGTGTGAGGCGGTGTTGGGTCCCTCATCCCAACGCCTCCCACGTTGTTGGCTGCCTGCCTATATTAGGCCGTCTACCGCTCCGGTCTCTACATTCCCTTCCTTGCTTCGCCACGGGATTCACGTCTCCCTGCTGATAACTACAGCCTTTTTATTTAATCCACGGCTTCTCTGATGTTTTATTGTTCGTTTATTACGATTATAGTTATTGTGTAGGTATTTTAGACTTACTTTACATTGCTCAGGTACCCATTTCCTTTATCATTCCAACTGCACCCCCATTACCATGTCTATCGAGGTGATCACCATCGATCAAAGAACTGTAACTTACCGAGTGGTTTCCATGCCCGGAGATGGCAGCTACCTTTTCCATTCTCTTTGTTACATATTGCACGGCCATATCAGGCTCACTCTTGATATCCGGAGGAACATTGTGTCTTATGTATTGAATGACTAAGACAGGATCAAGGTGTGGACTGATGACGGTACAGGAGATAATTATACTACACAGGAGCACTATAAGAGTGAAATGCTTAAGCCCTTCACCTATGGTTCTGCATGTGAGTTGATGGCTGCCGCTGAATTGTTCGGTTGTCACTTTCAAGTGTACCGAAATGGCCAAATATTTTACACCTTTCGACAACCGCCAATGCCTCTTAAACATCTTACATTCACAGATGACGATTTCAGTAGTGGACATTTTGATGTTTATGAATGTTTAAACTCTCAAAAGCTGGATGTGAAGTTATCGATGAAACTGGTTGTATGTTTACAACGCTTGACAGATGCCGAATGTCACTTCAACACAAGTCCTGCAAATACTGTCGTAATTGAAACAAACCATGAAACTCAAACCGATTATGACAGCAGCAATCCAAGCTGTGAGATTTGAAACAAGATTACTGTTCAGATGGTCAACTGTACGTTGCATGCTCAAGAGTAAGCTCAGCGCACAGCTTGGTCATATTACAACCGGAGGACTGAACTCACAATGTGGTATACAAAGAGATCCTTAACAAATAATTATTGGCATATTTTCCCTCAGTTTAAAAAGGTTTAATTTTCTTCTTAATAAAAATTTTAATGCAGTACTTCGCCGCTGCGAAGCGCAGGTATTTTGCTAGTATATATATATATATATAATATAAAATTGTGAATTCTGAAAACCTTTTAATCCAACCCAACTCTTTTCTCTGCATCCTATTGGTATCGCACATTAAACTGACCGATGCTATAGTTGAAGTGTTCCACTAGGAAAATGTGGTGGTGGTCTCTACCACTTTGGCATTGTTAAGTGGTATGTTTAGCAACTCTGGTGTACGTTAGTTTATTGTTATTTCCACTCATCCATTGCCCAGCACATGAAGTTTTCAGTCATTAGTATTACAGCTATAAACCTCGTTCACATGGTATGGAAAATAAAATTAGTATATTCATGTATTAGCATAAATAAATAAGAATTATCCTTAGTGCAAATATTAATGCAAATTAGGCCTGCTAAACAAATGGTTAAATAAAGGCCCATGCCATATTTCTTTTTTAATTACAGCTTAGCTTTAGCTGGCAATAAAACCTAGCGAAAGGACCCAGGAAGGGAGAACGATGAGATAACAACAGCTCAAGGATGGAAGAAGGCAAAATACCTGTTGGCTCTCAGCCGACCTAAAAATAAGCGAAGCAGAAAAATAAAGATAATTGACAGAAAATAAAAAATATTGGTGGTTCTAATAAAAGTTAATTAGGCCAGCTGCAGAGAAAGGAGTCAGGGTAAAGTAGCAAATAGGCTGCTTTTAGCGAGGTCAGAATGATAAGAAAAGAAATATAGACTGTGATTTTTTAACTGTTCGGGGCTCCACCTGATTTCGCCGAATTGGGTTGAGTCCGTGTTATTCTTTTATTACAATAAAACAATATACTCTGTTTGCCCATCCTCTTGACTCCTGGAGCCTTTTTTCCAGGTGAAAACTTTTTGGTGTGTCTTTTGCTCCAACGATTTTCTCTTCGTCAATGGCCTCAGAAGATGCATAAAAAAGTCACTACCACACTGCTGTTTCTGGTGTAAAACGTCAAACAACAGAAAAGTCAGACAAGACCAATTTTCTTATTTTTAGACTCTTATTTGGTATTTTTAGCATTATTTTTGATTTTTTTAACTGTTCTTCTACATGTTTTGCCTTTTTTATTTTTTCTTCCTAACCCTAGCAACTGGATAGACTAGCAGTTACACACACACACACACACACACACACAGACACTTCTCCTTTATTAAGGTGAATTCTTGCATATATTTCTTTATCAGTCAATATATATACAGTGAATATAGAAGTGTAAGAACACTGCAGTAGTTTTGTTTTTTTCACTCTTGTAATATTTACGATTTAACCTGTTAATTAAGTGGTCACTCAAAAGCTTTACTGAATAATTTACCTCTTGACTTTAGTGGTATTGATTCTAAGAAGGATTATTTTCCAACATCTGGGCAGTGGAATACTGACTGAAATGTTATATTTTCTTCAACTTGAGAAAATTAGATTTACTCTTATGGATTGTACAGATAACTACTTTAAAGCCTGGCAACCTTTCATTTAGCACCTTCAGTCCCTCAAGGCAGCTCTTCTTTTAAATTACTGTGAATATGTGGCTCAACATATTTATCCTATCTCTTTTTTCTTAAGGTTGTTGTCATTTTACTTTGTATCTCTCTACCATTAGTCTACATTTAATGGTTTAATGCTTTATAGCTACAATCAACAACTAAAAAATATTATCAAAAACATAACTCCACTTTTATTTTCACACCTATGGCAAAAAGGTTTTCTTATTTATAACATAAATATAGGAATAAACATAGAATATGTCATACACTTAGGTCCATAAGTATTTGGACAGTGATTCAATTTTCGTAATTTTGGCTCTGTGTGCCATGACAATGGATTTGAAATGAAGCGATCAAGAAGTGATTGAAGTATAGACTTGTAGTTTTAATTTAAGGCGTTGTGTCGGATGGCCAGGGTCCTTACCCATCTGGGATACCTTGATAATGAAATGGGCAGGGTAAAGAACAGACACAGGGCTATATCTCCCCCAGAGCACTAGATGGCAGCCCCACTGGGTTGCAGCGGTGCCTCAGATTCCCACTGGGTTCCATAGGAGTTGGATTTCGGCACTGCCCTGTTGGGTTCTGTGGGTGCTGACAAGAGGTGCTGCAGGGGCAGCAGAGCCCTATTATGTTGGGCTTCCGCCTCTCCTGGAAGTATTTCTGGATCATGCTAATGGGTCACAGGAAGTGCTCTAAGGTCTGGCATAAAAGTAACCTGCTGCCACTGCTCCAGGAACCAGAGTTAGGTGGGGAGAGAATGATGCTTGACATGGGAAGTGGAGGTAAAATAAAAGAGAGAAGCCGGAGGAAGAAGGCACAAGAGCGCTGTGTGCTGTACTTATTTGTACTTATTTGTGTTTTTTACTGTGCTGCACTGGTTGAAAACAAGGAAAATGTTTCCTACAGTAAAAATAAAAAAAATGTTTTGAACTTGTGTCCTGTGTCTGTCTGTGTTGTTTTTGGAAAGTTGAATGCCCCCTGCAGTCCACAGTGTTTAACAAAAACATTGTCCAAGCCATTTAGAAAAGACAGCCATTTTCATACTTGGTCCTCCCCCCCACCCACATTTTCAGGTGCTCAAAAGTATTTGAACACACTAACATAATCATAAATAAAATTATCATTTTCGATACTTGCTTGAAAATCCTTTGCAGTCAATTACTGCCTGAAGTCTGGAAACCAAGTCCTGGGTTTCGCCCTACTGATGCTTTTCCAGGCCTTTACTGCTGCTGTAATCAGGTGCTGCTTATTCATTGGATTTTCTGTCTTCAGTTTTGGAGACAGCAAGTGAAATGCATGTCCAATTGGGCTGAGGTCAGTTAATTGACTTGGTCATTGAAGAATATGCTACTTCTTTGCATTGAAAAGCATTTGGTTTGCTGTCACAATATGTTGTGTCCCATTTTCCATCTGTACTGTGAAGCGTTGTCCTATCAGTTTTGCAGTATTTGTCTGAATCTGAGATGACATTATAACCCTGTACTTCAGAAATCATCCAGCCACCTTTGTCAGTAGACATATCATCAATAAACACTAGTGACTGGCTTCCATTGGCAGTCACACTTGTCCATGCCATAACAGTGCCTCCACCATGTTTCACAGATGATGTGGTATGCTACAGACCATAAGCCGTTCCTTCTCTTCTCCATATTTTTCTCTATCCATTATTCTGGTACATATTGATCTTAATTTAATTTGTCCAAAGAAATCTGTTCCAAACCTAGACTGTTTTTTTCTTTTTATATTTTCTGACGAAGTCTAATCAGTCCTTCCTATGCTTGAAGATAATGGTTTGTACCTTGCGGTAAAGCCTCAGTATTTACATTCATGAAGCCTTCTCTTGATTGTAGACATTGGCAATGATAGACCTACCTCCCAGAGAATGGTCTTGGCTTGGCTAAATGTTGTGAATTAGTTTTTCTTCACAATTCTGCGATCATCTAGCACGGTTGCCTTCCATGATTGTCCAGGCCTTCTGGTGTTGGCTGAGCTCACCAGTGCATTCCATTTCTCTATAAGAATGTACCAGATGGTTGATTTGACCACTCCACATGTTTCTGCTCTCTTGGATGGGTTTGTTTACTCTGGCTAATGATAACCTGTTTTTACTTGCATGAACAGCTCTCTGGTCCTCATATTGAGAGTACATTACAACAGCTCCCAAATGCAAATTCCACACTTGAAATCCACTCCAGACCTTCTACCAGCTTAATAGTTAATAATATAATGAAGGACCTGCTCACACCTGGCTATGGAACAGCTTGTCAGTCAACTGTCCAAATACTATTGATACCCTGAAAATGGAGGGACCATGTATGAAAATGGCTGTCATTCCTAAATGGCTCATACTATATTTCATGTAATTATTTCTTCATTTCAAATCCATTGGGGTGGGTTACAGAGCCACAATTATGAAAACTGTGTCACTTTTCAGACACTTATGGAACTAACTGTATTACACCAAAGCAATTAAATACAAAATTAGCAAATTACAAGTAAATAGTACAGTGGAACCTTGGGTCACAACCATAATTCATTCCAAAACTCTGGTCGTAACCCGATTTGGTCATGACCCGAAGAAATTTCCCCCATAGGATTGTATGTAAATACAATTAATCCGTTCCAGACCGTACGAACTGTATGTAAATATATTTTCTTTAAAGATTTTTAAGCACAAAAATAGTTAATTATACCATAGAATGCACAGTGTAATAGTAAACTAAATGTAAAAACATTGAATAACAATGAGACAAACACCCAGGCTTCCTGCTCAGCAGCTCACTCGCTCTCAGCGGCACGCGAGCCTGCACTTGCACTCGCTTTTGCACTCTCTCTCTCTCTCTCTCTCTCTCCTGCACTGACTTTCTCCTCCTGCTTCTTGCCTTCTCCTGCAACCTCCCGTTCTTTCCTGTTCTCTTCTTTTTCCCTTTATCCAACTCGCGCTTCTATTTATGAAGAGGCGTGGTAGTCGTGGCAATCAGCAGCTCCTGGGAACAATTATGGATGCGGACCGCTTCTCATCTGTGCACTTAGGTGAGAAACGGCCACATCACGAACTCCTCAGCCACTTCAGCCACACACCACCACGCCCCCTTGCTAAGCCGTGAGTGCAGTGATTATTTATTAAAACTGGTCTTTTTGACTGGAGCTGTGGACCTGTTATACCACAGGAGGAAGCTGGGTTGAGAGGAGGTTACAGTTTTGAGGGAGAGTCCCTCTGCGTGATGCACCGAGAACAATGTACAGTGCAGGGAGAGACTGAACACGTGCAGAAATCATCAGCTAGTACGAGCCGGAAGGGAAACTGGCTTGTTCGTCAACCAAGTGTGTGGTCGTGAACAGATGCAAAAGTTTGGCGAACTTTTTGGTAGTAACCCGATTTGCAAGTGTTCAGAGACTTTCATGAACCGAGGTATAATATATAATGTCAAAGCTTTGGTGGTAATAGTGAAGAAACAAAAATCCTTCTGTATAATGTGGGGTTGAGGATAAAAGTAATCTTTTTATATTTTACTTTCCCTGAACTGGCTATTAGTTTACATGTTTTAGTTAAAGAGAGCACCCCTAACACAACATCAATGTGCTGCAGGGAACAAAGTAAAAAAAGCAAAGAAGCTAATAGCTAAGAAAGGTCAGTGAATCAGAAAATAAGACAAAAAAATCAAGGAGAATATATATATGTATATATGTAAAAGTATAGAGTTTTTATTGTGGGAAACTGTTCTTTCCCAGAATACCAAGCACAATACAAATGAAACACAAACAGCACACAGCAATACTCTTGACTTCTTCTCTGTCTCTCACTCTCTGTCGGTGTCACTGCCTCATCTGCTCCTCCATCAAGTGTTGTCCACCATCTACCAACTCTGTTCCCTAAATGAAGGCAGTGGGCTTCTTTTGATGTTTCACACAGGAGTACTTCCGATGTCTTGTTAGCACTTCCGGGTGAGGAGGAAACCCAATGAAGCAGGTATCTTCAGCCCCCACAGCACCCCTTGGCGGCACCCAAAAACCCAATAGGGCTGAGTCTGCCATGTGAGAATCTGAGGCACTGCTGTAGTCTAGCAGAGACTGCCATGTAGTGATCCAGATGAGATAATTCCCTGTGAATGCTCTGTCTCCCCTGGTCTTTCCATTATGATGGCATCCCAGCAGGGTTCATTACCCAACCACCTGTCATAATACAGTATATATAGAGAGATAGACAGATATCATTTTCTTGCCTTTTTGACATATAACTTTTATTATAGATCTTTTTATTGCCTAATGTTATCATATTTCAGGAAATAAGTCAAATGACAATAAGTAAAGATCTGCAGTTATGTTACACATTTATCTTTAGAGAAGTGGCAATCTGTTGAATAAAAAAAAGAAAGGAAACAATATCAAAGAAAAAGTTTATATGCTTCTAATTACAAATGATGTGAGCTACTTTGATTTCTGTTGTTTTGATTGGTTATTTATGTCTCAATGGATCAGAGAAGTGCTTTCACATTTACAAGACAATGCCTGCATTTCACTTTCAGCTGTCTACCTCATGGATGGGATAAATGTTGGCTTGCTTTAGTGGCAAGACAAAGATGTTCTGGCTCAGAAAATAGCAATATCACCAGCTTGTAAGTGGACCCTGTAAAGACATTACTCCCAGGCATGCATATGACAATTCAATTTAATGTTGCCTTTCTTTATTATATATTAAAATTATATTCCCTACACATTTGAAATTGTACATACAGTATTTGAAAAATAGTTTAATATCACCAACACCTCAAGTTGTTGCAGAACCTTGTAGAATATAAGCAAATAAATACATATTTATTTTATTTAAGACTGTGTATCTCCATCAACCTTTAAATTTAAATTCAAACTGACATGCCAATTCCCTATTGCACTATAGTTCGAAAATGATTTTCCTATCCTTTTTCTATAACATACACATTATTAATATTTATTTATGGCTTATGCTTGTTGTTGCTGTTTGATACTTGACTTCCTGAATTTAGGTACTTTGTAAAATATTTTAACTTTCTAGGCACTGGTTTGCTTGAAATTGTTACATTACTTGCTTTCTATAATTGTTACATTTGCATATAAAAGGAAAGACAGGCGACACAATTAAGGATGGCTTAGCTGCATTAATACTTCTCCTATTATTATTAAATTGTTGAAGTCCAGAACACTTTCCTAAGTGGATCAACACTTTCTATTTTTCTTAAGGTATATTTAAGCCCACAGGAATGTTACACTTGCTTCTTACTGTATTCTTTCCTTATTGCTGTACAGCCCTCCCCATGTAATTGTCTTATTTTTTAAATTTTCTTTATCACAATCCTTGGAAGATGCAAATAATTTCTTTCTAACATATATAAATGCAATTGTAGCTTTCATTTGCATTTTTTGTTTATATTATTTGTATGATGTAATTTATTTTCTATTTTGTGTGCTTGTTATTGCTGGGTGCCACCAATTTGAATGTTTACTTTCATGGGTGCTGCTGGGGCTTCTTTATACTGACAGTAATACACCTGGATAATGCCTCCCTATGAAGGTAAGTGCCAAGTAAGAAGTTTTCTTTCTTTTTAATTTTCTTTCTTTTTAGTCATTCTGGTGTGTGGGTGTGGGTGTGTGTGTATTAAGGTCATCCGAGGGAATGATGGATCATGAGACAAGATAAATGTTCAGGTGCCAACCGGTCATTCCCATTTACTTTAAATGTCTAACAAAATGTAAACGTGAGGGCACAATAACAAACAAAAGGTTCACTCAATGGTGCTATAAAGAACAGAAAATTATGTCTCTCAAGGGCTTCTTTAGAACACATGAGGTCACAGCATGAAGGGGCTCCGTCTCTTGTCTCTCCCAGTAAATAAGTGACATCTCCTGCATTTTTATAGTCCAGAAACTGGCAGGGATGGAATCAAACCTCACTGGGTGGTTTCTCTGCACTGTGAAGGCAAGAAAAGACAACACAGTTAGTAGCAGCTCCCCCTCTTAGTCCATGGTGGAATTACATACCTGGGAGGAACAGAGAGGTTGACCCTCTGACGGGCATGTATGTCAATGTAAAATAATATGTATATTTATTTATTTAGTGAGATTCTGTATAAAGCCAAATTTCCCCCTGTGAACAAATAATGTTCTATCTACAGTATCTATCATGGAACTCCATCTACAGTATATATCTCTTGGGACTTCAGACATGGTACATTGAAAGACACATGATGCCTGCTCTATGTGACATGTATTGTCTTCATTGTCATGCTTTAAACGATGACAATGTGCATTAAACAGTTTTTGAAGCAAACAGTCAATTTCAGTTGCATTCCATTTTTATTTAGTTTTATTAATTGATGTCTGGTTAATTATAGCCCTTATAGTACAGAGATCAATCTAATGCCTTATGTGCTTGTCACATGTAATGTCACATGTACCACATTGTGGACTGTTGTCTTTCCCTGCCTTAAATGTCTACAGATGTCAGAGGGTTCCAGGATTTCTGAAATTGATCAAAAGAATTCAGTTTGTTTTATTATTTTATTTAATCAACAGTAACCTTTCTTTTCTTATGAATCCTCAACCATAATTTCAAAGAAATAATTGGGAAAGGCAGACATCAGAAAAAAACTGATGACAGATTGTGTTTGAGTCAGGGATATTTTAAAGCCACCATTTAATTGCAAAAAGATGTTTTATAGTTAGCAAGTTTGGGGGCGCAGACCCCCGTGACCCTGTGTTCGGATTCAGCAGGTTGGAAAATGGATGGATGGATGGAAGTTTGGGGGCTATGGTTATACATGGTTGTCCACAACAATACTGCCATGAGTGTAATTAGCCATTTGAAAAATTTCAAGTGTATGAAATGGTACCAGGATTAAGCATTTTTGGCCCCAGTAGCAAAAACAGGGATGCAATTATGATATACCGCATGTAAAAAAATGACCATTTTATTCTCCATGAAGAATTTACATTTAATATAGAAGATGAATCTACAGTACATGTAGCACTCTTAGTGTAATTATCCTTCATTTTGCAGCATGGGGAAGTTAGTATTAAAAAGTCATTTAAAAATCACAGCAGGCAAAAATGAAATGATTAGTTATTTCTAGGGAGAAGTAGTAACATTCTGATAATTTTGAAAGAAAGGTGAAAAAACATTTGCAAAAATTAGCTCATATATCATTAAGTTATTATTTTACTTTAAAGAGTTTGATACCAATGCTTAAATATTGCCATACAAGGTCCTTTTGGTAATCACATCTTTAATAGACAATTTAAAAAATGAACTTTGATAAAATAAGAGGTTACAGAAAACATTTATATGGCTAGTTCTGATAATGTACAATATTATAATAATGCAATAAATATATAAGAATTATACAAAGAAATCCATGTTTTTGATAGTACTAGGGTGTTGTACCATGTTAGTCATTGTGAATGTAGTGAAAAATTAAGCAAAATGACACATTTTATTGGCTAATTAGAAAGATTATAATATGCAATATACATCTTGACTGAAAAAGGGGCCTGAGGTGCCTCGAAAGCTTGAATATTGTAATCTTTTTACTTAGCCAATAAAAGGTGTAATTTTGCTAAATTTCACACTATATGTTTTTGATAGAAATGTATACCTTTTTGATCAAAGTTCCATCATATGGATTTAAATATATAGCCAAGACTTGACTAATGTTCCAAATGGCTATTATTACTTGAAATTACTTTAGAACATTAGAACAATCTAGACAAGAGCAGGCCAGTCAACCCAACAAAGCTCACCAGTCCTATCACTTAATTTTTCTAAAATAACATCAAGTCCAGTTTTAAAAGTCCCTAGTGTCTATGGTTCTCAGTGTAAAGAAAAACTTCATAACATTTATGCAAAATTTACCCTTAACAAGTTTCCAACTGTGTCCCCGTGTTCTTGATGAACTGATGAAAATAACAGTCTCAATCCACTTTACTAATTCTCTTCATAATTTTAAACTCTTCAATCATGTCATCTATTAATCTTCTTTTGCTTAAACTGAATAGGCTCAGCCCTTTCTATCTTTCATCAAAATTCATCTCCTGTAGCCCTGGAATCAGCCTAGTCACTCTTCTCTGGACATTTTCTAGTGTTGTTATGTCCTTTATGTAGCCTGGAAACCAAAACTGCACACAGTATTCCAGATGAGGCCTCACCAGTGCGTTAAAAATCTTGAGCATAACCTCCTCGGACTTGCACTCTATACACCGCGCTAACCTAACATTCTATTTGCCTTCTTAATGGCTTCTGAACACTGTTGGGAAATCGATAGCCTAGAGTCCACTATGACTCCTAAATCCTTCTCATATGATGATCTCTTGATTTTTTTTTTTGGTTTTCACCGAAAGTCTTCTATTTTCCCCCGTGCTTTTGCCATTGTCTTTTCACAGAACGCTGAACTTAAGGGTTATTTATATTGATTTGCATATTCAAGTAGGCGTAATTCTGGGAGGAAGTGGGGTGGGACAGCAGCCGCGTGCACGTGCATTACTTTTCACACTGACCGAGATTTATGGAGTGGAAGAACATGGAAGTTGGCATACACACAGATTTAGGCATTTGGATTTTTTTGTGCTTATGCACATTTCCGCTATTGTCTGTACATCATGTTTTAGTGTGAATTCTACGCATGGCATTATGCATGAGGCCCCTGGAGTGGCACAATATAAACAATGATCCTATTTTAAATACTTATTATGTTCCACAAAACTTATTCATCTATGTTCCGGAGGGCCAACTAAGACAATTTCTTCCTTCTAACTTTATGGACATTTTTAGCTAATTCTAATATTATTTCTACTTTAAATATTATATCCGGTCCTCTAACTGTTAATTTTCTGTTGTTAAATTTGTGATAACATACATTTTCTCATATAACGTCTCAATATCAAGATCCCATATTTTAGATGGTCCAACATTATGTACTATTGACAAGTCAGACAGTAAAGATTTAGTGAAAAGATTCAGAGGGGTATTTCATGTACCACACTTATCAAATAAGTTTTGCTTAAATTGAGATGCCAGGTTTATATGAAAATATGTAGAAATCAAAAGGAAACCTACGTATATGTACTCTATATTTTAGTAATTTTGAAGCATGTTCTTCTATACAACTTTCAATTGTTGCCAAATTCACTTCATAATGCTGCTGAATTATTGTTTTAAGTACTTTAAATATGACGTTCACAAACTGGTACTGTAATTCTTTAAGTTAATATTACTGGTAAATTTTCTTTAGTTTTTACTTCATTTGAATTTGAATATAATTTAACTTTAACATAGATAATGGAAGATTCTGTTCCACCCCTATACGTTAAAGCTAATGGAATGTTCTTAATGCTAGTTCTGTGTGACAACAGTATAGCTCTTAAATTGAAGTTAGACAGCTATAGAGAAACAAGAACTTATAGTAAGATAGGCATTAAGGGCATATAGCTTTTTGACAGTATGTACTGTCACACACGTGCACTTAGGAGGCAGCCAACAAGCCCTAAGGTGAGTGATATTACAAGCGATGAAGGGCTGATTGTATGTACTAATACCTCTCTCTCTCCATCAACAGAACTAAAGAAGACAAACAATAACTCACCTTCAATACTTCCGGTCACCCAAAATGGCTACTATCCAACAATCCTGTCTCCGTATTCCATCGATGACGTCACTTCCGGCTTTCCCGAGATGATGTCACTTTTGGCTCCCCTTTATGACATCACTTTCCGGCTCTGCCATGATGACATCACTTCCAGGTCCCATGAAGATAACGTCACTTCCGGCCCGTCATAATAATGTCACTTCCAGTCCTCAATGATGACATCATTTCCTGTAAACCTCATTTCCTGACACCATTTTGTTATAAAAACTGCTTGTATTCACTTGCCAGTTGTCAAATACTCTTGCTTTTTGCTCCATTTTTGCGCTATTTTTTTCATTCTGTCTATGAACATTATACGGGGTCATTCCCCAACTCTTTTTGAGATTTCCTGAGTCATTTATCATATCACAGTACATCTATGGAGTGAATGAGATAACATATAGAAACCTTAAGAAATATAACGTTGTTACCTAAACCTCAAACTTAATACCATAAACAAGAAGTTTCCTTTTTTCACCTTTTTTTTCACATTTATTATCAACTTTTTTCTCATTTTGTGTGAACTGTTTTCTTTGAATTTTACAAACATCTTTTAAACAAAAATACTTGAACTGTGGAAATTTTTCTAATCCAACAAGTCATACTATTGCTGGACTACTTGGAAACCTTTGACAAACACAGTTCCAAGTATGTTTACAATTACTGGGTAATTAAAATGAAACTTTTAAAAATCTGAATAATGTGATTAACATTTAATTTTGCAATCCACACATTCAGATCTGTAATGTAGTATGCCTAGGCATTTTTCTGTCTACTGCATAGCTTTCCATGCAGCCGCTCATGCTGCATTTCCTTTTTGTGTCACAATGGATCAATTATTATTTCTTGATCAGCTGTTGAAAAGACTGCCACCATTTCTGTTACATGTCTTTCTACTTTATAAAAATTAAATAAACTCTAAACTTTTGCAAGCTTTCATATTTTACACCATACAGCATATCCCATCCCGTCACAAGTCACAGGTACTCAGTCTGTAGATATTGCACCGTCCCCTGTGCTTTTTGATGTATGATTGATATTATCAACTATTAGTTCTGGGGACTGCTTAAATATCACAAGTGCATGCACAAACATGGATTGATTAAGCCGGTCTTGAGCTAATGTGAAGCACTTCATGTTTGTAGAACCAACTGAACTGCAATTGTATAAGGAGGCGTATTTATGTGAGACTTACTTAGCTAAGTCTCTGTTCCATTAACATGTTTTGTGAAATACCCCTGGAGATGAACAGCACTGATTTAAAGATGAAAGACAAGGTGAAATATAGGAAAGTCAGAAGGATAAAGCATCAATACCTTTAAATGAACAAAAAATAAGCTCTAGAATTAATTTTCAATTAATCAAATGACACTCTCAAAATAAGCTGTAAAACTACACTAAAACCCTTAATTTTGGTAAGATACTTTCAGTGCATTGCCAGTTTAAATACTGTTGCATATATTAAGTCTTTCGGTGCAAATTCAAATAACCACTCCCTAACAATGTGCCATCATGTCACATCAATGTCATTACAAAGTTTCAACAATCAAGTCAAAACAAAATGGTGCTGTGGCATTAATGTCATAAACATCAGATACAATGTGTCCATAATGCAAAATTATCCATCCGTCCATCCTAACTACAGGGTCATGGGGTCTGCTGAAGCCAGTCCCAACCAACACAGGACGCAAGGCAGGAAACAAACCCCTGGCAAGGTGCCAACCCACCGCTGGGCGCACACACACACCCACACACCAAGCACACACTAGGGACAATGTAGAATCGCCAATGCACCTAACCTGCATGTGTTTGGACTGTGGGAGGAAACCAGAGTACCCGGAGGAAACCCACACAGACACGGGGAGAACATGCAAACTCCATGCAGGGAGGACCCAGGAAACCCACTGCGCCACCGTGTTGCCCATGCAAAATTATGTCAAAGCAAATTATATCATAATTCACAAAATATGAAAATGTTAAAATAATAGTATAAAAATATATTTACAAAGATACAAATTACCCAAAGCCAATAATAAAAACATATAAGCTTTTCCCAAATTCATGTTCAAAACATTTACACTCTATGCAAGATGTGCTTCTTGATAAATTATACTTCCAAAGTCCTGAAAGTTCAGTGTGATGCGATACTTCTGGTAACCACTTGTCCTACCATTTAGTCTGTGGTAGTCACCTCTCCAAATACATAAAATTAGCCCCTAAGGGATGTAGTCATCCAATAGAAAAAAAAGCTTTACTTTTTATTATGGGGTAGTCTTTAAAACATACCAGAAATGCTATAGTCTCCATTAATGGACAATCAACCATCAGATTCATTCCACAGCGACCCCACTTCATGACTGAAAACTTTTTGTTACACTGAATAGTGGATCGTCAGTGTGACAAACTCCTGCTGTTGCTATTTCTCAGCTTGTACCATTGTGAAAATGTTAATTTATTTCATACCCAGATACAGCAGGGAACATAGGGTTTAAAATACCTTGGAGCACATTAAGATGTAGTTTGCTGGATGGAACTGATGAAAGCTGTTGTTCATCCTTCCCTGCATGCCAACTTTGCCAAATATTTAGGGCAAAACATCTCCCCTAGTGCCTCTCTGATTAATTCAGGTACCCTGTGAATGTGTAGGCATGGATTTTGTAGTTGCATTTATCCAAATATCTTTGTTTTTAAAATTTTAGTTAATTTCAAAGCAAACCAGTTTAGTCACAATTAAAGACAACAACTGATAATACAAAAAAGGTAAGTTCTTATGTAAAATGTTTAAAGCTAAGGTATTTTATTATATTTCTTTGATTTCATATCTTACACTTGCAGGAAATAGGTCAGAATGATTTTTATTTCAGTACCAGAATATGCCACTGAGCCATCCTTTTTTTGTGGTTGCCCAGAATATTTATATATTTTTGTTTATAGAAATAAACACAAACAGTATGCTACAACAATGGGGAAACTACCATAGCCATACCCAGTTTTGCTACTGGGTAATGTTTATCTGCCTTTCTCCATACCTGACCTTCTTCCCAGAATGCTATAAGATTTTCTACTAGAAAATATTCAATTATGCATGAGTATTCATGTTTAACTAAAGCTACCAAAAGCTTTGAAAGCTGCCTAGTCAGCCCCATTATCTTCCAAACGATGTATGAAATCTACTATGTGAAACACTGTATCTCAAGCATATAATTACCTTTTTATCATTCTTGCTCAACTCCCTTTTTCTTTAATTTTATGAAGTCTAAAAACAGCTCTGATTATAATTCCTTTCTTCCAGCTTTCTTCCATCCAGCCATTATAAAACCCACTTAATCAAACTGTAGAATCACAGGAAGGAAAAGCCTACACCTGAACACCAGCAAAACCAAGGAGTTGGTGGTGGATTTTAGGAGACCCAGACCCCTCCCGGACCCTGTGATTATCAGAGGTGACTGTGTGCAGAGGGTGCAGACCTATAAATACCTGGGAGTGCAGCTGGGTGATAAATTGGACTGGACTGCCAACACTGATGCTCTGTGCAAGAGAGGGGAGAGCCGGCTATACTTCCTTAGAAGGCTGTTGACCTTCAACATCTGCAATAAGATGCTGCAGATGTTCTATCAGACGGTTGTGATGAGCGCTCTCTTCTATGCGGTGGTGTGCTGGGGAGGCAGCATAAAGAAGAGGGATGCCTCATGCCTGGACAAACTGGTGAGTAAGGTAGGCTCTATTGTAGGCACGGAGCTGGACAGTTTGACATCTGTGGCAGAGCAATGGGCGCTGAGCAGGCTCCTGTCAACCATGGAGAATCCACGGCATCCACTGAACAGTATCATCACCAAACAGAGGAGCAGCTTCAGCAACAGACTGCTGTCACTGTCCTGCTCCACTGACAGACTGAGGAGATTGTTCCTCCCCCACACTATGCGACTCTTCAATTCTACCCGGTAAACGTTAACACTACACAGGATTATAGACCGTTATACCTGCCTCACACTCTCCACCGTGCATTTTTTAACTTGCACTGCACTTTTATTGTTCTTTAATATTGCTGTTCTTTAATATTGTTTAATATCAGTATGCTGCTGCTGGAGTATGTGAATTTCCCCTTGGGGATTAATAAAGTATCTATCTATCTATCTATCTATCTATCTATCTATCTATCTATCTATCTATCTATCTATCTATCTATCTATCTATCTATTCCACCAGTATTTGGCACAATGCAGTCAGTAACTAACGCTGGATGGAATCACACTCTCATGATAATTTTTATTACTTTTGAACTTTATTAAAGAATCATTAAAATGGATAAATAAAACCATTAATAGACTTTATGAAATGTTTTGTAAGAATAAAATATAATCAGCAGCAAAGTGCTGAGCTGGTGAATTTTTACGTTCATTATAGTATATTATGCTCATAAAAATTCATTTTAAAAAGTAGGGCTCAACAGTTAAGCACCCTGTGGTCTCATCATCATTTACTGAATACTGAAATCAGCTGCCATAGAGCAGTAAGCACCACCTGCCATGTGAGACTACAGCTGAATTTAAAGCTTGCTAAGCAGAGCTAAGATTAAAACCTCAACACAGTTTGTAGCAAAGTTTTAAAAAAAAATACTGGACATGAAAGAGGGCCATCTGCCCAATTCTCATTTCTTAGCATCTAGCTGTTAGTTCATCTGAACAGCATTTTGATTTACAATAGTGGTAAATTGTTACTTTTAAATGGCCAAAAGTTAAGGCTAGTTGATTCTAACCAAAGAACTGCATATCTTATTTTAAAATTTAAAATATTCATAATAGCATATAAGGGAACAGTTATTATAAATTTAACATATACAAGTTGTAAAAATAATTGAAGATTTGGAACTTCAAATAATTTTATTGCATGCTAGTTTATTATAATAATACATTTTACATATTACTGAGTGTGCCAGTGATGGTGTGGGTCGGCTCCACACTACTAGTTGCATCCCGGCAACCTCTTGAACCCACTACTGCCAATAACACACCCGAGGCATCAGCCAGTGGATGAGGACACTCACACAGTGCTTTTTTTAAAAACAATCAAAAACCAAGTGTCCAGAAGTGTAGTGCAAAATCTCCAATATATAAATAATCCATTAACAGTGAACATCCAAGTGATTAAAATTCAGAACTTAAAACAAGAATAAAATACAGACATTGGTTCCTTGTCCCACCTGACGAGCTCAGCGCAACTCTCACTTCGTCTCCCCAGCTCACTCATTGCTCATTCAGCTGGCCAAGACACTAGCAGCCACGGTCATTTCCAACTTGACCCCTGTCTTGGCTACCTCAAGCTGCATCAGCCAGAGTGCTTGGGGTCGGTTGTCCTCTCATCTTACTTCTTGCTCCCTTGGCATGCCTCGTTCCCTAGGGAGGACTCAACCGTACTAACACCCACTCTTCAACAAATATTTAGTGGGGTAAGTCACCCCTAGAATGCCAAACCTTTGCCCCTGTGCTGGACCAACGACCATGCTGCCTTTCCACACTAGCTGGCTGGCTCATGCAGCCACTCCACCTGATGCTGGTCTCATAGCTTTCTTTCTGTTCTTTCTTATTTCTCATTCTTTTTCTTTTAACCTGTTTCTGTCTTGTGCTCCCCTTTTATACACTAGGGAGGGTTCCAGGTACAATCACCTGATTGTCACTCCAGGATGATAACAGGACAATCAGAATGGCTGCATGGGCCAACAAAGGAATGCATGGTCAGCTGACTGCCTTGCATCAACCCGGAGATGAGCCATGTTTTCTGCAGATCGCCTGAACCTGCTCCACTCCCCAGCACAAGCGTGTCAGTTATCTATTTACTTAAAGGATGTCAACAAGCTGCAGACCTCTCGTACCATAGTGCCCTTCCTGCATTATGCTCTCTGGTTATCAGACAAATGCAGTTTAACTGATCATGTATGAGCGTACATTCTTTAAAATCATAGATCATCAAACTACAGCACACCAACAGAGGAGCATAGAATATTTATATTACTCTTACTCTGGTTCATCTTTCCACATCCTCAGAGATACGTATGAATGAATGTGGATTCGTATGTATTGTGGACCACTAGGCTGGCACCGCCAGCTTTACCCAAAACAGATAAGTGTAGGACACAAGTTCAAGGCACACATTGATTTTTATTTTCTTTTACCTTATGGGCAGCGCCTTTCCCGCTCCCACAAGCTCAACAAAGTCCCAGCACGAGCTCAGCACAAACACAATATTCTCTGCCTTGTCTTTATCTTCTCCTCCATTCCTCTGGTCAACCTTCGTCTTCCTCCTCCCAACTCTGGCTACCCGAGTAGTGGCTGCTGGCTCCTTTTATAAGGCACCCGGAAGTGCTCCAGGTACTTGATTACTCATTTCCAGCAGCACCTCCAGGTGTGGTGGAAGATTTGCCCATAAGGGCTCAGCAGCTCCTGCTGCAGAATCTCCTGGCGGCGTCTGCGGATCCCAACAGGGCTGCACCATACTCCAACTCCCATGAAGCCCTTCGGGAGTCTGAGGCATCTCTGCCTCCCAGGAGGGTTGCCATCTAGCTCTGGCCATGCTTTCTCCCCCCAGTCCTCCCAGTGTGGAGGCATCCCGGCAGGGCAAGGGCCCCGGCCACACGCTACAGTATGTATGATTTGTATGAATGTTAAGTTAATCAACAATTTTAATTTGGTCTGGTGTGAGTGTGTGCATGAATGCGCCCCTGCAATGGACTGATTCTCTGTCTAGGGCTGGTGCATGCCTTGGTGCTGATGCTCGTGGGATAGGCTACAGGCCTTGGATTGAAGATGATATCTTAATTTTGGAAACTGTTACCCAAGGATATAACTGTAACATGGGTGCACATGATTCTTGTGATAATTCCTGCTAGCCTGAGTAACTGAAAAAAGGAAAGAGTGTCTATTAATCTGTTCCATCAATACATCTATATAAAGCAGTTATAGGTATGCCTTCTGTGACTTCATAATTCAAACATAAGAAAAATTTTTACAAGAATAGGCCAATCCGCCTATCCCAGTTCTGCAATTCCTACCCACTTAGGTAAGTCGCCAAATTAAGACTATCTAAAGGTGCTGCTTCAGTGATAAATACAGAATTATCTTTTTAAATGAAAACAAAACGAAATCTACGAAAGGTAATTGGCTGAAAGACAACACATGAGGGTAGTGAAGATGATGCAATGGCATTGAGTCCTCTAGAATGTAGCGGCGCTACATGAAAATGTGTGTCTTAATCGTATTTGTGCTGAGTTGCATCTGTTATAGTATTTTCCTGTATATTCATAGTCTGTTTGGGTCTGTTTAAATGTTTCCCCCTTGAAACAAGAGGTAAGGATAACTGGGACTCCTTGTGGTAATTTTCCTGTCAGT
This sequence comes from Polypterus bichir lapradei, assembly GCA_026402145.1. Classification (NCBI taxonomy): domain Eukaryota; kingdom Metazoa; phylum Chordata; class Cladistia; order Polypteriformes; family Polypteridae; genus Polypterus; species Polypterus bichir. The sequence goes on along the minus strand of JANRMT010062818.1, from coordinate 9,047,161 downwards.
ACAACAACTTAATCCGGGTTATTTTTATTTAAAATAAGAGGAGGAAGGAGAGGAAGAGAGCCATTACAAACTTGGACACGCGTCATAAAAAAGAAAAGACACAAAGGGAAACGCCATTACATATCGTCATGCACTTTTCTGCTGATTGTTGCTTTCATCACCAGGACATTTAATGATTTCATCATTTATGTAAAAACCCCGGGGTTCTGGATCATCCTGATATGCCGAGGATGATACGGTGAGACTATTTTTGTTCATTCAGGAAAGGAGCAATCAATCAATTTCATTTGTGTTAATATTACTGTAGGACAATTTCCAACTGGGGAGGGGCAGTCCTAGCCTGTTTGGTGCCCTGGGCGAACACCCCCTCTGGCACCCCCCCCGGTGCCTCCCCTGTGTCCCCCGCGCCCCCTCTGCTCCCTTCCCAGCATTCTAATAAACAATGAAAAAATACAGTGCAATAAAACAAACTATTGGAAATGTAATGTCTAACAGAGACAAAATCAAATTTTACATTTATACAGCACCAAAATATTTCGTTATAGTGTAAAGAATTTTCACTTTAGTACCATCTCCAGTCATCAGTTCACCAGGTCACTAACAACTACATAAACCTTTTCTCTCAGAGCTGCAGTCAGTTTATTATTTCGGGTTAACTTTCCCCACCTACCACTCTCCACTACGTGAGTCATTTGCACTAGTAAGTTAGCACACAAACATATTTATCCATACAAAAAAACTCTTACTAACTCAAATCATTTTATCAACATGTTCAAAATCTCATTGACGATATTTTACCGTTTTAAAGCCTGTAATGTGCACTACAACTTTGGCAAATTTATTAACCTGTGATAAAGAATAGAGAGAGCACAGGCATTGAACTGGAGTCAGCTTCACACAGGACGATTTATTCTTCCTGTTTGCTGTACTCTGCTCTACGCTGCTCGCGCAAGGAGTGCCCATCTAACGATTTCTGCGATTTTGCATAACCCAAGAAAAATTAATTGTGACATAATGGGCTTGGATTGACAATATTATGAATGAAATGTGCTTTATTTGGAAGCACCCCGCCCCACTCCCCTTTCAACAGGTTGTGTGTGAGAGACTTCAGCACAGCAGCAGCAGCAAGTAGGCGCATCGAGGGCCCTCGCGCTCACTTCCTGTATATATGGGTGTGATAGACTTTAGAAAACACATCGGTGCAAATTATAAGTCTATATCATAATGTCTGGTGCTTTTCTGTTTGTTTGTTTTTATTTTGTTTTATTTTGCGAGCTGGTTATTAGATGCCGTGCCAGCCAGCCAGAGAATCCCCCGCTGCCCCACCCCTCTCTTCCTTTTTCTGAAAGCAGCAAGGGCACCTCGCAAATGAAGGGCGCCCTTATTCCCTGCAAATGGGCAATAGAAAACCGATCGGTGCCCATGCAATCCCAAAAATGTGCTGGCATGATGTCGGGGCAGCATGGGCGTGCGCAAAAATAAAAACAACGGCCCATGTCGCCCATATCAAAAAACGCCACTGCAACCGGGCAAAGTTCATATTCATTAATCATCCCCTGTTTAATCCTCTGGACTTTGTTTTTTTTTAATGTTTTCTGTTCGTTATACTCATTTAGTGTTCAGTGTGGGGTAAAGGCAGGGTTTGTATTGTACGTTCATTGATTCACATATAATTATTGCATAGCACCATTCATGTTTTGGGTTGTGTGTTATATTGGGTTTTTTGGGGAGTGATTTATATATTGTTTTGCTTTCACTGTTAATATAGATTCATGCCAATATTTTACATACTGTGTGCTTATTGTCTGTTTAACCGTCAATTGGGGGAAGTTATTTGCAAGAAGTACAGCTTGTCTTATCTTACGAGTCCTCAATTTGCCAGGCCAGAAGTCCTGGTGGTGTAGCTGCCATTCCGGCCGAGTGGGTTGGCCATTACATAAGTGGTGCCCTCTCTGAGGAACTAGACATTAGAATAGTTGTGCTGTCTGCCCTTTTTTAATTTTTACTTCCCAATCAACAGTCATGTCATTTTTGTGTTCCGAGCAGGACGACACCATCGCTGAATCGCTGTGGTGTGATGAAGGAGTAGCCGGGGCGTGGTACGTTATGGTCAGAACATGTTCAGCGGTTCTAGAGGTGGTGGATTTGCTGCAATTGATGTACTTCGATGATCGCCATGGACCTGAAAAGGAGTGCCAGGGCGATCTCTTGCCTCTGTGTGATGATCTAGCACAGCAATTAAACTGGCTGGATGAGAGAATCAAAGGTAGCAGAAATGTGCTAGCTTGTGAAGACGCCCTCCGCTCTTGGATCAAAATGGTGGAAATAAAAGAATACATTGATGGACAACTTAGATTCCTGGGCCAGGAAATTGTGACGCGCCTCCAGAGGCAGGACCAATGCTGGCAAAAATCTCTTCAGAGTGAGGTTAGAAGAAGTCTCCAGTCTTTCCGGAGGTCACCAGTCCATTCTACGCCTCAGGCGCCTAGGGGGGGCTGAAAATATGAGGTCATATTTACCTAGCTGTCACTCCCTTGTCATCTGAAGAACTTTTGGGAATGATAGGAGCCTCCCTCTTCAGGCCAGCGTGTGGCCGGTGGCTGACAGCGAAGAAAAATATTTTAAGGACTGGGATTTTGGCAAGCCTTCCAAGCAGCTTTTCTCCCTGAAGATTTCCAGACCCTGTGTTGGAATAACCCAATGAGGTGATGCCAGTGCTGAAGAAAATGACAGAGGTGTGGACTGAGTGTCTAGGAGTCGCTCGTGGAGTCACCTACAAGTTCCACACCTACAATGAAATCCCGGGCAGCACCGGGCATATAGTGTTTCTCCACAGAAGAAGGCAATAATCAAAGAACACCTGGATAAGATGCTTTCCAAGGGATTCATTGAACCATCCTCCTCCTCCAGGGAATCCCCTGTAGTCCTAATTAAGAAACCTGATAGTAGCTACCACTTCTGTGTGAACTAGAGGGGAGTAAACGTGAAGACCAGCCTGGACGCATGCCTCATGCCACTGGTTCATGAGGTCTTAAAAACCCACAACTCACTTTTCAAGTTCAAACTAATGCCAGCAACTTGAGGTTTGGTGCTGTGCTGACCCAGAATAAGAACAACAAGGAGCGAGTTATTGCCTATGACTCTTGGGTTTTGCACGGCTACTCTACAGCAGAAAAGGAGTGCTTGGCCGTCATGTGGGCTGTGGAGAAGTGGAAACACTTTCTGGAAGGGGTTGAATTCGAAGTGTACACCGACCACCATGCTAGGACGTGGGTGTTTAACCACCCAAAGACCTCCTCCAGACTGACCAGGCAGGTACTCCACCTCCAGAATTTTACGTTCAGAGTGACCTATCATAAGGGTTGTAGCAACATCGTACCAGATGCTCTGTCCAGGGCATCGGAGCCACCAGGGATGGTGTGCTTGGCTGAGGCAAAATAGATGACCCTACCTTTGACCCACAGCCTACAAAATTTGGCTCGAGCTAACAGTACCTTCTGTGAAGATCTCAGGAAGGGGTTGGATCAACAATGCATCAACCGGGTGCACTTCATCGACTTCCAAGGGATGTTAAATCGTTCTGTTTCAGCTCCCCTTGGGGGCATACAACACCAACTCGTCCTCCCGGAGGTGCTCATCCCTGAGTTTTTGGCTTACTGCCACGACAGCCCTTTAAGTGGTCACCTTGGATGAACAAAGTCCTGTTTGAAGACCCCGGGGGTGGCACTTAAAGAACTGTTTGACGTGTTGAGTCAAGAACCCACCTGGTAAACCTGCCAGACTTTTACAAGTTCACGCTTGGATGAACTATATACGGCCTGGAGTGTGAAGAAGAATCTAACTACATCCTACAATCCCCAGGCCAACTCAAATGAATGTGTGAACTGAACCCTGAAGAGTATGATCGCTTCCTACGTGGGTGAGCACCATCAGGACTGGTTTGCCCTGAACACCGTGGTGCACAAAGCAACTGGTGAAATGCATGCTTTGGTTGCACTGGACAGATAGCTTAAAGGCCCATTAGACCGGTTTATCTCCAGAGCCCCTAGTCCATATACCACCACATACCATAACATACACCAATTAGAAGAGCTAAGACGGAAGATCCAGCAAAGGTTGGTAGGTGCAACATCCAGACATACCAGGTCACACAGGGAGGCACACTTTATGGCGGGAGACCTGGTCCAGATAAGGGCTCACCACCTTTCTGATGCTAGCAAACAATTCTCCGCCAAGTTAGCGCCCAAATTGTTAGGTCCAGCAACAACCATAATTCAGACAGGTCCTATGAATTACCAAGTTCAGAGGGGTATCAGCACTGCTGCCAAGACTGACATAATTCATGTGGCCAATCCCAAGCCTTACTTCAGCCCTCCCTTGACCAAGATTGGGGAGGTGGGGGGACTATGATAACTATGATTCTTTATTTAAAAGAAAATTGAGGCTTCAGATAATGGTACGTACATTCTTGATACTACTAGCTGGTATGTCTTATCTGACAACACAGTGGCGTTGTACAAGAAGGGCTAGAGAAGTCTGTTTTTGCTAAGGAGTTTCAGATCTTTTGATGTGTTCAGCAAGCTGCAGTAAATGTCCTACCATTCCATAGTAGCCAGTGTGGTGTTCCACTCTCTAATTCCTTGGGAAGCAGCCTGAGCACAAAAAAGCACAATGCCTGGGCCCTTCTCTCCCTGAAGCCACATCAAAAGGTGATGCAAGTATCAGGAAAGCCTGCTCCATCACAGGGCGAACGCTGGACACACTGGAAGCTGTTGTGGAAAAGAGGATGACAGCAAAATTGGAGAATATGAAAACTCCACATATACAACAACCAATCACTGTTTTTAAATCATGAACACTGGATATGTGAAGCAGCAGTGCTAAGCAATTTTTTTGCCATATTTTTGTTTAATGGAACAAGAACTTTCAACTTTTTTTATTTAAAACCTTTTTTTTTGGTCAGGATCATAAGCCTTTGAGATTCTAAGAATTCCAGAAGAAAGGGCATGCTCCACTATAGCAGATCAATTGAAAGCTATTTCTTTTATGCCATAACCTAATCCTTGTGGAAATAAGCAGTTCCACAGCAAAATATTAACAATCCTTACATTTCATTTATTGATTTTTTCTATTCATGTTCAGAGTGTACAAGATCTTAACCTGAAAGCAATGGATATAAAGCGGGTATTTAGATGCCAGTCCAGAAATCACACATGAAAAATTTCACAATCTTCCAGCCCTATGTTTTTGAAATGCGTTTGTAGAAAAAAGGCATTTTTCTAAAAATACAGTCAGACAAAGCAAGTAACTTACAGACTCAACAAAGAAGGCAACCCAGCTATTAACTGAAAAGTCAAAGTACCGTGTGGAAGAAATATTAAAGACTGTACCATGCTATTACACAAAAAAAAAAATACTGAAAATAAAAATTAAAAGCATTTAGAATGGAGAGGCAGGAAGCATGGGTCTGCAGAAAGTATTCTATATGCCAAGTTTAGCTATGTTTAATTTAGCTAAAAAGCAGTTAAGTCAGAACTCACTGATACAGTATGTTGGTAGTAGCCGAATGAAACAAAACTGAGCTCTTACTCAGTGTAGTCTTTCACCTAAATGTGCATCAAAAATAAGGTATATATCAAAAAGTATTGGAGAGAAAAGTTTTAAAAACTTGTTTGATCCAAAACCATATATTTAGTTATTCCATTCATTTTCTCTCCATTTAACCAGACCTTCACTTTTTCTATTCTAAATGTAAAGTTCACAAAATTAAATCATATAGCACTCACATTCAAAATGGCTGCTATACATATGTAATGAGTTGCCACCTATGAAAGCCATAATAAAATCACAAGTATGAATTTGCAGATATCTAAACAAATGTTTCAAGCACAGAAATAATAGCAAACACTAAACAGTTTACATATAGCGCCATAATGTGGCAATAAGTTACAGTGATTTTTCTTTGATTGAGTTACTTTGACAATTTAATTCAATAATGTATTCAACAGAACAATTAAATACACTTATAGACAGACACTGTAGCAGGAAGCATAGATTTGAAAGAGTGTTTCAGAAGTCGTCAAGGACTAGATTAACACACAAAATGGAAATTAAAGTCAAAACAATTATTGAAGGCAGTAACCTTTCCTCAATACTACCATCATGTTACAACGACAAAATCAAACTCAGTCAGAGAGAAAAAAAATACTCAAATTTAAGAAAATAATTTTCTTAAAAAAAAAAATTGTTTGCTGAAGCAATGAGCTTTTTGCAAATGATATTACTTAATCTGGTCTAAATTCAGACACTTCACAATACATTTAATACTGGACAGGACAAAGCATCATAAAATTAATTATTAATGTGTTTTTGATATTCCACATGGATGTGTATAAAATTTTTAAAACAGGGCTGCTGTACGATTAAAAATGTAATTGCAATTAATCACCTGATTAAACTTTTTAAGTATTTATCACAATTTATTGTATACTATTTCCATCAACCAAATTAATTTGTCTAAAGCAGAAATAACACTGATCAATTTTTTAATGTGTCTTTAATGTGTTACAAACTGCATTATTTTTTATTCTAGCAGAGATATTAAACCAATAATTATGATCAAAATAAATCTATTTCCTTGAACAAAGTGAAAAAAAGAATATTGCAACATTTTTATTACTACATTCATTCCAGATCAAAAAAGATGATAATGTAAAGTAGAACTAACTGAAAAAGACTTTTAAACATGTACCATGGTTATGGATCATACAGGATAGTCTGGTAGGGTTATTTATTTTTTTAATTGTTTTAAATTATATATTATCATAGAATGCTTTATTTATAAATTAGAAAATAAATCTAATTGACTATCTTAAACCTCAGCCCAAATGGATAGAAATGTTAGCATGCTCAGTTTAAATTGATTATTGCCTACTTGTATTGGTTACAATTATAATATAGGCACTTGTAGGTCATAATCTAAGATAGAGAAGGTAATACTCAATTAATTAAACAGCAACAATAACATACCATGCCTGCTTTTGGAGAAGTCAGAGTGAGATAAAAGGAATCAAGTGATTCCACTCATCTGGGGTCTCATGCATAACGCCGTGCAAAGAATTCAAACTAAAACATGGCGTACAGACAAAAAAATCCAATCTGTGCGTACGGCAATTTCCACGTTCTTCCACTACATAAATCCCAGTAAGTGTGAAAAGTAACGCATGTGCATGCGCCTGCTGCCACTCCTCAATTCCTCCCAGAATTACACCTCTTTGAATAGGCAAATCAATATAAATAGCCCTTAAGCTCAGCGTTCTGTGAAAAGCCAAGGGCAAAAGCAAGGGGGAAAATAGAAGAATTTCAGTGAATACCAAGTGGAAGCAAGAAAAAACATACTATTTGTTGGTTTAAACAGTAGTATAAATAACAAAAGAAAGCTGATTGAGTGGTATAGAGTGTCGGAGAAACTCAAAAGTTCAAGTTCAGAAAGTCACACAGTGCCAGAAATAAAAATAGAAGTTCTCAGATATCAAAGTCGCTGTGAAGAGGCGAGTCATAGCCCACCGTCTGAGTGTCATATGGAAGCTTATTAGGGTACAGAGAAAAGAAAAAAAATAGGCACACAGTGGGGAAAAAAGCTCGAAATGTCAACTTTAATCTCAAAATTTACATGATCACAAACTTCATCTTAAAATCATTTAATTTACCAGTTTCTCAAATTCCATCGTAACTAAAGTAGCACACTTAATGCTTTGTTTTGTATTTGATCTTCTATGTGCTCCGTGTGTGAATCACTATGTGCTTCTTAAACGGGCAATCTCTTCCTCCGACAGGACACAGAATCCATTACATTCATGATATTACAGCTCTCTGAATAATTTAAATACTGAGATGCATTATGATATCCTTTTTATAGTGATAGGAATTAAAGCATGTATTAAACATGGGAACACGGTGGCACAGTGATAGCGACAAGCTGGCGCCCCGTGCAGAGACTGTTCCAGCTTCACGCAAGGCGTAGCAAACCTTCAATGAAAAAGTTTATTGCAGCAGGACTGTCTCTTTCAAACGTACTAACCAATTCCTGTCCTTCCTTTTCTTTCTCCAAGTAATCAATCGCCGCACAATCAGCTCTGTAATAGATGTTAAGCCATCTGTAAGCTTAGAACGCCAATTCTTCAAAACTTTTAAGGAACATTGAAATATCTTCATAGTACGTGTTTAATTATTCCATCCATCTATCCATCCAGGGTCACGCAAGTCCCAGCAAGCATACAGCGCGAGGCAGGAACAATCTCTAATCAGGGCACCAGATCGTCACTAGTGCTGTGCCACCATGTCCTCACTTGTTTAATTATTAACAATATAGATTATTTAAATGATATTAACATTTTATCTGTATACAGTACAATACCTTTTCACTGGCTTCGCATTAACCGGCCGACGGAATAACTGGCCTGTTAAAATAAAATAAAATAAAAAAAAAAAATTTTAATCTTGAGTTCTTCTTTATATTATATGTATGCACTTCCTTCTTTCCTGGAAGGTGAGAGGGCTCCTACGCTCAGAGTGATTTCCATTTATATATTCCTTTATGCATTTTCCACAGTGCCTTCTTCTGTTCTACCTGGCAGCTCTCCTGCTTCTCCCATTGGGCTGTGTAGCAGGGGAGTTGCCCTACCCTCAGGTACAGCTGCCTTCCACACTGGTCCAGTAGGCCTCCGATCCCTGGCTACATCAGGCTCCATCCTGACCAAGACTTGGGTTCTTTCCCCAGTGGCGAGGGTACTCACACTGGGGCTAAACCAGCCCAAAGCCTCCACAATTGTCACTGCCTTTCGACGGCCAGTCGTCTTCAATACCGGTCACTCCAGCTCCGTGATCGCTCAGCTGGAGTGATTGCTTTCTTCATCCCCACCGAGTGTTGGCCAAACAGTCATCTGCAGTGGTTCACCTCCCAGCTGCCTGCCTTTGCTCCATCGAATCTGCTCTCTCGCTCACTCTCTTGCACTGGCTTTCCTCTATCTCCTTCCTTCTCCATTAACCTTCAGTTCTTTCCTACTCTCCCCCTAGCCGCCTCATGCTTCTATTTATCACAGGGATGTGGATCAGATGTGGCAAAAGCTAGGATCGCCTGCATCACAAATGCCCCAGGAATTCCCCTGAGATTATTTATTTAAAAAGTGACCTTTTTGACTTGAGCTGTGGACCCGCTACACCACACTGTCCAGTCGTTGTATGAGAAAAAACCTGTGTGCGAAATCATGGATGAAGCCTTGTGGATATGGTTTCTTCAGGAATGTCGAAAAGGTACAGTGCATACCTTAGAAATATTTTTCTACATGAAAATAGGTATGCATCGAATTAACCAGCCAAAACGGCAACCGGCCATGGGTCCAGTCCCGGGGTGGCCGGTTAAGAGGGATTGTACTGTAATGTAATAAACATATTTTGCTGCATTTCTTCTTAAAAATGATATCATCATCATATGTAAATACGCTCTTTATAAAGTGGCTAAGGTTGTGCAATATTATAACTGTATCGCAAGTTTACAGTGAGGTGATTGTACTAATAAGTACAAACAGTTCTACAAAGGGCACTTGATGAACTGATTGAGTGTGTTTATAGTTCTTGGGATGAAACTGTTTCTGAACCGTGAGGTCCGTTACAGGAAAGGCTCTGAAACGTTTGTCGTATGAGAGCAGTTCAATAGACCGTGCACATGGCCAAGGCAGTGTGTGCTTGATGCTGTATACTGATAATTCTCTTTACAGTCAGCTGCTGTAGAACTGTGATTCCACACTCAGATAGAGTGGGATAAATACTGTGAGTGGTGCATTGAGAAAAACAACGCTAAAGCAGCTATGGTATTTGGAATAGTTTGGCCATTTCATGGACCATTATATTGTTACAGGTTAATTACAATCAGATGCCATAAACTAATAAACAATATGCGGTTAATTTCAGTGTATTTGATAAAACCGTGTCAGGGATATGGATCTAAAAAAGAAAAGGGAAACCACACTGGAACAAAAGCACTGCTTTGACGCTAGATACTACCAGTTTGCAAAACTGAGCGAAGAACTTGCGTATGCAAAGCATTTAGCTGACGTGAAAATGTGCGTGGCTTTACGCCAAGTTTAGGTTTTATACATCACAATGTGAGCGTACGCACCATTTATACGTGAAACCCCTAGTCTTTAGCTGGTCAAGCATACATAGCATCTGCACAGTGCTGTTTGAGGTCAGATATCCCTCAGGCACAGGGCTGACCTACTGAAATTCTGTCTCTCACTCAGATATATACCTCGATGACCTCTTTTACGGGCAGACTTGGATTAACGGACATCACCATAGCAATGTTTACAGTGCATGTAGCGTCTTGTTCTGGATGTTCCTCAATACTACATAATGTGACTTTGTGAACACAGCAATGATGAAACCACTGCACAATTTCACTCAGCACACTGTCTGTAAGGATAGCGTGCCACAGAAATGAAACTCATTTACTCCGCATGTATACATATTTTGATTTTAATTGATTTTAATTGTTTCCTGCTGAAGAGGTAGTGTAAAAATATGGGATAGATTGCGCCCCTTATAGATTCAATATGATATACAGCAGACATGTCAAACACGCGGCCCCCGTGCCGCATGCAGCCTGCAACAGAAATCTGTGCGGCCTGCATGACAGATCCTAGTTAGCACTGAACTTGTACAAAATGATTACTATCGTTTGTGATTGAATCATTCTGCATTTTTGGCGTTACTTATTGACTTTTCTTACTTCTGCCTTCTGACGAAAGCGTGTTTTCCCATGGCATTACGGTACCGGAAACTTCATCTGCTAGTATAGCCACAAGCCTTGACCAAAGTTAATGAGCCGCAACTTCACAACTGAAGTGCTAGGCTGCAGCAGGGGCGGCCTTAGGCATGTGCAAACTGTGCACCTGCACAGGGCCGCCACGCCTATATATATTGAACATAAAACAGAAAGAGAAAATAACGACACAGCTAACGGCAATTTGGCCGAAAAACATTGTGTTTCTTGTTAATTAGTACGCTGTATTTACGAATGTCGCTCGAGTCGGAGCAGTAAGCTATATGTAGTATTATAACATTCTGCCATAATGAGAATATCATGGGCTGCCACTTGGTTTTCAAGTTACAGACACACGCATATAGAAGCATGTCATGAGCACGAGGCAGCTATGCAGTGTCCGCAATGGCCATCTGCCGTGCATAAGATACCATATTGACATTGGCGGTCGAAGGGGCCACGGATTCTTTCTCTGCCCAGGGCCGCCCCTGCGCAGGCTACACTACTGGCTGGGCTGCTGAGACTGGCCACTGGGCAGAACTGACCATCACGAGTAGTAATAGTCCGCATATTTTCACATTTTTTTGCTCTAGTTTTATGTAATTTTGTGCTAGTATTGTAACAAACAGTGCAGACTACAGCTGAAGATCTGAAGTGGACGTGAGAAGTTGATGAGTTGTTTATTAACATATTTTTGTGATTTTGAGTTTGTAAAATTAGTGTAGGTCAGGTGGCTTTTTGCTTATCAGCTTATTTTACAATATAAACTTTGAAGTAAACTTAGTAAAGTAAAATTTGATTTTTGGAGGATTTATTTTCCAACTTGAATTACTGAACAATGAATTCAGTGAGCGTGTTCACGATTTCAGTTCACACAAACAGGACTTTGTGCTGTTCTCTTACAACGTTGAGAATGCGCCTGAGAATATCCAAATGGAATCGATTGAACTGCAGTCAGATTCTATTCTCAAGGCTATGGCAAGCCAAATTAACATTTAGAGATATCTCAAAATGAATTTTGGATATCTTAAAATGTAATTTACTTTTTATGATATCTGAAACTCGCTTTGAGATATCTTAAAATAATTTCCTTTACATTTTAAGATATCTGCAATACATTTTGAGATATCTCAAATGCATTTCAAGATATCTCAAATACAGTTTCAGATATCTCAAAATAATTGTTTCTGCATTTCAAGATATCTCAAATGAATTTTCAGATGTCTTAAATTGACCTTTCATGCATTTTAAGATATCTTAAATGCATTTCAAGATATCTCAAAATCATTTCCTGTAAAATTGCCTATTATTTCAATGGGACTTCTTGTTTATTATAAGATATCTTAAAATGTATTTGAGATATCTTGAAATGAGCAGGAAGTGATGTTGAGATATCTTAAAATGTATTTGAGATATCTGAAAATGGACAGGAAGCTGTTTTGAGATATTTGGAAATGTATTTGAGATATCTTAAATTGTATTGTATATATCTGAAAATGCTATTGAGATATCTTGAAATAATTGAGTGTCCTTTTAAAGATATCTTAAAATGCATTTTAGATATCTTGAAATACAATTTGAGATATCTTGAAATACATTGTTAGATATCTGAAATGGAGCAGAGACCCATTTTAAGATATCACAAAATTCTTTTTAGATATCTAAAAATGTATTTCAGATATCTGAAAAAAAAATGAATTTCAAGATATCTTAAATGCTTTTTAAGATATCTAAATTATATTTCGAGATATCTCAAAATAACTTCCTTCTCATTTTAAGATATCCCAAATTCATTTTGAGATATCTGAAATGCATTTTCAGATATCTTAAAATGACTTTCTGTGCATTTCAAGATATCTCAAATACATTTCAAGATATCTTAAAATGACTTCCTGCACATTTCAAGATATCTCAAATACATTTCAAGATATCTTAAAATGACTTCCTGCACATTTCAAGATATCTCAAATACATTTCAAGATATCTTAAAATAACTTCCTGCACATTTCAAGATATCTCAAATACATTTCAAGATATCTTAAAATAGGCAGGAAGTTCCATTGAAAGTATAAGAAATTTTACAGGAAGTGATTTTGAGATATCTCTAAGGTTATTTAAGATATCTCGAAATGCGCAGGAAGTTATTTTAAGATATCTGAAAATGTATTTCAGATATCTGAAAATGCCTGCAGATGTATTTTAAGATATCTTGAATTGTATTTGAGATATCTCAAAATGCACATTAACATATTTCAAGATATCTCGAATTGCATTTAAGATATCTTGAAATGCATTTCAGATATCTCAAAATGTACAGCATATCATTTCAAGATATCTTGAAATCTATTTGAGATATCATAAAATGGTTTTTAGATATCTTAAAATAGATGCATTTTTAGATATCTGCAATTCAATTTAAGATATCTAAAATGCATTTCCAGATATCTTAAAATTCATTTTGAGATATCTCTAAATGTTAATTTGGCTTGCCATACAAGGCAAAATACAACAAAGTTGGTGTGTCAGGCTTGTATGCTTACCTGCCACCCTCGTATGTGCAGATCCGTAAGTTGGCATCGAGAGTACTGTCTATGTTTGGAAGCAATTACCTTTGTGAGAAATTGTTTTCGTTAATGAAAGCTACCAAAACCCCACATCGCTCAAGACTTACTGTCAAGCACCTTTCATCCCTCATAAAAGTTGCAGCTGCACAAGATTTCAAGCCTGATATTGACAAACTGGTCATTAACAAGAGATGCCAAGTGTCAGGACAAAAGAAATAGATCTCACACTGTAAGACTCCTATATAATATAATAAATATAACATAATAATATAAGGACCTAGCTAAGAGACTAAGACTCTAATTGTACCCTGTTGTACGGAGCTTGTATGGAAATAAATAGCTTTTCTTTAAACTTTAAGTGTTACATTTTTTAAAGTTTTCAGTATTGGAAAGAAAGCTACAGTAACTTTGTATAATAGTATAATAGTATTTGTTACAGTGTGGCCCACTGACGCACGTATGCCAGTCGAAGCGGCCCACCAATAGTAGTGAGTTTGACATGCCTGATATACAGTATTTAACGTTTCACTATGGCAACTTTACTGGTGTGTGTGGATGAAGATTATCAAGAAATAACATGAGAAACAATGAAGCACCGTTGACCCACTACTACTATAAATAGATTTGGATTCATATGGCACTGCTTCAATAACAACATGTGAAGTGCGGTCAGATTAACAGGATTAAATTATTGCATTTAGGGACTATGTTAAAAATTTAGTTGCAGAAATGTTTATCATGTTAATCACACATTTAGATGTCACTTACATGAAGTTAAGTTATTTTCAGATGCAGAACTAAAAAATATATAACATTCAATATGGCTGGCTAATAAAATTGCCGTAAAAAATGGCAACGTCAGCAGCGGCAATATTTTTATTTTCCACTAAGAACATAAAGACTGAAATGTCAATTATACGACCATAGATGACTGACTGATCAGACCCACTATCGTCTGATAAATCAATAATAGATTTACTTTTACTTATTTTGCTGACATATTTATTCAAGCTGACTTACAACATTTGAGTTACAATTATTTTGTTTTCCCAATTGAATCACAGTTCAAGTGACTTGCTCTTGGTCACATAGTGTCAATAGCAAGATTTGAACCCACAAGCCCAGGTGTTGAAGTTCAAACTACTACAACACACTGCCTGTTTTCATACAGTAGTTGAGAAAGAAAAGGAATAATTCGAAAAGTCCTAAACAAATAATTAATCTGTATTCTTTTAGCTTGAAACAGATGTAACACCTGGCAAGAGAAGGAAACACACCAGATATTTTCTTGATGCAGGCAAAAGGCTACTGAACTTTATTGAATAAAACTAGATACACATGACTAAACTAGATACACAGCTGTTGCCTCTCAACTCATCACCCCACCTTCTCCCACATTGCAGTGAGTGTGAATTATGTTCTTATAGTGACTCAGTGCCTCCAGCCGCTACATAGGCCCCCCCCAAATGTCACATGTACAGATCATCATTAACTTGATTGTGGAATGCACTATGCGCCCAGTCTGAGTGCGGTTAGGCATGGTTGTGACTAGTCCCAGAGAACTAACATCAGTAGATACAGTTGTATCAGGGGAAACAGAAATCGGGTCACCAACAGGAGCAGGAAAAGTGTTGAAAACCTGAAACAAATCCATGAGCACAGGGTTGAGGCGATCAACTGAGACCATCTGCTGTTTGCCACCAATGTCAAGCATGAATGTTTTGTCTCTGCATTCCAGGACTCGGAAAGGTGCCATCAAAAGGTCATTTCAGTAGGCCATGATGTGCCTCATGCTAGATAAACACAAACTTTGCTGACTGCTTGTGGCATGAAACCAGGAGTGAGGCAAGCCGTGTTGGGTGGGATGAACTGGCTGATGTCAGGATGCTTGCCAACCTGGGTGTTAGAAGTTGTGTATGGTGTCAAAAATGCACCATCTCCAGTTTTTTGGCCACACGACCCTGGACTTTGTGGAGTGTCCCTGACGTGCCTCGTATGAAGGTGGCATTGTGAGGTCTGCCTGAGGAATGAAGTTGTGGTAGAAAATGACAATGCCAAAGAATAAGGACATGTATGGGGTGGAGTTGTGAAAAATCTGTGACAGCAGAGACTTTGGAAGACAAAGGAATCACACCCTCCTTTCAAATGTGAAATCCCAGGAAGTCTGTGACAGGCACTCCAAACAGGCATTTAGCAGGAATGATAGTCAACCCATGCAGGCTAAGGTGCTCAAAAAAGGCTGAGTGATAAACGAGTTGTTTAACCTTAGAGGAGCTGGCAATCAAGATGTCATTAAGGTAAACAAAAAGGAATTCTAAATCACTGAGGGCACATCAACCTCTGGAATGTTTGCACAGCATTTTTAAGGCTGATTGGTGTACAAGTAATTCAAACAATCCAAAGGGGTTGATGACTGCTGTTTTGGTGGTAGCTGTGGACAAAGTCCACCTTTGAAAAGCTTATTTTATCCAGAGAACCGTGCCAAAATATCCTGTATGTGTGTAATCGGGTAGCGGTAAGGGACTGTGCAATCATTTGAGGCCCCACATGACCAGAAACTACCACCTGCTTTGGGTACCTTATGAAGGAGCGACACACTTGGGCTTTTTGATCAGAGCATAATTCCCAGCCATTCCATGTCAAGTAGCCCGCTTATTAAGGGCAAACCGACCGGGAGACCAGTAGTAGAAATGTAGTGTTCCGGGCCATGCATGATTTCCATTGTGGAAAAAATTGGTTTGTATAGCTGGGGGAAGTTATTGAGAAGGAAATCGAAGTTGCAAGTCACAGTCATCAATTTGTAAAGGGTAGAGGTAGTGACACTGCCGAGTGTACAGGGAAGAGTGGCAAAGTCCTTTGCATCCACGGGGCAATGATTATTAACATCAAGCAGCAACTCTTTTGTGTAAAGGAAGTCCGCACCCAGCAGATGCCTGACCAGCTTGGCCAAGGCAACAACCCAACTGAAACATCTACTGCAAGATAAGGTGGCGTGCCTTCTTCCATTAGCAACCTCCAGAATAGGCCCTTCTCTCTCTGAAGCCACATGGTAGCATGCTCATTTGTGCACCAGTATAAACAGAAAATGGTGGTCGGACAAGTCATCTGTTATGTAGAGCAGTTGGCCTGTGGAGTCTGATGAAAAAGTGTTCATTGACCCAGGAGGGCTAAACTTACAAGGTGGACGGCATTTCTTCTCTTTCTTGCCAAATTGGGCATGGTAAAAACACAGGCCAGTTGTTTGGATCGAGGCAGGAGGAGGAAGAGCAGTCTGAGCCGCAGGCTTGCTAACAGGACTGATGTGGATTGCATGAGAAAGATAGCTTCGCGAAGTAGAGTATGGTAGTTAACAACGGACACATTAGCCAGGGCAGTGTGCACTTGTTCCGGCAGTTGTTGAAGAAACACTACTTTAAATATTAAATTGGGCTTATGGCAGCCTAGCAAAGCTAACATGTGGTCCTTCAATGTGGAGGGCTTTGCTTCTCTGAAGCCGGGCAATGATAGTAGTCACCACACCCGCTCTGACTGCGTAAGGCTGAAGAAAAAAAGAAAAAGTTCTTCATGTCCTTGGGATTTCCAAGTAGACTCACCAGCTTGGACGTTGTGGAGCCGCTGAGAGCTGCAACGACGTGGTAGCACCTTGTGTCATTTGTCATAATGTCCCAAAACATGAATTGTGCCTCCATTTGGACAAACTATGGTTTGTTGTTCTCAAAACTCCAGCAACTTTAACACTACTGTGTTGACACATATGTCTAGCGTAACTCTGGAATCATCCAAATTATGTTGGGGCCACCACTGTAGCACCCTGCTAGGGAAACACACCAGAAAACGTTTTCTTGATGCAGGTAAAAGACTACTGAACTTTATTGAATTGACTAAACTATATATACAACTGGTGCCTCTCAAATCATCTCCCCGCCTCCTCCCACTCTGCACTGCGTGTGAATTATGTCCTTACAGTGGCGCGGCACCTCCAGCTGCATCACATTCTTTCATACATTTTACATAAATAAAAGACGTTAATTTCTTTAACTCCTTATTGTTAGACAAGATTTTACATATTTGTCATTAATTGCCGCATGAGCTACAAAGGGAAAGTGCCCTGGAAACAAAAAGCAATGTTCTGTTAAAATGATGAAAAGAATAAAACCACTAAATAAAAATAACTTTTGAGCAAACAAAACCTGGAAAATCACCCAAATGTTTAAATAAAATTAACTTGGAGACAATCCTGAAACAAGAGATGTATCATTTATTTATTTTGGGAATGCTCTGGCATATTTTTATAATTGTAAAGTAATAATTAATGATGTCAGCAGTGCTTAATTACCTCTGTTAAATGGATTACATTGCCATTATGTGTAAAGCAGACAAGAACTTTGCCACAGGGGACAATAATATTTGTCTATTTTGATTGCAAAATGAAGGGTTTTGTAGCACCTGGCATGATAAATTACCTTAAAAGATGTAGAAGATGTATTTATGTTAGCATACTAGTTTTTGCTTGCACATTAGAAATATTTTAGGTGTTTGCCATTTAATAATTTTTCTGTTAACAAAGAATATATTCCTTGGCACAAGCATGGTGGGATATGAATAAAACCATTTAAAAATACAAATACATTTTCGAGTCTGCTTTTTTACCTTGTATGATAAAGGTTAGAAGCCAAAAGTGAAAAATTCAAAGATAATTTACTACAGATACATCTATAGGCTAAGCTGCCTCAAAATATTAAACCATTGTGACCAATTTGACATGCTTTTGACTGAATGGATGTGTTATTGATATGTTTGCATCTAAATGTATTTACTTATTCATATGTTTTGTGACATTTTTGAGACCCCGAGTGCCCCCAGTTGCGCGCTGTGATGAAACTATATCAACAACATGTGTAGTGCGGTCAGATTAACAGGATTAAATTATTGCATTTAGGGACATTTAGTTGCAGAAATGTTTATCATGTTAATCACACATTTAGATGTCACTTACATGAAGTTAAGTTATTTTCAGATGCAGAACTAAAAAATATATAACATTCAATATGTTATATTCAAGTTCACAGCCTCGCCACATAACACGCTGGTTGGCCGATGGTTGATATGGGCAGCAGTCTAACCCAGCCACTAACCTGACACCATTAACTGCTTGTTTGCTGTGTCTGTGTGTATTAAAGTGGTAGCTCAAGTTTGAATAAAGACCCTGTCTGTGCCTGTTTTGATTAAAATCTTTTTTTTTTTGAAGTCTGCGAACTCAGAATCTTCCCTTGAGTGCAAGATAATGACTGACGTGTCACAGTCTAGTTTTCTTTGCTGTGCCTTAAATCTGAGGTTCTCAAGCTGGAAAACAAAACAACCACACTGGAAAAAAGTCACTGTTACCAGCCTCGAGCCTAGAAGGTACAAGCCACTGTTGCTACAGGGGGTAGCCACAGTGATATGATGCCAAAAGCATAAAAGAAGCAGGCAGCAGTTAGGACTCTCTGACCATACTTGATTTTATTCTGACTTGCCCAGAGGAATATAACTGCTTCAACCTCTGACTAGACAATGGTATTGTGCGGTGCCTGAAATATTTACATCGCGGGTCAGGTCGCCATCATAGCCGGGCTGCGAATATGCTGTCCTACTCACAGCTTTGGAAATAGGAGTGTCAGTGTGCCAAATCTGCAATATGTTAAAATAAACTCTGGTCATGGATCTGTGCACAACAAACCCATATCGGCTAATATTGCACTGTTTAACTCAAGATCCCTTAATGGCAAAGCACTGGTGCTATCAGAATTCATTACAGACTCAAACCTTGACTTGCTATGCTTAACAGAAACTTGGCAAAAACCAAATGATTTTACATCTGTCACGGAGGTGACTCCATCCGGATACAGTACATTCACTTCACGGAGCCTCACAGCTCAAGACAAGGAGGAGGACTCGCAATAATTGCTAAATCGAAGTTAAACATCAAAAGAATCCCCATTGATGGTCCATTGTCTTTCAAGTGTCTGGCTTTTAAGCTAATAACAAAATCTGGTCCTGTCTCACTTATTGTTGTCTATCGTCCCCCGAAATACAATGCCTCTTTTTTATCTGATTTGACTGAATTATTAACCCACTTAAGTTCACTTTCCCAGAGAGTCATTCTCCTTGGTGATTTCAACATCCATATTGACATTACTATATGTAAACTGAGAAATGAATTCCTATTCTTACTGGACTGTTTTGACTTGATGCAGCATGTTGATTTTCCAACCCACTCTGGTGGTCATATAGTGGACCTGTTCTGCACATCTGAATTATCTGTCGGCAACACTTATAGCAGTGATATGGGACTCTCTGACCATAAAGCAGTGCTTTTCACTGTCTCATTACCTCTCCCTCATCTTACCTGTAAATGTCAAATTTCTTTCTGAAACCTTAAAAATATCTGTCCCTCCGTTCTTGCTGGATCCATTTCTGATCTTTTTCTGTCTTCACCTATTCCATCAACACTAGATAGTCTTGTTGACCACTATAACTCAGCCCTTCATTCAGTACTAGATAAAACCGCTCCTTTGAAACATAAGGAGGTTTCCTTTAAGCATTCAGCTCCATGGTATAATTCAGAGCTACAATCTATGAAAGCAACTGGCCAACGCCTTGAGAGAATGTCACGTAAGACTGGCCTCACTGTTCACATCCAGGCTTTCTCTGACCATCAAAGGGCTTACAGGGATGCACTAACTGCAGCCAAGATCACACATTATGGCACAATAATAGAAAGCGGCCATGATAACCCAAAGGTTTTGTTCTCTGTAGTTAATAAAATACTTCAACCTGTATCTGGTCCAATTACCTCCTCTACTGAAGTCTGTGAAAAATTCCTCCACTTTTTCCGCAATAAAATTAAAGATCTAAATAATTCAACTAACATAAATCCATCATCCATTTATATCCTTCCCTGTCTTCCCACTCTATCCAGCTCCTTTTCTAAATTTTCACATCGGCATTTGTTAATGACCTGTTTTGTAAGATGAGACCAACTACTTGTGTACCGGACCCCATCCCCACCACACTTCTTAAATTCTGCCTTCATGCCATAATCCCGACTGTTATGACAATAATCAATACATCCCTTGACACTGGGTTTGTGCCAGCCACTTTTAAAATCACTTCTGTAACCCCCATGTTAAAAAAGTCTGGTCTTGATGATGATGATCTTAACAATTTTCGGCCTATTTCCCACTTACCTTTTCTGTCAAAAGTTTTTGAGCATATTGTAGCCTCCCAGCTCACCAATTACTTAACCTCTAATAATCTGATGGAACCCTTTCAGTCTAGTTTCAGAGCGCAGCAAAGCTGTGAAACTGCTCTTCTTCGGGTAACCAATGATTTGCTTATGGCAGCAGACTCTGGAAAAACCAGCATATTAATTCTGTTAGACCTCAATGCAGCATTTTACACTGTCAGACATGACATTCTACTCTCCAGAATGGAGAACATGCTGGGTATCTCTGACACTGTCCTCCAGTGGTTCAAGTCCTATCTGACTGATAGGCAAGAGTTTGTTAGTCTTGGCAACAGCAGATCCAGCTCAGCACCAGTCACACAAGGAGTTCCTCAGGCCTCTGCCCTTGGCCATCTTCTCTTTGGTATTTATATGCTTCGCTCTGGCCATATTATTCATAGCTGTGGACTGGGTTATCATTTTTATGCAGATGACACTCAACTCTATTTCAATGTCAAAAGTGCAACTTCATCAGAGTTTTCTCAGCTCACAACTTGCCTCAGTGAAATTAAAATCTGGATGGAGCAAAACTCTTTAAAATTAAATTGCAACAAAACTGAACTCCTGCAAATTGGAACTAAAGCGCTACTTAAGAAAATTAGTTCCTTCTCAGTTACTGTTGACGGTGATCAGACCTTCTGATGCAAGGAATCTTGGTGTCATTTTTGATTCCTCCCTTTCTTATTCCGCCCACATAAACCCCATTAAGAAACTTTCTTACTTTCACCTTCATAACATATCCCATGTTCGCTCATTCCTCTCCTTTTCTAATGCTGAGAAACTTGTCCATGCTTTTATCACATCCCACATCGATTATTGTAACTTGCTGCTGGCAGGTGCCCCTTCTATTCTTATATCACAGCTCCAGTTGATTCAAAACTCTCATATAAGAGTCCTTACTCGAACCAGCAACAGTGAGCACATCACAACCATGCTGCTAAATAGAAAATTCTATTAATAACCTACAAATCTTTAAATGGCCTTGCACCGGACTACATCAGTGACCTTCTAAATCACTATGCTCCTGTTCGCCTACTAAGGTCCTCTGATTCTGGTAATCTTGTTGTGCCTCACACTAACCTGCACTCTATGGGTGACAGGGCCTTTAGCTCCATAGCACCCAGACTTTGGAATGACATCCCGAAATTAATTAGATCAGCTGACTCCATTCACTTTTTTAAAAAACAACTTGAAACTCATCTATTTAGGAATGCTTTTAACTTAACATTCTGCCCTTTCTTTCAGTTTACTTCTCTGTCCAGGTGTTCAGGATCATTTGTGTGTCTGTTATATCACAAATTAGGTTTATTTGTTAAGTTTTTCTTTTAGTATTGAATTTATTATTTTACTCTATTATTTATTTATTATTTATTATTGTCCTTTATTCTATTTAATGCTTTGTTACAGTCATATGAAAAAGTATGGAAACCCCTCTTAACTCTTGGGATTTTTATTTATCATTTGCTGAGCTTTCAAACTAGCAAGTTCCTTTTGATATATGACATGCCTTATGGAAACAGTAGTACAGTATTTCAGCAGTGACATTAAGTTTATTGGATTAACAGAAAATATGCAATATGCATCATAACAAAATTAGACAGGTGCATAAATATGGGCAACCCAACAGTGATATTACATCAATACTTAGTTGAGCCTCCTTTTGCAAATATAACAGCCTCTAGACGCCTCCTATATCCTTTGATGAATGTCTGGATTCTGGATGGAGGTATTTTTGACCATTCTTCCATACAAAATCTCTCCAGTTCAGTTAAATTTGATGGCTGTCGAGCATGGACAACCTGCTTCAAATCATCCCATAGATTTTCGATGATATTCAAGTCAGGGGACTGTGATGGCCATTCCAATACATTGTACTTTTCCCTCTGCATGAATGCCTTTGTAGATTTCGAACTGTGTTTTGGGTCATTGTCTTGTTGGAATATCCAACCCCTGCGTAACTTCAACTTTGTGACTGATGCTTGAACATTATCCTGGAAGAATTTGTTGATATTGGGTTGAATTTATCCGACCCACGACTTTAACAAAGGCCCCAGTCCCTGAACTAGCCATGCACCCCCACAGCATGATGGAATCGCCACCAAATTTGACAGTAGGTAGCAGATGTTTTTCTTGGAATGCGGTGTTCCTCTTCCACCATGCAAAGTGCTTTTTGTTATGACCAAATAACTCAATTTTTGTCTCATCAGTCCAAAGCACTTTGTTCCAAAATGAATCTGGCTTGTCTAAATGAGCATGTGCATACAACAAGCGACTCTGTTTGTGGCGTGAGTGCAGAAAGAGCATCTTTCTCATCTGCCATATAGATGTTCTTTGTGCAAATTGCGCAGAATTGTAGAACGATGTACAGATATACCATCTGCAGCAAGATGTTCTTGCAGGTGTTTGGAGGTGATCTGTAGGTTGTCTGTAACCATTTTCACAATCCTGCACATACAGTATGCTGTTCCTGTATTTTTCTTGGCATGACAGACCTGGGTTTAACAGCAACTGTGCCTGTGGCCTTCCATTTCCTGATTACATTCTTTACAGTTGAAATTGACAGTTTAAACCTCTGAGATAGCTTTTCGTAGCCTTCCCCTAAACCATGATACTGAACAATCTTTGTTTTCAGATCTTTTGAGAGTTGCTTTGAGGATCCCATGCTGTGACTCTTCAGAGAAGAGTCAAAAGGAAGCACAACTTGAAATTGACCACCTTAAATACCTTTTCTCATGATTGGACACACCTGTCTAGGAAGTTCAAGGCTTAACAAGCTAATCCAACCAATTTGGTGTTGCAAGTTATCAGTATTGAGCAGTTACATGCATTCAAATCAGCAAAATTTCAAGGGTACCCAAATTTTTGCAAAGCCAGTTTTTCACATTTGATTAAATTTCATACAACTAAATACTGCTTCACTAAAACTCTTTGTTCAGAAAACACCCCAGTACTCAGATGTTCGTAGGAAATGAAAGACATACCACTGTTATCTGTTATCTCCAGACTATTTTATTCAACTTTATGAACAGACTGAGAAACAGGCAACTTTAGTGAGGAAAACCACAAATACGAATGAAAGAGCTCTCAAAGCTAGCTACGAAGTTGCTGAACTCATTGCCAAATCAAAGCAGCCACACACAGTGGCAGAGACATTAATACTACCTGCCTGCAAAATCATTGTAAATGAGATGCTTGGCCCTGGTGCTCTTAAAGAAATAGCCCAAGTCCCTCTCTCAAATAATATAATTGCTAGATGTATTGATGACATGTCTTGGAAAAGCTGCACGACAGTGGAAAATTTGCATTGCAGCTCGATGAATCTATGGATATCAGTGGACATGCACAATATTTAGCAATTGTGCTCTTTGTAGACAGAGACACCATCAGAGAAAACTTCCTGTTTTGCAAGGAATTGCCAGAAAGAACAACAGGATAGGGAATTTTTTGAGTTGTATCAGAGTACCTTGAACAAGGAGGACTTAAGTGGGAAAACTGCATAAGTGGTTGCACTGATGGAGCAGCCGCCATGTTTGGGCGCACCAAAGGATTTGTAAGCAGAGTGAAAGAGCAACATCCAGATGTTATTGCGACACATTGTTTTCTGCACCATGAGGCACTCATGGACAAGACGTTACCAGCAGACCTAGCTCCTGTACTGGACGATGTTGTGCACAAATAAACTTTGTGAAGACAAGACCTGTAAAAAGTCGCATATTTGCATTATTGTGAGAGGAAATGGGAGCAGAGCATAAAGTGCTATTGCTGCATACAGAGGTCTGGTGGTTGTCCCGTGGCAAAGTTTGCCCGTGTGTATGAGCTGCGGGAGGAACAAAAAGTGTTCTTGACAAATGAGAGGTGTGATGACACTAAATTGCTTTCAAGTGATGAGTGGTGTGCAAGACTGGCATATCTGGCAGATATTTTTCAACATCAACGGATGTATGGCCGAAATGAAAACCTGCTCACAAGTGCAGATAAAATAAATGGATTTCATTCAAAGGTGCAGCTCTAGCAACAAAATGTGGAAAGTGCCAACCGTGACATGTTCCCACACACCCAGAAATGGCAAGGTATCAACATTGGTGCACTGTGAGAGACAATAGGCAAGCATTTGAAAACTCTTGAACAGAAGTTGTCATTTTAATTCCCTTCAGTTTCCTCTGATTGCCTTAACTGAGTTAGGAATCCATATAGCTCAACTGCAGTTGGAAAGGATATGACTTTGTAGGAGCAAGAGGAAATAACTGTACTGAGAGAAAACCGTGGCTTAAACCTGAGCTTTGTTGATCTACCTTTGGACAGTTTTTGGCTGACTGCTGCCAAGGAGTTTCCCATTCTGGCAAGCAGAGCTATTTCAGCCTTGCTCCCATTTTCCACAACCTACCTATACAAGCTTGGCTTTTCAAGCATGACTGCTATAAAAACTATAAAAAAGAGAGAGACTCAGAGCTGTTGAAGAAGATCTTTGTGTGTGTCTTTCTTCAATTCCCTCGTGTATATCAGCGTTGTGTTCAACTAAACAGGCCCAGGTTTCACACTGAGTAAGTAAATAGTGAGTAAATTGAATCTAGAGGATCATTATATTTCATTACATATACTTTTTGTGACATTTTTGTTTGGTGGTGCACCGTGGGATTTTTCTAATGTAAAATATGTGCCGTGGCTCAAAAAAGGTTGGGAAAAACTGCAGTATGTTGATGAGATACCAATCAAAGCAGTGCAAAGCTTGTGACTCTTTTTTGGGACAGGTAAATATCTACATCCTATAGACGCTACCAACAATAACCTGCAGCAGAATCATTCAAACAATTTGCCTTTTCACTTATCCCTGTCTCAAACAAAGGGTTCCTATTTCTCCTTCATCTCTTGGCTTTCACATTTATTATTTAAATGTGTTTTTTTTCCTAAAATCAACATACAGCAATGTCCTTTTCTTTAAAATACCAATTTCTAGCCCATTACATCATCCCTGTACATGTTTAAATATGAATAAAAAAAGAGAAGAAACTCACAATAAAATTCTTTGTGCATTCTGTGGTGGGAGCCCCTAATTTGATTAATTATCTGTATTTGTCATTATATAGCAACTTTTATCTAAAAAAATCTTAATAGTAAATGTATTTTGTGGTTAAAGAATAATCATGATGCATTGAGTTATGTAGAAATCTTTTGCAAGTTATTTTGGTTTACTATTAGGATTTAGTCTTTTTTTTGTTATGCTAATTGGGTTCAATGTACAATGCATATCAGGTACATAAATAGCAACTTAGTGTTTAACTACTGTGAACTGGAGAAATATTAAAGATTAAATAAGAGCACAGCAAATGGAAATTCAAAGTAAGGGACAAATGGTACCGAGTGCCTGTTCTTAAAACTTGGCAAGTTAAAAAATAATTTTGTTCACTGTAAATTTAATAAGAAAGTACAAGGATCTCAGTAAACTGTTTCACGAAATTTAGGAATGAATGACAACTGCTAGGGAAAGAATGCATTTTTGTTTCATAATAGATAAAATTCCATCTTGAGGCACAATTTATGTCATTTTTGTGTTTTTTTTTTTTTACTCTAAGTTTTTGTATTGGATATTTTGTTTTTTGTGTTTGACTGTTGCAGTGTCATACTTTCATGGCATCATCGGTCAGTTCTTCAGATATGCATTACCATGCCATGAGTGCAGCCATGTAACATTTTTTCCAGGTTGGCGTATGCTTATTTTATTAAGAAGAAAAAAGTGAAGAAAGTGTTTTGTTGGAAAAACTACCATCATATCTTTGGAAAGTCACTGAAAACACATATGTGCTAATTCCCTGCACTAATTATCTCTTGCTTTAAACCGCATTTTTGTGTTAAAAGTGCTGTTTGAAGTAAATCTTGATTAAATGTCTGCTACATGACAGTTACAATGGAATGGCAGAGCACATTAAATGAAGATAATCTTGTAAAAGAGTAAAATTTTGGTTTCACTTTAAAAAAAAATAATGTTAATAGAAAACCTAAATTTTCTCAGCATGAGCAGTTTGGGTTGAGTAGATGAAAGTGCCACAGTTGGTTCCAGTCTTGTGTCCAGTGCTGCCTGAATAAACTCCCAAAGGGTTGATGACTGCTGTTTTGACGGTAGCCGTGGATGAAGTCCACCTTTGAAGAACTTATTTTCTCAGAGAACCGTGCCAAGAAGTCCTGTATGTGTGGAATCGGGTAGCGGTCTGGGACAGTACGATCATTCAAGTGACAGTAATACCCACACTGCCAGAAACTACCATCTGCTTTGGGCACCTTATGGAGGGGCGTCGCCCTTGAGATGTTTGATCAGAGCACAATTCCCAGCCATTCCATGTCAAGAAACGCAGACTTTGCAATAGACCACTTATTAAGGGCAAACTGACCAAAAGACCAGTAGTAGAAATGTAGTGTTCCAGGCCATGCATGGTTTCCATTGTTGAAAAAGTGGGTTGGTATAGCTGGGTGAAGTTATTGAGAAGGCAATCGAAGTTGCAAGTCACAGCCATCAACTTGTAAAGGGTAGAGGTAGTAACACTGCTGAGTGTACAGGGAAGAGTGGCAAAGTCCTTAGCATCCACGGGGCAATGATTATTAACATCAACCAGCAACTCTTTTGTGTAAAGGAAGTCTTGTAAAGTCACATTTTTAAAATATGATGGATTATGATCTTATCGTGATAATAATTCAGACCATTCACAGAAAGATATTTAATTTAGCTAGAGCAATCACTGTAACAGACCATATATTTCTATTCTGGTACAATTAAAAAAACAGTGCCACTACATAAGTTGTTGTGACTCATTTGATCTGAAAAACAGATTACCACAATGCTTTTTTTTTTTTTTGAAGTTTTATTAATTTTATTGCAATCATTCCATACAAATCAATCAATTTTTACAAAAAGTAAAATTGAGTTATAAACAAGTCGACCCCCACCCCTGAGAGAGAGAGAGCAAGGCAAACGGTGTAAAATTTAAAACTTGTAAACATACCTAAATTAATAAGTTTGATAAGCCTATAGAGATGAATGCAGAAGACAAAGAAATACAAAAATAATTGCTTCCTCTGTGCTTTAAGAACTTATTTTAAAATATTACTGATTAGATCCTGCCATGTTTTGAAAAAGGCCTGCACAGATCCTCTAACTGAGTATTTGATTTTTTCCAACTTCAAATAGTATAAAACATCAGTTTCCCACTGACTTAAAAGAGGAGAGTTTGGGTTCTTCCAGTTTAGCAGAATAAGTCTGTGTGCCAAAAGTGTAGTGAATGCAATCACAGTTTGTTTGTCTTTCTCTACTTTAAACCAATCTGGAAGAACCTCAAACACAGCTGTTAATGGGTTAGGAGGGATTGTGAGACCAAGGTTGTCGGAAAGGTAATTAAAAAGTTTGGTCCAGAATGATGTTAATTTGGTGCAGGCTCAGAACATGTGACCCAGTGAGGCTGGGACTTGACTGCAGCGTTCGCAGGTTGGATCATGCCCTGGAAACATTTTGGAGAGTTTTAGACGAGACAGATGTGCTTGATATATAATTTTGAGTTGTATAATTATATCCTTTGCGCATATGGAGCTCGAGTGAATTCTCTTCATTGCTACTTTCCACTCCTTTTCTGATATATTGATTGAGAGATCTTTTTCCCAGTGTCCTCTTGGATCCTTGAAAGGGAGGAACTGTAAAATGATTTTATATATTGCAGAGATGGTGTCTGAGTCCTTGAGATTGAGCAATATTTTTTCCAGCATGGATTAGGGTGCAAGATGAGGAAAATTGGGCAGGTTCTGTTTAACAAAGTTCCTAATTTGAAGATAGTGAAAGAAATGTGTAGCTGGAATGTTAAATTTGGAATGTAATTGTTCATAGGATGCAACGATGTTGTCTATATAAAGATCTCTAAGCAATTTAATCCCAGATTTTTTCCAGATATTAAAAACTGCATATGTTTGCGAAGTTCGAAAGAGGTGGTTGTCTTGCAGAGGTGCCACAGATAAAAGGTTCTCCATCTTAAAATGCTTTCTACATTGGTTCCATATTCTAAGTGAGTGAAGCACAATTGGGTTATTAGTGTATTGCTGATAACTTGTATTTATTGGGGCACAAAGCTGGGAATATAAAGAAGTACTGCAGGATTTTACTTCTATTGCGGACCAAGCCTGTGTATGTTCTTCTATTTGTGTCCAGGTTTTTTTCGCTTGAATATTTGCTGCCCAGTAATAAAACTGGAAGTTAGGTAGAGCCATGCCGCCTTCTGCCTTTTGTCTTTGTAGGGTCGCTCTTTGGATACGTGGATGTGTTGAGTTCCAAATAAATGAGGTTATTGTTGACACAATGCTTTTTTAATGGACTTTATCATCAAAGTACTGAAACATTATAAGTTTGCAGACAGAATTCTGACAAGGACAAAAAGTAATGAACACATCAGCTGCTCAATTACTAGTTTCTATTACAATATCATTCTACATTTAAAACACTGGTACTGACTTACAAAGCAGTTCATTTTGGAACCTAGGAATATCTGTCATAACTGCTTCCCTAGTGAAAACATGGCAGACAATTAAAATCCTCTGACACTGGTCTTAATTTTCAAAAACTCGTGTTACAACTTTAAGTAAATACCTATTTAACTCTGTGGTTCCAACTCTGTTAAAGAAACTTCAACAGTGATTAAATTCAAATCATGTTTAAAAGTTTTCTCTTCCATTTTAAGCAGCTCTATCTGTAACTATGTTTCTAATATCAATCTTTTTACCTTCATGTCAGCTGTCAATCTGCTCTCCTGTATCTCCAGGTTATCTTTATTACACTTAGACTTTATTTCAAAATGTTCTTCCCTGTAATTTGTCATATATTGAATATTTTGTCTTGTTCTATTTTGTAAAGGATCTTGTGATGTTGTGCTTTGCAAGTGGCAGTATTTAAACTGAAGAATGATTGATTAAACTGAAAATTCATATTTGGAATCCACTGGACAATATAAAGATGGGAGTTAAATGCTTGAAAAAAGAATAAATTGTGCACCTAGTATATTAAATTCCTTAAATCATCATAATACATAAAAAAATTATTATTGGGAATGGAATGTGATTCAGATAACCTTTGCTTTAAACAAGTTGCTAATTTCTTGTTTTTGATTGCACAAATATTTTAGATTTTTCTGTCCTATTGCCACTTACTGTGCTAATCTGTTACATTAATGGTGTGATAATATAAAATCTTAAAAATGAAAAGGGAATGGCTGAACTATGCCTTTTAACAAAAGCCAGTCAACAGAATGATAATTGGCAATTTGAGACTAGACATGAGAATATAAACTAAATTGCTAAAAAAGACATGGAAATGTTAAAAATGCAGAAAATCATGTTTAATTTTAATGGTGCAGAAATGTGAGAGACCAATGTCCAATAAAGCAAATTTCATTTTGCAAATGATTATGCATACTGTATATGAATTTGCACCAACTGCAAGTTAATATATAGAGCAGTGGGGTGTATTGGTTAAGGCTTTGGACCTAGGACTACATACCTTGAGGCTGTGAGTTCAAATCCTGCTGCTGCCTCTATGTAAATATGTCAGCAAAATAAGTAAATGTAAATCTATTGTTGATTGATGAGTCATCTTGGAGGAAAACAAGTAAATTCACAAAGGTTATTTATCTAAGCACTCACGCAAGCACAATTACTTCCTCTTTCTCTTCCTCCCTCTCCTTCAAGTGAGTTTCATCCTCTGCCTTCCCATTCTGATTCCTCGAATGGAAGTTTGGTGCAAGGTTATTATAGTTAACGAAAACTAAAATCAAAACTGAAACTATTATTAAAAAAACATTCTCGTAAACTGAAATAAAATAATTAACAAAACTGAAATGAAAAACTAAAACTAGATAGATAGATAGATAGATAGATAGATAGATAGATAGATAGATAGATAGATAGATAGATAGATAGATA
>JANRMT010062818.1:8964404-8991377 GCA_026402145.1 Polypterus bichir lapradei | reverse complement strand
AATTTTTTCCATGCAAACGGCGAAATTTTGTTGATATAGAGCTTTATATTTACTTGTGATGTTTACCCCTAGGTATTTAAACTGTTCTGCAATGATAAAAGGTAGGGTATCTAATTTAATATTATATGCTTGAGAGTTCACTGGAAAGAGTACACTTTTATTCAGATTAATTCTGAGACCAGAGATCTTTTGAAATTCTGTGAGTGCTGCTAAGACTGCAGGTACAGAATTTTCTGGGTCTGATATATACAGTACCATGTCATCTGCATATAATGAGATTTTCTGTTCCAGTCCTTCTCTGCTAATCCCCTTTATCTGATCAGTATTTCGACAATATATTGCCAGTGGTTCAATGGCAATCGCAAACAGTTATAATTAAATCTAATGTGTGGTTATGATTATGAATTGGACCTTTGACAATCTGACAAAATTCTACTGATTTTAACAAATAAGTAAAACATTTGCTAAAAGTGTCAGTTTCCACATCAATGTGTACATTAAAATCCCCCATCAGTACTACGTGATCACAATTTATAGCAAAATCAGATAAAAGGTTGCTAAATTCAGTCATGAACAATGAATATGGCCCTGGTGGTCTGTAGACTAGCATTATAATTGTGTTGGAATCTGTTTTAATATTTAAAATGAATGCCTCAAAGGATGTAAAGTCACCTAAATTTTTAAACGTGATTTGCATTTTGTTATAATGAATTATTCCAAGGCCTCCTCCTCGACCAGAATCTCTAGACTTACGCAGGAACGAGTATCCATCTGGTGACGTCTCAGCTAGGGGAACAGCGTCACATTTACTAAGCCAGGTTTCAGTGAGAAGACACAGATCAGATTTTGTACTTAATATAATATCATTTACCAATACAGCTTTACTGCCAAGAGAGTGAATGTTCAATAAGCAGCATTCAAAACTTCATGCTTCTTTCTGAACTGGTGATATATATTTTTTTTAAGATGAAACTAATTTCTATTACAGATGCCCCTGGTGGAAGGTCTGGTTTTATCCCTTGGTCTAATTATACACCTAATTTTTTGGTTATCAAGTAATTTAAGTTTTGCATCAAAACTAAATTTACTGGAGGCCCCACAACAGGGATTATGGGTAACAGCTTCAGGATAGTAACAGGTGGGATAAACAACAGCCTGTGATTTAAGATCACATGACTGCGGCCTGGATGGTGCTCTAATCAGTCAACCAGGCAGTTTTGCTGCCATATTTTGGGATAATACCTAAGATCCCCTCCAGTTAGGATGAAGACCGTCTCTTTTCAAAAATCCAGGCCTTTCCCAAAAATCATCCCAATTGTTCACAAACTCTATGCTTTTATTTGCACACCAGGTTTCTAGCCAGCAGTGAAGGGAATGCAATCTGCTATAAATCACATCCCCTCTATATAATCTTAGTAAGGGGCCAGATACAAATAAATTCCGACATTTTCTTTTAGCTTTGGTGCATAGAGAGAAGTTCCTCTTTAATACCTCAGATTGCTGTAAATAAATATCATTAGTGCCGACATGCAGCAATAAGGTAGATACTTCAGCGTTGGTGACACAGTCCAATGCGGCCTCTACTGTATGTCAGAAATCTTGGCCCCGTGAGGCATTTAACATTAACTGCTGGCTTAACATAGTTTGGAATTCTAACATTCCGCACTATGAAATCGCCAATTATGAGCACTTTCTTATTCTCACTTTCCACAGGCGCGCTGTGAAGTGCTGAGAATCTGTTCTGGGTCCGAATTGGTGACCAGGTTGCCGAGGGACTAAATTTTGGCTTCTTAGACCCCCGTCTTACTATTAACCACTCGCCCTGTGGCTGAATTGGTGCTGCTGACTTCAGCCTTGCACTGACTACAGCGGGACATGGAGAGACTGAAGCCGAATCAGAAGTAGCAGAATTGTCTAAGCAAACCGAGTCGATTCAATTTTCGGTTTGCCTAATTGCTATAAGGTTCCTAACACTGTCCTCCAATTCGCGTATTTTCCCGACCAACTCTAAATTAACTAAACATTTTTGGCAGGTGAAGCTGTCTACACTGTCGGCCGGAAAACCTGAACTGTACATGCTGCAGGACACACAACATATAAATGTGCCCTCAACGGGCAGAGAGCAGATAGAACTTATGTTTAGCGCTGATATCATCTTCTCGTTTTTGTAGTAACTTCGGTGCTTCGGTGTTGTTTGCGTTCAGCTGAATCACAAGAGACCGTCGGCTTTAAGTTTCTACCACCCGCCGAGCGATCAACTTTGATTTCTCACTGCCAGTTATTTCTCCTGGTTAGCTGTTGGCTCTACTTCAGTTGAACTTACTCAGGTGTTTGTGAAGGGCTATATGCCTGTCCAACCTCACATACAACTCATCATACGCCTTTTCTTTAGCCTTCGCCACCTCTCTCTTCACCTTGCACTTTATCTCTTTGTACTCTTGTCTACTTTCTGCATCTCTCTGACTATCCCACTTCTTCTTTGCCATCCTCTTCTTCTGTATACTCTCCTGTACTTCCCCATTCCACTATCAGGTTTCCTTTTCCTCCTTCCTCTGTCCAGATGTCACCCAAGCACCCTTCTTGCTGTCACCCTTACTACATCTGCTGTAGTTTCCCAACTGTCTGGTAATTCTTCTTTACCACCCAGTGCCTGTCTCACCTTCTCCCTAAACTCAACCTTGCAGTCTTCCTTTTTCAACTTCCACCATTTGATCCTTGGCTCTGCCCTCACTCTCTTCCTCTTCTTGATCTCCAACGTCATCCTACAGACCACCATCCTATGCTGCTTAACTACACTTTCCCCTGCCACAACTTTGCAGCCTTCAATCTCCTTCAGATTGACTCTTCTGTATAGGATGTAATCTACCTGTGTGCATCTTCCTCCACTAACCCTATGTTCCTCCCTCTTCTTAAAATACGTAATCACCACAGCCATGTCCATCCCTTTGGCAAAATCCACTATCCTCTGACCTTCTTCATTCCCCTCTTTGACACCATACCTACCCATCACCTCCTTGTCTCCTTTGTTCCCTTCACCGACATGTCCATTGAAATCCGCTCCAACAACAACTTTCTGTCCCTTGGGTACACTGTTCATCACTTCATCCAACTCACTCCAAAAATCTTCTTTCTCATCCATTGCACATCCAACTTGCTGGGCATATGCACTAACAACATTCATTATCACACCTCCAATTTCCAGCTTCATAATCATTACTCTGTCTGACACTCTTTTCACCTCCAAAACACTCTTGACATACTGTTCCTTCCGAATAACCCCTACTCCATTTCTCCTTCTATCCACACCATAATAGAACAATTTGAATCCACCTCCGATCCACCTGGCCTTACTCCCCTTCCATTTAGTCTTTTGCATGCACAATATATCAACCTTACTTCTCTCCATCATATCTGCTAACTCTCTCCCCTTACCAGTCATACTGCCAACATTCAAAGTTCCTACCCTCAGTTCCACTCTCTTTACCTTCCTCCTCTCCTCCTGCCTCCAGACACGTCTCCCCCTTCTTCTTCTCCTTGTTATTCTTCTTCTTCAGCCAACAGCAGCCCAATTTCTGCCAGCACCCTGTTGGCTAACAGTACTGGTGGCGGTTGTTGTTAACCCGGGGCTCAACCGATCCGGTATGGAAATTTGTATTGTCGTCCGCATATTGATTTGGCAAAATTTTACACCGGATACCCTTCCTGACATAACCCTCCCCAATTATCTGGGCTTGGAACCGGCATGAAGAAACACACTGGTTTGTGCATCCCCTGTGGCTGGGTTCTTTTTGACTTTAATGTACAATAAAAATATTTTTTTTATTTTTTACACAGCATCACATCTTTTTTGGAAAAGGGGGTTGTATATTTGCATCAGCTGATCAAGTTTTCCTTAAGTACAACCTTTCATTAAAACATTTTTTTCTGTTAAATTTAAGTTGGGAATTTCACAAAAATAAAAAAAACTACTAATCTTTAGCCATCTTTTAGGCAGTTACATGAACAAACATATATACTGTAAATAAACAAAATAAGCAAAACAATAAACTGTTACTAAGCTAGAAAAGATTAGAGAGAGGTTGAAAGAAAGCAATAAGCCAAAGCATGTTAAAAAAAGTCCTTGTTTGGTTGTAAAACACAATGTTATCAGTTTAATGCTATCTTCTGACTGTGTGACCATGTCCAAGATGCAAACAATAGTCAAGCTTTACAATAAACACGTACTATGCAATAGTGATTTGAAAGTTAGTAGATTTAATTATGTTCTCAATTTTATAAGAAAACTTAACTATCTGCCTAAAATTTTGGATTATAGGGAAAGCTTTAGTAATATGGATAAAATAATATAAACATATGCACATTCCGACACTCATTTATACAATGGTAATTTTGAGTCACACAAAGCATCTTTGCAGTGTTGAAGGAAGCAAGAATACCTTGAGAAACTTATGGAAGGCATCCATATTCCTTAGGTCAAGCCAAGATTAAAGCCTGGGTTCCTGTTACTGAGAGGTAATAGCACTAACCCGTGGTCCACCATAACCAATTAATATAGAGTACTATATTTCAGATTTTACTGGTGGCTGTAAAAACATATTTGATTTGGAATTTAACAAAATATACATTTTCCTTAGCCAGCATTGTTATTTCACTTTCTTTGTCAGAATGGCTGACTGTCTTCCACACAGGAAAGTTTTGTTGGTGAAGATGACTGTGAACAACTCATGTCTGATGCACAAATAGTCGTGAAAATAAATAAAATCAAAAGAAGAAAACAGTTCAGAAAATAGAGGTAAGAACATTATTTATTTATTAATTATTGTATTTATTAATTAGAATTGCAGATGCCCTTGGGTTTCTTCTGGCTTGTGGTCAAAGAAGGCACTGCAGGTTCCAAAAGGAAGATGGAGTACCAACCCGGTTGTTCCTGTTTAATTCAGTCACAAACAAAAGGGCTGGTATGCATGCCACTATAAGCAACAAAGGAAAGTAACTGAAGCAAAAAAAAAGCCATCTGACTATGATAATATCTTCTAATATGTTTTACAGAGGTTTGTTCTATGGTGCATTCTGTTCAGAACTGACTTCCTCCTTCCAGCAGCAGCAGGCTTTAAAGGCAGGAGACCTAAATGGGCAGAGTCAATTGCTCTCACTGGTCTTCTCTGTGCTGTGGTGGGAAGAAAAGGGGAGAAGGCATACATGTGTGATGGGCTGCTGTTTTTTTTTCACTCTAGGGATGGAAATGGAGATTGCGTGAACAAACATTCAACCCCTTTGTTATGCCCTTAGGTTTCTCTGATAAAAGTCTATTTAAGAAACTTGTCTGCATGGGCAAAATTGTCTGTGTTTGGATAGTTAATTTTTTGGAATGCAAAAACAATGTACCTGGTTATCTAAGTAATTTAATGATGATGAGTAGCAAATATGATGAAAGCTGTTAGCAATCTCTTGAATGTGATCATGTTTGCATGTCCTTTAAATTTTTATTATTAATTAATCCAATATAGGACAAAATGTTTTTTTATACACACATAGCACCATCAAAACTCAAAATATGGAACAGTGATTTCTTTTTGTATCAGAAAAAGTTTTTAATATGTTTCCTGAGCAATGGTACTGTTGTACCCATTCCCTAGCTAAGCTCAACATCTTATGAAAAGAATGTAAATTAATACTACATTGCAAATAAACTGTTGCCAGAAATATCAGGTGAATAGACTCTCTCCTCTTTGTCCATCCAGTTTTTTGAAGTCACAAAAAATATTTAAAAAGAAAATGCATTGTATGATTGACATATTTTCCTGCTAGTTTAAATGTAATATCAAATTAAAAACACTCTGTAAGACAATCAATTCTGAAGGAGAACCTGATATTGAGGAAAAATTTATTTTTAGTTCAGTAATCAGCCCATCTTAAATTAAGAAAACATTAGCACATTTAAGCTTTTCTGTAAAGCAGCAATACCCAAATGTCTGACTGTTCTTCAGATTGCCTGCACTTTTCCTGTTACTGTGATGTCTTCAGGGAGGAGCACCAAGCTGACAATAATTAAGACTTGCATGAGGTCATATTTGGGGCAGGATTATCTCAGTGGATTTTCCATAATGAGCATTAACTAGGACATCAACAGGGAGGATATCATTTCAAACGATCACTGGTGACTTTGTTTAAAAAAAATATTAAAAATAATTATTGTTTGCCGAGAGGTTTCCTGAACTTTAAAATTATTTTTCCAAAGGTACTTAATGTCTCTTTTTTGGATGGTACTGTTTTGTAGTGGATAACACAGTTGTCACACTGCACCTATGCATTTTTTAGATATCATTTTTAATTTAGTATCTTCATCTTTAAGTCCCTGTAACAGTATAAAGTGGTACAAGATTTATGTTTTCCTAACTGAGAAATTAAATGTAAAGGATAACTGCTTGCCTGATAAAAATGGACATCCTGACTTCGTTTGTACCAGCGTATTTAAATTAGAAAATAAGATCATATATATAACATTTAACTTTTTGCTTTGTTCTGTAATAACATATTACATATAGGAAGTCTTATTCGGTAAACCAAATGTTTAGTCAAGACTTTTAATGATTGACTATTTTGTGACAATTGGATGTTGTTTAATGGCAGAGGGGGATTACTAGAATGTACCTTTCATCTGCGTGCCTATTGGTGGAATGGAAATGTTTACCAGCTGCTATATGTAAATTATCCTGTGATGACAGGAACAGTTCTCTCTAGAATCATCAGACCTGTTATGGAGAACCTTGCTGCTGAAATAGTGAACCTAAACCAGTAAATAAAGGATATTGTTAGATCTTATTTGTAGTGATGTCTCAATACTTTTTTTTTTTTACTGCAACAATAAACTACAATATAATCTAGACAAGAAATTCAGACGTGATGCAAAGGGCGGCTGATGCCTGGTCACAACTCTCAGAAGATCAAATTCTGGGTGGGTTTTAAAAAGTCTGAGCTTAGATAGATGTTTCAATTGTAGAATTAAGTAATCCATGTCAAATATAACTTGAGGAGTAAATACATTCTTCATAGAATGATTTTTCCACTTATTCCAGTAACTTCCAATTACTGCACTGCAGCAGACCTCTCAGTGCATCTTTCCATGTTTTTTCATTCATAAATCACGTAAATTTGCAATTTTTGTTTTCTATTACTAGTTTGTAAGTACTTATTTAAATAAAATGCTTTATAACATTTGCAAAAGTTTTTAAGCCAAGCTTCTGGTAAGTAGTTGGTCAGTGGGGCCTGCTTTTGCATTAACAAGAGGTGGTGCAATAATATACCGTATTTACGCGTGTATCATGCACACATTTTTATCCAAAAATTAGCATTAGAAAATCAGGAGCACATCATACATGAGGAAATGTAATTCTGTAATGTTTACTTCTTCTGCTTGGGCTCACTCACTCACTCTCTCTCTCTTGCTCGCTTGCTCGAGCTCTCTCTCACGCGGTTGCTTGCGCACTCGCGCTTTCTCTCTCACTTGCTTGCTTGCTCGCTCGCGCACTCGTGCTCTCTCTCTCGCTCACTTGCTTGTGCACTTGCGCTCTCTCTCTCTCGCGCACTCGCTCTCTCTCTCTCGCTCGCTCGCGCACTTGCTCTCTCTCTCGCTTGCTCGCGCACTCGCTCTTGCTCTCTTGCTCACTTGCTCACACACTTGTGCTGTCTCTCTCTCTCGCTTGCTTGCGCTTTCGCGCTCTCTCTCTAAATGCTTCCTATACAATCACAACACGTGTTGTACACGGGGCAAAATGATTTTCCCGATTTTCTTTATAAAAGTTAGGGTGCGCGTCTTACACGAGGGCGTGTGGTACACAAGTAAATACAGTAACTGCAAAATAGTGCATCTGTACACTGAATATTGAACTACTGACTGTCAGACTTCACCCATACTATCTATCATGAGAGTTTAATCAAATATTTGTGACAGTAGTTTGCATGTGATGCGGGAGCTGCAGCTGAAACAATTCTTGAAACTATTCATCAACTAGAAACCAAATCACCTGGCTCTTTCAAACCTGTGATGGGAGATTTTAATTTATGTAATCTGGAATCAGTGCATGAATATTAATATTAAAGGGCACAAAAAGCTAG
The DNA here is from genome assembly GCA_026402145.1 of Polypterus bichir lapradei. Lineage (NCBI taxonomy): Eukaryota > Metazoa > Chordata > Cladistia > Polypteriformes > Polypteridae > Polypterus > Polypterus bichir. The sequence continues at coordinate 8,983,262 of JANRMT010062818.1, read as the reverse complement.
ACTAGTTTTATGGAAACGTCCCTGGTGCCTACATATTGCATAATAGAGCAGCCCTGGGTGTGTCCGACTATGTCGCTATTCATCTACTTCCAAAATAAAAACAGAAACTGGAAACAAGAAAAACCAGAAATATGAAAAACACAAAACTGGGGCAAGGAGAGTGTAGAGGAACTGCAGGAATACTTCTCCAGTACTTACTGGGATATGCTGACATCCTCCCAGTCACTGAATGAGGCCACTTCATCTGTAAGTGAATATACGAGATGAGACACAAATTTAACCAGACTGGGCTTGGGGCTTTCTGGAGATCAGCCAAACATGAATCATAGGACTATATCCCCTCCTACACACCCTCTCAAACCAAATGGCTAGGTATATCCTGTGAATAGCCCAGTCAATATTTACTGTACACAACAATTGCTACAGATGTTGCTGCTATAATGTCAGGTGAAAAAATCAAACAGCAAATCAACATCAAATTTCTGGTGAAATTGAACAAACGGCCACAGAAACTTACGAAATGATAAAAACAGTGTATGGTGATAACAGTTTGTCTCGCACAGTTTTTGATTGGCACAAACATTTCAAGGAAGGACAAGAAAATGTGGAAGATGTTCAATGCCCAGGTCACCCAACATCAAAACATCAAAATGGTGATTCAGATTGTTTGAAATGATCGTACTGCTTTTTCCGTTAAGCAGTTTTTGACTGACAAAAACATTCCTGTCCTCGATCATCCTCCCTTTTCGCCCGATTTACCTCCCTGTGATTTTTACTTGTTATCAAAAATCAAAAGTGACCTGAAGGGAGCACATTTTTCTTCAATGGATGAAGTGATCGGCTGCCCCAACCAACCCTAACCTTAACAACCCAGGGGTGGGGGTCCCTGAGGTTAATACACTAACCTTGGGGATTTGGAAGGATGGGCAGACCGCACCATACCCTAATTTTAACAACTTGGGGGTGGGGGTCCCTGATGTCAAAGCCCCGGCCATAGGAATAAACAATCAGCTGTCCTCACCCAACCCTAAACTTAACAACTCAGGGGTCGGGGAGCCTGAGGCTAATACCCTTACCCTGGGTGGTTGGAATGATGGGATGGGCTGTCCTCATCCGACCCTAACCCAAAAAACACTATGGTGGGGGTCCCTGGGAGCCACCTAACCCTATCAAATAATATCCCTAGGAATATGGGGGCTGGCTCTGATATGATGGGGAGGGTTGGAACTCCGGATCGGATGGTGGGGCTGGATCCTCTGCAGAATGGGACGCCAAGGGTGGGGCACGAAACCAATACCAATTCGAAACATAAAATTCCGGTCGTAGTCACTTTTTCATTTCATTCCAGGTCAGTCATGGGTGTTCTGCGTTCCCATTTTATGGGGGCACTGAGCACCCATGTCCCACTTCAAAAATATCAATTAATAGCTGCATATAGGAGAAGCAAAAATTTAAAAGATTTTCTGGTTCACGCCAAGTGCCCTTCAAAAAAACAAAAAAATAAAACAGCTTGGAAAATCCCCTTTGCCAGGAAAAAGAACATACATAATAAACTGGCAAAGGTGGACAAACCCATTTATCAAAATTTTCAATTAAATTCTAAAAACTGCATCTATGGAATACAGTGCTCTACCTGTGGTTTAACCTATGTGGGGGAGACAAAGAACACACTAAAGGATCAATTCGTGCAGCACCTCAGACTCATAGCCAACCAAAAAAAGAAAACAGCCTTATACCAGCATTTTTCAATAGATGGACACAGACCTATTTTGTTTGGTCTGGAGCAGCAGGCTCAATGGAACAAAACAAGAAGACTAAAGGCGGAAAATAAGTGGATAATGGCCTTGAATACCTTTATTTATTTATCTAATTATTTATTTATTTAACTATTTATTGGGGGAATTTAGGGTTTATGAAATTTTAGGGGGATTGCTTGTTTTTAAGAAGGATTTTAGGGATGATTAATTTTATTAATATTTTATGAATATTAATATTATAAATTTTTCTATTTATTGTGAAATTTCTATTTATTGATCTATTTATTTATTTAATGTATTATTTAGTTAAGATAAAGAATTTTTATTCTCCAGTTGAAACCCTTTTTTTAGTGGGGGGTGGAGGAAAAACAAAATAGAATTAAACTTTTAAATTGGGAATAAGGTGTACCAGTGCATGCCAGTAATGGCCATATCCCCTACCCTAAGGCCTAACCCTGTTGAAGCACCTCAAGCAAGAAGACTTCCAGCACTGTTTCAAACAATGGAAGATACATATGGACCAGTGTAGAGATTGGGAGGGGGAGTATATAGGAGGTGACAATGTTTAGAATGCTGTAATTCATCAATAAATATATATTTTTTTACCAATCCGGTTATTTGTGTGTCTCACCTCGTATGAAGTTCTGTGAGTCTACAATCATTAAGGAAAAACTGTCAAGGTGTACCCCAACAGTAAGTCATGGATCACTAAAGAGGTTAAAGCATTACTATTGAAAAAAATAAAATTCTCATCAAGAAAATACAATAGAAAAAAAAAATTTATAGCAAAGACTTAACAGGTTAATTAAACAAAATAAAAACATGTATGGGGAAAAAATCAAGAGGTGGTTTAATGATAACCATCCAAAGCAGGTTTGGAAAGGTGTAAATATAATCACAGAAGTTTGTTCTAAAAAGAGTGTGAACCTTCATGTAGACAATGACCTCATTTTTTCTAGATGTGAAACAAGTGATATCAGCACCCAAAATGCAGAAGTAGAGAGGATGCTTTAAGAAAACATCAGGAATTCTGCTGTGATGGAGGTCAGTTTAACTAAAGTGGAGAAAGGCTTGCAGCAGGTTAAAACAAAGAGGGGAATGGGGCCAGACGACATATCAGGTCACCTTTTAAAAAATAGTTGAGGTTTAATATGTATCCTGCAACCATTTTTGTGTAAATATGCACTATCAAACTGCCTTACATTAACCTGTCTTGTCTGTATTTCTTTGTTTTATTTTTTTTTTGTCTGTTATTGAATGAAACTGAGAATGTAAAACTCATGTTTTCTTTTGTAAACATGACTAAATAAAGAAACTTTAAAACTACTTGTAGTTGTGAATATACATAGTTTTCTTGCAATGTTGTTTTAAATGTTGTAAGAGTGAGTTGTTTGCTAAAAATCAGGTTGTTATTGCAAGCTGATCTTCCCACTAAGCAGCACAAATTATGTAAAATATCTTCTGTAAGACTCTAAAGGTGTCTTCACACTCCTGGGGCCTCATGCATAACGCCATGCGTAGAATTTGCACTATAACATGACATAAGCACAAAAGCCAAAATGTGCTTACGCACAGAAAAATCCAGATGCTGGAATCTGTGCGTACTCCAACTTCCACGTTCTTCCGCTACATAAATCCCGGTCAGCGTGAAAAGTAACGCTCGTGCTGTCCTGCCCCAATTCCTCCCAGAACTACACCTCTTTGAATATGCAAATCAATATAAATAGCCCTTAAGCTCAGCCTTCTGTGAAAAGACAATGGGAAAAGCACGGGGGAAAATATAAGAATTTCAGCGAATGCCAAGTGGAGGCAGAGGAAAAACATACTATTTGTTAATTTAATCCGTGGTATAATCAACAAAAGGAAGTTGATCGAGTTACATAGCGTGTTGGAGAAACTTGAAAGCTCAAGTTCACAAAGTCGCACAGTGCCAGAAATAAAAAAGAAGTCAGATATCAAAGTCGTCGTGAAAAGGGGAGTCTTAGCCCACCTTCTGAGTGTCATATGAAAGCTTATTAGGGTACAGAGAAAAAAAAGGCACACAGTGGGGAAAAAGCACAAAATGTCAACTTCAATCTCGAAATTTCCACTTTAATCATGTAGTTTATATTGTCATTAAAGTAGAACATCATAAACTTCATCTTAAAATCATTTAATTAACCAGTTTCTCAAATCACATCGTAATTAAAGTAGCACATTAAATGCTTTGTTTTGTATGTGATCTTCTATGTGCTCTATGTGTGTGAATCACTAGTGCTTCTTAAACTGGCTCTCTTCCTCTGACTGGACACAGAATCCATTACATTCATGATATTACAGCTCTCTGAATAACTAAAATACTGAGATGTATACGTGATATTTTCATGATGATAAGAGTTAAAGCATGTTATTAAACATGGGTTTCACAGCGCAGCGATTGTGCGTGACCTTCGATGAAATTATTTATTGCAGCAGTACTCATGGGCAGCTCTAGGCTCGTGGTGGCCCTGGGCAGAGAAAGAATCGGTGGCCCCTTCACCCGCCAATGTCAATATGGTATCTTATGCACGGTGGATGGCCACATCCACTGCGGACACTGCATAGCCGCCTCGTGCTCATGACACAAGCGTTTAAGTTATGTCGAAATTTGCCACTGCGATTTTAGCTGTGTCATTATTTTCTCTTTCTGTTTTATATTCAATATATATTGGCGTGGCCGCCCCTGCAGTCCTTGCTTTTCTTTCTCCAAGTAACCGATCGCCACACAATCAGCTCTGTAATAGACGTTAAGCCATCTGTAAGCTTAGAGCGCCGATTCTTCAAAACGTTTAAGGAACATTGAAATATTTTCGTAGTACATGTTTAATTATTCTATCCTTCACACCAGTCCCAGTGAAGAATATAGATTATTTAAATGAAGTTAAAGTTTTATCTGTATAATATAATAAACATATTTTGCTGCATTTCATCTTAAAAATAATATCATCATCATATGTAAATACGCGCTTTATTATTTTAAGTGGCTTAGGTTGTGCAATATTATAACTGTAGTGCAAGTTTACAGTGAGGTAGTTCTACTTATAACTACAGCTAGTTCTACAAGGAGCAATTGATTGAGTGCGTTTATAGTTCTTGGAATGAAACTGTTTCTGAACCGCAAGGTCCATACAGGAAAGGCTTTGAAACATTTTGCCGTGGCTGAGACAGCATGGGCTTGATGCTGTATACCGATAATTCTCTTTCCCATCAGCTGCTGCTGTGATTCACACTCAGATGTAGTGATATAAATACTCCGAGTGGTGCAGTGAGAGTAATATGGAAAAAGATGATCCACTGTGGCAACTCCTAATGGGAGCAGCTGAAAGAAGAAGAAAAAGAAGGTGCAATGAGAGTAACAACGCTAAAGCAGTTATGGTATTTGGAATACTATGGCTATTCCCTTGACCATTATATTGTTACAGGTTAATTACAATCAGATGCATTACACTAATAAACAATATGCGATTAATTTCAGTGTATTTATAAAGACACGTCAGGAAAGGAAAGGATAACCACACAGGAACAGTAGCACTGCTTTGACGCTGGGTGCGCCAGTCTGCAAAACCGAGCGGAGAACTTCCGTACAACAAGGTATGAGGTACCGTGGAAATGTGCACGGCTTTACGCCAAGTGTAGGTTTTATACATCGTGATTTGAACGTGGAAACGTTCTTACGCAACATTTCTGTGTGTACGCACTGTTTATACACAAGGCCCCTGCTCTGTATTCTTTGTTCCAAATCAGGGTATGTTTCATTACTTTGTTTTAATTTCAAGTTAGCTTGCTGCACTGCAATTTTTCAATGAAACATCTCAATTAACGACCAGTGGGTTTACCGTGGACATCTTTCATTGGCCAGAAGCTTTTTTTGAGCAAAAAATATCATAGTGCTTCGACAACACTTATGCTTAGACACTGCTGTATTTTACATAATTATTTGGTTTATTTACCAAAAACAGTTCTATGAGGAAAATACAGATTATCAAATAACTAGAAAATACTTGATAAAGTATGTGCTACTGATATTAAAAGGACATGTTTTTAATAGGCGAGTATACAAAAGAAGGCAAGCTTTGCTGCGGGCATGAACTTTTCATGGCAGTAGACATCTCAGAAACCATACGAATGTCAATTATGTTTTCTGTTTAAATATAATGTTTCTGTCCAATTATTTCTTAGTGTAAGGGGCAAATGGTTTGTATTGTGATTATTGCCTTGAATGGTTACTGATGACATTGCGCTGTATAACACCAGAACAGAGGACATGCAGATGAATCTGGAAGAAAGAAGAATGGTTTTGGAATATAGAGGATTGAAGATAAATAGGAAGAAGACAGAAGATATGAGGTTTAATGATGATCCGGATTTAGATGTTAGCCTGCAAGGAGATCTATTGAAAAGAGTGGATAAATGAAAGCATTTGGAATCAGTGGTAGCCTGAGATGAAAAATTAGATTTAGAGATAACCCATAAAGTGTAGTGTGGGTAAAACAACTGGAAGAATTATATCAGTATTGTGAGATCAAAGAATTAGTAGGCATTCTGTTAGGGCACTTTTAGCTACAGGCTCATTTCTCCACTGAGCAGTAAGAAGCACATCTAGGTATCTTCTCTGAAATTCAATGCTTCCTCCTAACACACTGTGCATGCTCCTATCCTCCTCCTCCTCCTGACATACCAGAATAAATGCTCATACTCTTTAAGTTTGTTCATTTCTCTATTTCTAAGCAATATACATATTTAAATAATTAAGAATCTGTCTATCCATTGATTGGCTGTATTATTTGTCCTGAGAGTCTCTATCTTTATTTTGTATACTTCTACTGATGTATATATCTAAATTTCCCATTGGGATTAATAAAGTTGATCTAATCTAATCTAATCAAAAATGTTTTGCATGTCATGTAAAAACAACAAGATGACTGACATGTGGATTATGTGACACAAGTAATGTAAGGTTTTTTTTTCTCCTGGATGTTTTTCATATTGTTTGATTGGGTTGTATTATATGACAAACTTTTTTTTATCTCCATTCTCCATGAAAACATGACATTAAAATTTTTGTATTCATCACAAAAACATAACAGGGTAGTCACATGTAAAAAATATTTTTGGGTGGAGTATTCCTTTAAGCATGATTTATGTTTGTTCTGGTGTCTTTTATGTTCTTCCAACAGCAGAATTCTGCATTTGAGGTCTATTATTCATTTATTCTTGCCTTGGTTTTCTTTGTTTATCTACCTCTGTCTGGAAGTGCCATGTGCCAATAGACTACAATCTCTAGTCTAGTCTAATCTAGCTTTTTCCTCATGTAGAAGTCAGGATTTATTAAAGAAATCATGATGGGAGAATTTGCATAAATTTATGGCACCTCTGACCCATACATACACAACATTTAAGGAGAAAGTGGGAAATAACAACACCCTTGATCAAGCAGGGAATTGCACCCAATCCAGCTAAACAGAAACTCATGCACCTAACAGTTTATATCTCTGAGCCTTTATTATAATGTGCATTATCATGAAAAACAACTCAGAATTAAAAGCCAATGCAATCACTTTATTTTAAAATAGTTGCATTGAGTTAAACCACGGGTGTGATTTATTTCCTCTAAATATCCTGTCCTATAGCCCTTTTTTTTTTTTGCCCATGATGATAATTGGCTTATGAGCCAATTTAGGCTTCCAAGTGCCATTCTCTTGAAAGAATCAGCTTAAAGACTGCTTGAAATTGGGCTATACCTGTTCATACTCACTTACACGCTCAGTTGTGGAGCTCACCATAGCACTCTTCAAATGCAGGTGGCTGCGTCTGGATGCATAAAGTGAGAGGCTGCTTTACCAGCCAACAAAGGTCTGCAACGTTGTGATTGCATACGCTGTGCTACATAATGTGGCACAGCATAATAATCTTCCAGCACCTAATCTCTCCAATACAGAACCACATAATCCCACTCCAAACCCATGTACTAACATCTGTATATATATATTGTACTAGCATAGCTAATGCACACAGTTTTTTAGCCAATTCCTCTACAGCTATCTCACATGCCACATCTGTATCTCAGCACTCTCTGGCATAATCGGACATCACCGATTTCAGATGTCATTCGCAGATTGAAATCAGAGAGTGCAGATGTGCTTTTTCATCCCCTCCAGTTATATTCACAATCTGCCAGTGACAGACAAGCAGTTTATTTGCCTTTACTTTGAAGTCATTCCATATTATTTATTTATTGATTTTATTTTAATTTCAGGCATGGTGTGTCTAATACAGAAAATGGCATTCACATCAACAGCAGCATGTTTTCATTCAACATATTTGCGCTTGTTGCTGACACTTTAGGTCATCATATAAAAGTTATTTGTGCGCCTCTCCTTCAGAGATGACAACTTCTATTTCTCACTTTTTTAAATTTTTACATTTTCCCTCTTCTCTTCTTGCCATTTTCTCAACCTTCAGGTAAATCTGTTAACTACATATTATATGTACAAGGCTGATTATCATGCTCCATGGACATGATTTCTAAAAAGTAAATTGGGCACAAATGTGTGTATGCCAGGTTTTATAAATCAGTTTTTTTTTTGGAGTACACAAATTTTTGTGCTGTTTTACCGTACATGTATTTTAACACTCAAATGAATCCAAAGTTTTATAAATGAGACACTTGGTCTTTGGATTGCTTACAAATGAGTTAATGTTATCCAGAAAAATTCCTTCTTACAAAACGTCTATTGTAATACAAGAAACAGAACTTCAAGAATTTTGGTGTCTATTCTGGATGTCTGCATATATTTGTGGAGTTTTGTTAGTTTTCAAGAGTGTGTGGGGATTCTTCCAGTTCTTTCCAATATCCCAAAGCACAAGCTTGTTAGATGAACTACCAGATCTAAAGGAGTGTGTAAGTGTAGTGAGATGTGTTTTGACCAGGGTTCACTTCTGTATTACACCTGTTTCTTCTAGATTAGCTTTAGTTTTATGTAATATATCCAGTAGCAGTAACCCCACAAACTGCACTTTGCCAATGTGTTGAACAAAATCAAGGAAATGTTCAGGAACTTCACTGAAATTCACAAAATGAATTAAAGTCAATTGAGAAGGAGGAACTGAAGTAGTTTTCAGTGGATTATAATCGTGTAATTGTCTTCTAAGTGTCTCAGAAGAATTGGGAAGAGTTTGCCAACTATTCTGGACTGAGTATTGTTGCCAAAAATGTGATCTGAGCTGTGAGGCAGCAGTGCTAACCACTGCACCACTGTGCCTCAAATGACAAATGAAACGAATACCACAAACAAAATACAACAAATGGTCATAAACTAGGAACAAGTAAATAAAATATTGCTCACTACCACTACCAGAATTCCAACCTTGAGGTACACATGGCATGTGGCATGGGACTGGCTCATTGTATTGTTTGAAGTCACAGCTTCCAGCATAGCTGGAACAACTTTTTTTCCCATGCATCTATGTAAATGCTTTGCACAATTTTTTCCATAAAGAAGAAAGAATTGCTGGGTAAATGCAAGTAGTATTAAATATTTTGTTATTATTATTTCACAGGGTCTCCTGTGTTTTCTGACAAGGGAAGGGGGGAGAGCTCCTTTAAGGCTTGCTTTGACTCATAGTTTTGGTACATGGCTAATTAAGCATGAATAATTATTCATGCGGTGCTGTACTATGAGTGCACAGGAATCAATGTAATATACCCAGTGGCAGTACTCATAATATTCTCATTATGGTCAGCTAATGTATTGTTCAAAAGAAAATACTTTTTTTTTTTTAAGCGAATGCGGAGTACTGATTGGGGCATGACATCACCCATGCACAAAGCAGATCAGCAACTATCTCAGAATATCTCAGAATACATATGTGTGAAAGTTCTGTACAAAGCTTCTACAGCTCTAAGATGTCATGCTGAGCTCGCAAAGCATCATTGGGTATTGAGAAAAAAAAAATGTTCATATTGATAAAACATAACCTTTGCTATATTAATCCATTCCAACTTTTCATTAGAACTTTTAAGAAGTAAATGAGCAAGTCACTTAAACTACTTTCATAAGAAGAATTTCTAAAGGAGTTTGCAACAGCTACAAGAAAACTAAAATTGATATATTTTACACTACTGTATACTACTATAAAAATAACAACATGGTCAAATTTTAGGCATTTTTAACAGCACAAATCTGAATAATAAATAAGTTCCTAAAAATATATGGATGGGTGGTTAAGAAGGTGTCAATTATTATGAAAACAATTAAACAGCAGCAGTTTCTTGACAGAAACAGCTGTCCTATATCACTTGGGGCCCTATGGCTCTTTGCAATTGCACTTCAAATCTGATCCATTTCACATCTTCTAAGTAAACATATATGAATTATGAATGCCATTTTATGTTCAATTAAATAAAACAATTAGATTAAAATGAAACTAAATACACTAAAAAGGAAGAGGTACAGATCACTTAATGCACTGAGAAGATACTGAAGTTAATGGTAAATTGTGTGAATATGTAGCAGTGATAGTCAAAAACATTTTTTTTATTTTAATAGATACAATATAGTATTACTGTTGCACATTCAATTAATGACTCACAATTACAAACATATATGAATTATGAATGCCGTTTCACTTTCGATTAAATAAAACAATTAGGTACATTAAAACGCAGAAGCTAAATACACTAAAAACTTTGGTTACACTATGGTAGCTTTGTTGGATTTATCTATCTATTTTTTGATTCCATACTATCCATTATAGGATCTATTTCAGGATTATAGGGAGCTGAAGTATTTGATACAAATCAGCAGATATCCCTAGATGAGGTACCAAACATTCTGTTGATCTATCCAACAATTTTCCTTAACCACAAATTAACATCATGTTGGACAAAAATCTTGCCTATCAGACAGTGTTTGGTGTATTCCCGGATGGGCTTAAAGTAGAGAATGACAAAAAAACTGTAATTGCCTTTCCCTCACTACTAGCATGTAGACTTATCTTGCTGAATTGGATAAGTCTCACCCCACCTGTTTTAAGTCAGTAGGTAACTGATGTCCTATAGTATTTGAAATTTGAAAAAATCAAATTCCCACTTAGAGGATCTGTTCAAAATTTTTTCAAATATGGCAGGAACTAATCAATGACATTTTAGAATAAGTTCTATTCAGGTAAAAATATCTTATATAACTCTTCCTTCCTTGCTGCTTTTAAAGATTTGCTCTGGTTGTTGGCTCTCCTCTCTTTCTCTTGGGTGGTGCTTGAATTTTGGTTTGTTAAGTTTGACTCGGTTGTATGAAATGTTATTTGCTTCAAACTAAAATCAATAAAAATATTAAAAAAATAAATAAATATGTATTTCCAGAAACCAGGGAGTACAATATATGCTGACAAGCTATAGTTAAAGGGTGTGAACAATAATTATGAATTATGTTTGTCTAAAAACATTCCTTTGGCCTGTGGGATAAGTCAAAGCAAAGTTCTCTTGAAAATAATCACACAAACATGAGACCCATTTGCACACTTTGTGCAAAAATGTATGCAATTTTGTATATTATATAAAAAAAATCCTGGGACGAAATGAGACTTTTTTCAGGATATTTTTTTCAAGTCACGTCCTCCTCTCAACCATATTCAACCACGCACACAGTACTGTTATCAACAGAAAAAATGAGTACACAAGCAGTCCTAGCACCAAGAAATGATGAAGTCAAATGAATTAATAGCAAAAATGACGATCGGGTACACGGCCAATTGGTTAAATGCATATCAATAGACTATGCTGAAACAGTTGCTGGTGATTGTGCGGAAGATGAAAACACCAACTTACAATATCCCGAAGAATATCTACAACATTTAACACCGTCCGGTCTTCCACTGCACGAATTACTATAGAAAGAAGGATGTTTCCAAGAAAGGTAATGTAGTACATCTTTCTGTGGATAACATTAGACAACAAAGGAGATCTTGATATGCCTTTCGTATTAAAAATGTTAACAGTTTCCTGTTAGAATAGCTTTTGCAAAGACAATTAGCAAATTTCAGAGCCAAACATTCGAAAAAGTCATTCTACTTAAAAGAGAGAAACGGGTAGTTATACGTTGCGATATCACGATGAAAGTCCAAACACAGTAAACATAATTTACTTTCAAATTATTACATTTTACTATTTTTTAACATGGTTAATTACTCGCTGTAATATAAAATAGTGAGTTCTATTATGCATATGTAACAATTTACATGAAAATAACAATCTGCTTAAATTGTACATCTGCATCCCCATACGCAAGTGGCAGAAGCGCAAAGAAGCTACCGCATAGCACAGGCCCCAGGGTTGGTAAGCAAAGTGAGCAGAGTGCAAAGCCCCCTGGAATATACAGTATTTTATATATATCATATTATATTGTGGAAACCGGCCCGGACACAGACAGGCGGACATGTTAATGTCACCCAACACACGTTTATTCACAAAGTCCATTATTTACAAAAGTGCAGCAACCCCCAAAAGATCCCAAAGTCCTGGCCACAACAATGCCTCACTCTTCTTCAGGCCGCCTCCTTGCCTCCTCCACCAAGCTCTGTTCTTCTCCTCCCGACTCCAGCCATCATATGGAGGGAGGTGGCCCCTTTTATAGCCACCCAGATGTGCTCAAGGTGTCCTCCAGTAACCTTCCGCCGACACGCCGATGTGTGGCGGAAGCACCGGCTGTGTACCTGGAAGCACTCCGGGTGTCCCCGATCCTCTTCCCCCCAGCACTTCCGGGTGTGGCGGAAGTGCTGAGGTCCAGGGCTCTCTAGGCACAGGGGCACTCCCTGGTGGTGACCACGGGCCCCTACAGGGTAGAGCTTCAAAGCTCTGTACCCGTGGCCCCCAAAGGAATGTGGTTTGATGTGAGCATAAGCTCTCTTCCAGTCTTTCTGGGCGTCCCGGCCAGGTTGCCACTCCAGCTATCTCTGACTATATATATATATATATATATATATATATATACGTATATATATATATATATATATATGTGTGTGTGTGTGAGTGTGTGAGTGTGTGTGAACCTAAAACATCCATCCATCCATGTTTTAGCCAACACAGGGCGCAAGGCAGGAAACAAACCCCGGGCAGGGCGCCAGCCCACCGCAGAAGCTAAAACAGAATAAATTATTAAACATAAGGAAAACAATTCAATTAACTCAAGATTTGACTAAATGTAACTTAAAGCTGAAAGAATAAGAGGTCTATGCCTTGTCTTAGAGAAACTGTCAATGTAATTTTCCAAGGTTAGAATGAAGTAAATGAGTAATGAACACCCCTTCAGAAAGTGGGAATAAATTGCTGGGAAAGTCGTACACCAATTCTATGAAGCAGTGTTAAGGTCATTAGGACAATCACTAAAACACCCTTCTTAATGAAGCAGCACTCAGAATAATGGGGGAATTGACATGAGTCAGAAATTACTGTTGGTGTTAGTAGATTGGAGGAGGTAATAAAGTTCTGCATATTAAGAGTCTGGTGATGTGATGTCTTAGATGAGGTGCTGTAATCAGAAAAAAGTATAAAAGCAGATTTTACAGTTTTGTCTCCACAGGACAGGTCCGCGAACTGGATGACGCCGTCTCCCCATATTGGAGAAGAAAAGCCCTCGCGGGACGTGCCACTGATCCCGATGGGGCTCAGCTAAGAGAGGTGCAATGTGTCAGGCGGCTGTCATCCATGCCCAGCCGTGATGCCCTTGCACAATATATTCAGGGGGAACAGCCCTGGACAGTGCAATACCTCCCCCTGGACGCTAAATGGCCGCCCCCTGGGGTGGAGCAGTGCCTTGGTTTCCCACAGGGCTCCCTGGGAATTGGAGTTGGGTGCAGCCCTGTTGGGTCCCGCAGGCACCACCAGGGGGTGCTGTGTTTGGGACTACTGAGCCCGTGTGGACAACATATTCATCACACCCGGAAGTGCAGCTGGAACTTGGTGATCAAACACCTGGAGCACTATAAAACTATATGAACTATAAAAGGAGCCAGCAACCACCACTCAGAGGCCAGAGTCGGGTTTGGAGGAGGACAAGGTTGCCTGGGAGGAGTGGTGGTGCCAGAAAGAGAAGAAGAGTGCTGTGCTTAAGTGCTTGGGACTGTGTTGTGTCTGTAGGTACGGGGAAGGCGTAGCCCACAGACGAAGAAAAATAAACGTTTGTTTATTTAATACGTGCCTCCTGTGTCCAGTCCGTGTCAGGTCGGGCGCTATACAGCGTCCATTCTTACACTGTGTAAATGCAGACAAGTCTCCTAGCTTTCTTACACTCCAGTTATGTATTATGAAATTTGTGTTTGTTAAGGTATCAGACAAATATATAACAAAAATATATCATTTGATGTTTAAATACATAAAATAATTTACAAGCAGCATAACAGCACAGTGCTTAATGATGCTAAGTCATAACTCCAGAATGTTGTTTTATAGTCTTAGCCCATTACTATTTGTGTGGAGTCTGCACATTACCTATGTGTCAACGGGTTTTTCTTGGAATAATACCATTTTGTTTCAGGTTAAGTTAATTGGATAATCTAAACTGGTTCTACTTGAGTGAGTGCAAATATATGAATAAACCATGCAATGGACTACAGCCTCATTCAAGAAAGGTTCCTGCCTGGAAGCTGATGCTCTTGAAAAAGGCTTCATTTGGATCTTGGTCTCGTCCGATGCGAGAGATGGATGTCTGAAGTGAAGCTCCGCTAGCAGTGGTGTTATTTTTCATATTATTTGTTTATTATCCTGAGATATTCTGTATTTATTCAACCCGAGAGGGACTGCTACAGTATATGTAAGCACATATAAACATGGCCAACAAGAAGGGGGGGTTCGAAAGAATCGAAAACTAAAGCTACACCCAAGCTGCGATCAGCAAGCCCCAGTTCTAGATACGGCCTTTCAGAGACAGACCTGGATCAGATGGGCGAAAGCACAGACTCCTCGGGACCACGGTCCGCTACATCGTCGCCGGCTGAAAGCGAAAAGGGGAGCGGAGGTGCGATCGTGAGTGCAGATCTGGATAGCTCGCCGATTGGAGAAGATCACATGAAACTGGAAAGGGCCTTGAAGTCTGCGGCTTCAATTACGCAATTGCGCGAGCCTGGAGCAGCACGGACACCGGCTACAGCAAAGTCTGCTGCTTCATCTACGGTACAAGAAAGCACAATTGAACTATCTGAACTGAAGGTGTTGCTCACTGAGCTCACGCAAGATATAAAGAAAAGTGAGAGGGCTAATGAGAAAGCAAGGGCAAAGGCACATGAGACACTGAAACAGGAATTGAAACAGGAGATGAAACAGGCCAATGAATGGCTGCGACAGGAATTCCAACAGGAATTCCAACAGGCAAATGAAAGTCTGCGTCAAGAGGTGCAACTTGAGCTTCGACAGGTGCTGGGTAAAATTGAAGAGCGCATTCAGGAAAACTCGGTTAAACTGAGAATGCTTACTGATCAATTGGAGCATTTCAAGGAGACATTCACGAATCGGATTGAAATGGTTGAACATTCAGCTGCCAGTGCCGAAGAAAGAGCAATAAATGTCAGTTCCGAATGCAAAAAACTCGGAGAAAAACTTGGAGACAGACTGGCTGCTTTAGAAGATGGGAGTAGAAAGTATAATGTCAGAATTGAAGGTCTGCCGGAGAATCGAGAAAGTTCAAACCCTGTGAAATTCGCAGCTGAACTTTTTTCTAAAATAATCGGGGACGACTTTAAAGCAGAATCTGAGATAGCAGCGGCTTACCGCGTACGCAGATCAAACACCGTCAGACCCCGACCAAGATCTTTTATAGTTCGTTTTGAACGATTATCATTTAAGCTAGAGGTGATGGCACTCCTCAGAAACAAGGAAGATATTATATATGAAAATAACCACATTCGTATCTTCCCTGACTTCTCTCCAGCAACAGCTACTAAACGCGCAGCCTTCTATAATATTAAACAGCGGCTACAGCAAACCAGTGTCAAATACAGCCTCCTGAATCCGGCAAAACTGAAAGTGGAATGGCAGGGTCAATTCTATGTCTTCGCTAGCAAGGAAGAAGCAGAAAAGGAATTAAGAAAGCTGATCCCGGGACTATTCTGATACATAATAGTGAGTCATGGCGGTTAAAATGATAAAGCAAAGATTAATAATCTTTTGTCTGATCTATTTGTTTTAAAATACGGGTTTTTATCAGCATATATTCTAATATATTCTCATTATTACTTAGTATTACTAGGGCGCTATCTGTTTATGTTTTATTGTGCTTAATTATTCCTTTTCTTTGTTTTTTGTTTTTTTTTTCTTTTCTCTTTTTCTTTTCTAATTATTTCTTCTCTACCCTAAAAGAGACTGTTCAATATCATACCCTTGGTTTACTGTTATTGCTATTACTGCATTAAGACTTGTTATGCTTCTTCTGGACACATTTTTAATACCATCCCCCGGGTTTATTATCTGGGTGTATCATCTTAATGCACTAAAATTGATGAAGACTATATATATATTTTAAGTGCAAAACTCCTTTTTTTTTTTAGAGATATCTCTATCTTTTAACCCTAAAGCGCCACTGCATTGGAGCTTGTTTTCCTTTGGACGTACTCTGTCTCTGGGTATGTCAGAGGAGTGGGACTGTGTGAAGTGGGTTTTAGCCTCACTTGGGGAGGCAAAAAGGGAGGGTGGGGGGTTAAGGGGGGGAGAGAAAGAGAGCAGGCCTGATCTATACCTAATCTATCCTCTCAGTCTTTATAATTATAATAAGACTATAAAATGACATCAAAAACTCAGAATCAGTGTCTCCATGATGGGACAGTTAAATTTGTAAGCTGGAATGTTAAAGGCCTGAATCACGAATTAAAGAGAAAGAAAGTACTCTCTCACCTAACAGGTCTAAATGCTAAAATAGTATTTTTACAGGAGACCCACTTACTAAGCAAGGATCAGTTCTGGCTGCAAAAAGACTGGACTGGCCAAATGTTCCATTCTAGCTTTACAAAGAAAACTAGAGGTGTGGGATTTCTCATACATAGAACTGTTCCATTTGTAGCATCAGATGTAGTATTGGATCCTGAAGGGAGATATGTAATGGTTATGGGAGACTTATCTAACTGTAAAATGATCTTGATAAATGTTTATGCACCTAATGTTGATGATAAGGAATTTATACAAAAATTTATTTGCATCCATTCCCAATCTGAACACTCATAAAGTTATAATGGCTGGGGACTTTAATTGTGTTCTAAATCCACTTTTAGATAGGACTTCCTCCACAGGGGGAACGGCATCTAATACTGCAAAAATAATTACAAAGTTTATAACTGATCACAACTTATCAGACCCCTGGAGGTTTTTAAACCCAAATTCAAGAACATATTCTTTCTGCTCACCAGTACATCATTGTTACTCAAGGATCGTTTACTTCTTTATAGACAATAACTTCTTGCCTAAGATTAAATCTTGCAAATACGATGCTATTGTTATTTCTGACCATGCACCTATGATCTTGGAGCTAAAATTACTAATCCCCATACACTCACCCCACAGATGGCGCCTCAACCCGCTTCTATTAGCTGATGAGAATTGTACTGAATTTATATCCAAACAAATCAAATTCTTTCTAGAGACAAATACATCCCCCGAGATCTCTGCAGGAATACTCTGGGAAACTCTTAAGGCCTTCTTAAAAGGACAGATTATCTCATATCTTTCCCACAGAAATAAATCCAAGGCCAAGAAAGTAGCAGAGATAAAAAGCGAAATCACTAAAATAGATGAAGAAAATGCCAGACTACCAAGTGAGACTCTACATAGGAGAAGGCAGGCTCTACATTTGGAATTAAACCTCTTGACAACTAAAGAAACTGAACAACTAATTTACAAATCCAGACATCATTACTATGAACATGTGGAGAAAGCTAATAAGCTTTTAGCTCAACAAATTCACAAGCAAGAAGTGCGCAACGCAATCTCGGTAATCACTAGCACGAACGGAGATAAAATCGTCGAACACCAAAATATAATGCACACTTTCAGAGACTACTATAAATCCCTATATACTACTGAGTTTAAGGAAGACAATACACAATCTAATGCATTTCTGGATACATTACAGATACCACAAATAGACGCTTTTAGTGCGGAGGAACTTGATAAACCTCTGGCGTTATCAGAATTACTAGATGCTATAAAGTCACTCCAAGGCGGGAAAGCAGCAGGCCCTGATGGTTACCCTGCAGAATTTTACAAGAAATTCTCCGCTCAGCTAGCTTCCCTCCTATTAGCAACATTCACAGAAGCCAGAGATAACCAATCTCTTCCACAAACCTTTCGCCAAGCACTAATCACTGTCTTTCCAAAACAAAATAAGGACTTATTACAATGTGCATCATACAGACCAATTTCACTTCTGAATAACGACGTTAAAATACTCTCTAAAATCTTAGCCAGAAGGATGGAGAAAGTGCTCCCCTCGGTAATATCACAAGGCTAAACTGGATTTATTAGGGGCCGGCACTTATCTTCAAATCTTCGACGCCTGTTTAATGTAATATACTCACCAACTACATCAAACACCCCAGAAATATTATTATCATTGGATGCAGAAAAAGCATTTGACATGATTGAATGGAAATACCTTTTTACTATATTGGAGAAGTTTGGGTTTGGCCCAAACATTTGTGCATGGATTAAATTACTGTATACTAACCCAGAAGCTTCAGTTTGCATCAAAAACATTTGCTCAGACTACTTTAAACTAGAATGTGGCACTAGACAAGGATGCCCCTTGTCACCGCTGCTGTTTGCGATTGCCATTGAACCACTAGCAATACATTGTCGAAATACTGATCAGATAAAGGGGATCAGCAAAGAAGGACTGGAACAGAAAATCTCATTATATGCAGATGACATGGTACTGTATATATCAGACCCAGAAAATTCTGTGCCTGCAGTCTTAGCAGCACTCACAGAATTTCAAAAGATCTCTGGTCTCAGAATTAATCTGAATAAAAGTGTACTCTTTCCAGTGAACTCTCAAGCTTATAATATTAGATTAGATACCCTACCTTTTATCATTGCAGAACAGTT
>JANRMT010062818.1:8950770-8964004 GCA_026402145.1 Polypterus bichir lapradei | reverse complement strand
TTGTATTCCTTGCTCTGTGCTCCAATAAACACACGTTATCGGCAATATACTAATAACCCAATTGTGCTCCACTCACTTAGAATCTGGAACCAATGTAGAAAGCATTTTAAGACGGAGAAGCTTCTATCTGTGGCACCCCTGCAAGAGAACCAACTCTTTCAACCTTCACAAACATATGCAGTTTTTAATATTTGGAAAAAAATTGTAATTAACTTGCTTAGAGATCTTTATATAGATGTCTTTGCATCCTATGAACAATTACATTCCAAATTTAACATTCCAGCTACACATTTCTTTCACTATCTTCAAATCAGAAACTTTGTTAAACAAAACCTTCCAGATTCTCTTCATCTTGCACCCTCATCCATGCTGGAAAAAATATTGCTTAATCTCAAGGACTTAGACTCCATCTCTACAATATATAAAATCATTTTACAATCCCTCCCTTTCAAAGATCCAAGAAGACACTGGGAAAAAGATCTCTCAATTAATATATCAGAAAAGGAGTGGAAAGTAGCAATGCAGAGAATTCACTCAAGCTCCATATGCGCAAAGCATACAATTATACAACTCAAAATTATATATCGAGCACATCTGTCTCGACTAAAACTCTCCAAAATGTTTCCAGAGCATGATCCAACCTGCAAACGTTGCAACCAAGTCCCAGCCTCACTAGGTCACATGTTCTGGTCCTGCACCAAATTAACATTATTCTGGACAAACATTTTTAATTACCTTTCAGATAGCCTTGGACTCACAATCCCTCCAAACCCATTAACAGCTGTATTTGGTGTTCTTCCAGATGGGTTTAAAGCAGAGAAAGACAAACAAATTGTGATTGCACTCACTACACTTTTGGCACGTAGACTTATTCTCATAATCTGGAAGAACCCAAACTCTCCTCTTTTAAGTCAGTGGGAAACCGATGTGTTATATTATTTGAAGTTGGAAAAAATCAAATACTCAGTTAGAGGATCTGTACAGACTTTTTTCAAAACATGCCAGGATCTAATCAGTAATATTTTAAAATAAGTTCATAAGGCACAGAGAATTTATTAATTTAGGTATGTTTACAAGCCTTAAATTTAACGCCGTTTGGCTTGCTCTCTCTCTCAGGGGTGGGGATCGATCTGTTCTTAATTTTTCTCTTTGTAAAAACTTGATTGCTTTGTATGGATTGTAATAAAATTAATAAAAGAAAAAAAGAAAAAGGCTTCATTTACTTAGATTAAGTTGATTAAGAAAATGAATGGATGAATAAAATTATGAAAATCTGAAAATCTAAAACCTGCTGTTGGTATATAATGACATGAAATTGTAATTTCTAAAATTAACAGTATGTTGGAAAGAAAACATTTTTTTCTGTTGGTTTGTTTCTTAACTCAGATAAGCATGAAATACGATGTTCTGCTGGTATAGCTGTAGAGTTTATTGTGATATTGATACAAACTTCAAAGTAATTTTTTTTTTAATTATGGCATAACTGAAAATTAGCAATGTAGAGCACTGTAAATGATGGGCTAGAAGCTGTGAGTGGTTGGGATTGGGTTTTGTTTGTTTGTCATTTATAAATAATAAATCTTGCAATCTGCTTGAGAAATACATGTTGGCATGGATGTTCTATACTGTTATTGCTGCAGGGGACAAGGATCTCAAATTATACTAGGTGTATTACATTAGACAATGTGTGAGCTTTAGCACAAGGAATGAATACGCTTGGGAATGGTTTCACCTAAACTACAAAAGAAAGAAACATCTGCAAAAACTTGCATAGATGTTTTATCCCATAAGTGGTAAATGTGCAAAAGTGGTTAAATTGCAGGAAATACTTGCAACACCCATCCATCCATTTTTTATACAACCTGCTATATCCTAACTACAGGGTCACGTGGGTCTGCTGGAGCCAATCCCAGCCAACACAGGGCGCAAGGCAGGAAACAAACTCTGATACTTGCAACATTTATGCTCAAAAGAAGAGATGTATGAAGTAAGCATGGAACTAGTGCAGTCAAAAGAGATGAGCTGTGGGAGAAAACAGAGAACCTTTCTATATATTTGAATTCTGCTTGATTGGATGTCATTTATTTACTTGAAAGTTAAATTTAAAGGAGCAAGGTTATGTGTGATGGCCTATGCATGTATGGATTGCCTTTCTTTCCTATATATCCTACAGGCATGAACTAAACATAACTTTGTAATAGATTTTTCAGAAAATGGAAAAATGAATACACTTACAGTATATTGACAAAATGGTATGATTTGTAACAATGACAAAAATGTGTAAACGTTTTCAAACAAAAAGATACATTTATATGTTATAATTTTGTATATAGATACTGTGTGGCTGGATTTATAGGTGGAACTACTGTGGGATTTTTTTCTATGCACTTGATATATGTTCACTGTGTGTAACCAAATTGACTAAGCTATTTTAAAAGTGATAAATAACCCCACTGTTCTGCTCCAACTCAGAAAATAATGTTAGGTTGGCTGATGTTAACAGGAAGGAAAATGCTCTTTCTATACTCAGTAGACATTCTTACACTTTCTTTCTTGTTATAGAGTTGTATTAGTGTAACCTCTCTGTAATCAAACTATGTCTTGTTTTAACAGCAATCAAAAAAGTCAGTCTTCCAAACATAAAGATCTTTAGCGGGCATATATAAGACTTAATGTCCATCTCCATTTTAACAATTGCTTCCCTGTCAAATATGTTCAGTATTCTAGCTCATTCAATCGTCATAGGAAAATTGCTCTCACTGTTTACTATCCTTTGTTCATACTACTTTATATGTCTCTGGAAACATATGACATCTAGTCCTACTTTGACCTTTTTGGGCTGGGCTGGTTGAATGAAATATCTGCTTATCACATCAATAACACACTTCCTGTCTCTTCCGGGAAAGAAAGCAAAATTGGCTCTAAGGCATCTCTATATATAATCTTCATTTGGATCTTGATCTTTGTTTGTCCGCGAATGAATTAGAAGAAGCACTAGATGGCAGTAGAGAGACAGCTAAAACATAGGCATTGCATTAAGAATTTCCTCCAGGCTTATACTACTGAAGACTGTAGTACGCCAGTCACACCTCAAAACACAGACATTCAAACTAAACAAATTGTTGTGCTTTAAATTAACTAAATAGATCTTCATTTAGATCTTGATCTTTGTTTGTCCGCGAATTCCACGCATGCGTAGACCACCTTCCAGTTTAGTACGTTGTTGTAACTCACTGATGTCAACAATGTGCCGGAATAACGAAAGGGATGGAGGACAGTGTTATGCCGGTTAGCTCCTGAGGCCTGGTTAGAGAATGAGATTGCCGAAGATAAAAGGTATGTGCCTATGTAACATATGAATGAAAGAAAGACAGTGGGTAAAATGAATGACAACGTAACAGCACGTTCCAGAAATTATTATTGTTACGTTGTAGCCGGCGAGTGCTGCGCGTCTCACAGTTGTACCGTGGCTTGCTCACATGTCAGTGAAGTGATCCCTATTTATGCTTTAAAGAGCCTGGATACCTATGTGTCCCCCTTTTATAACCATTGCTCCATGTATATTGCCTTACTCTTTGGATTGCCACAAAGCAACCTGCGAGATTGGAGAAAGGTTGAGAAGAGATCGTGAGAGGAAACGACAGCGTTGTGAAAACGAGACGGACTGTGAACGGACAGAAGCAGAAATGCTCCTACACCACCACATAATTACGATTTGAACAGTGATTCCGAGTAGGCCGTTCCTATCGAATCAATATCCAAGGGTTTTCTTTTGTAATTTTGTTTCATAATGCTGTGCAACGAAGGGCCCAGTTCACGACTTGCAGCCGCGTTTAAACAGGGAGCCCATCACAGATAACTTTAACACGCGCAACGTAGTTGGGTGCACATGGCTAGTTCATAATACTCAGTCTCCTCTTTTAGGGGCTTCCCCTGTACTCATACTTAATTTTTCATAAGAAAGCGTCACTCCAGTTTTCTACTCCTTTTCCCAAGACATTTGGTGCTTAGGTTTCCTGAAGATTCTAAATTGTCCCCATTTGAGTATTGCAAGTGTGGTTGCATGCGCAAGTAAGCTCTGAGATAAATTGACACTTGGGTCTAGGGTTTGTTCCTGACTTGCTATTGTTATTGACTCTGTTCCCCAAAATTGTGAGCTGGATTAAGATGATTTCAAAATGAATTGGTTGTCATAAGAAAGACACAGAGACATCATAAAGATTTGGGGCAGCCACCCATATAAAATATTTTCTCTGCAAAAAGTGTTTGAAATAGTTGTGAGATATTCACAAGACTGAGTCCAAAACAGAACTGATGATTTGGAGGCAAGATGGTGGCTTTAAAGGCCAGGGCAGGAAGTGATGTAATCAGGACCGGAAGTGACATCACCAATAGGCCCTGGACCGGAAGTGACATCTTTGGGACTGGAAGTGCTGTCATTGGAGGTCCCAGAACCGTACAGGATTTCTCAAGAATGGTCTGCAAGGGATTGAGAAAGACAATTAGTGCACCTTGTCACCCCTGGTTTGGCATAGAATTACTATTACTTAGGCCCATTAGCTGCCTCCTACTCACACATGTGTGACATGGTATATGCATATTAATTCAGTTTTACAGTAAAACCATTTCCTTACCACATAAATATACTGCTTTGCAACACAACATGCCTGCTTTCTGTTGTGCAATAAAATGACCCTCTATGACTGTTACTGCACTGCAATCTGTCTTAAATTAGAGCAGCATTCACATAAAAGTAGAATAATGTCATCTTACCCATTGCCAAGGGCATTCAATGATTATTTATCATGTTGCCAATTTATTAGGTGAATCTACCCACTTTCACACAAATTCTACAGTCAAACATGTCATATGTCACATGATAGTGGTGTGAGATATGACTCAGGCAGACTAGCTTTTGTAGTATTTGTTAATGTACAAATGAACATTGGAATGGGCAAAATGTGTGAACTTAGTGCAGTTGAGTATAGCATGATAATTGGCACAGGAGGTGTCATTCTAAACTCTCCCAAACAAATGCAATAATAAGCTTTTCACACTCAATTATTTCAGGGATTCACCAAAAATGGGCCAAAATGGATGAAAATGGCTTGCGGATGAGACAGATCAAATGATGAAAATGAAACAGGCAAACAGACAAACCACAACCAGGAAAATCACATTTGAATTCAACATTGATGTGCAAAATGTAATCACAAAATATACCACTTATCACATTTTATCTTGATTGAGCTACAACAACCAAAGACCATGTCGGCTGTCAATGTTAATCAGTGAAAAACAAGAAAATGGGGCATCAGTAGGCACAAAAAAATCATAATAATAATGGACCATCAAGGAGTGCAAAAAAGTTGCTTAGTAAGATGAATCTAGATTCTATTTGGATCATGCAAATGGAAGGATCAGAAATTGGAAGTACAAATATAAATCCATGGAGCTGTCCAGCTTGGTGCCAATAGTACAGGACAGTGGTTGCTGGATGATAGTGTAAGGATTGCTTCTCTTCCACAAATTAGGGCCACTCAACAATGTCTGAATGGCAAAGTGTACCTTGAACATTATTACTGATCAGCTTATCTTACTGATCAACTTCTAGCATGATAATGTATTATGCTCAATACAGGTTTTCATTGCTTTAGTGGCCTCAACCTAATCAAACATATTTGGGATGGTGTGAAAAGGTCTGCTCACAGCTAGTCCAATTCTCAACAAATGTACAGTGCAATAATTTCCGGATCATCTTGTACACTCTATGCGTAAAGGAATTCATTCTGTTCTGAAAGCCAAAGTGGACAACACTCTATTAGGTAAGAGTACGTAATAGTGTTTTTTCATATAAAAGTGAAAAATAGTGTGTTATGACCCTTTAACCTAGAATAATAATGCATAATAGTTTCTAATAATAAGACATACTGTGTGTGTGTTCAGGAAAGGTAAAACTGACTGTCTTAAAACTAAGTCTTGTCATTCGATGGCTTTCAATTTTGGAAAAACTACTAATTTTTTAGTGTTTCTTATCACCATTGAAAAATAATTCCTTTTGAAACAATGACCTTTTAATCAGGCTGTAAAGTTCAGTAGTTTATTATAATTTAAGATGCCACTTAGGTCATGCCATTATAAAGGCTGCTAAATCTTGTTAAAGACCATGTAACTTATGTTTTAAATAATCATACAGCAATTACCTTTCTATCACAATCAATTGCTTTCCTCTTTAAGAACCACCATTGAATTTTTTAGCTTCTCAACCACGAATAATAATTATGAGAAGAAATTCCAATATTTTTATATTAAAATAGTGTACATTTATTGGAATAACAGTAAAAATACCATATTTTTGTCAGTTTTCTTCACACATGAAGTAGTGGAATAATTTTATGGGAATAGAACTATAATTTGTTGGGTGAAGCATTTTGTGATGGGTGCTAAAATCAATTTAACAACATATTTCATCAAGGGCTCCAAAACATTGATCTTGATCAAGCATGTCTTTTAACTTTTCCATTTTCAAAACCCACAGGATTCAAATACACTGTACCTACACCCATCACTGAAATTTTATTTATGATAGAGTGCACAACATTCCATCTTTTTTCTAAGCCATATTTTTTTTTATTATAACCTCAGAGAGAATTAAAGTCTGTCTTGGATGTACAATGTGCAAAACAGCAACCAATCCTGGATCAGACATCACACCTGTTGAGAAACACAACAGAGCACCTACAGAAAACCAGTGTAAACAACTGGGGAAATTTATAAGCTACAAACTGACAATAAGCCAGACAGAAAAGCAGTGAGATTTGCATTTGTTGTCTGAGGAATAATGTAAACTTCAAAGAAAATGATCAATGATTACTATATTTTACTTAACCTGCATTAATCCAGCTGTATATTTTTATATTAAATTCACTTTAATTTTGGGTAGCACAGCTGGCGGGGATTGGTTCCAGCAGACCCCCATGACCCTGTGTTAGGATATAGCGGGTTGGATAATGACTGAATGATAGATGGACATACCTACGCACATCACTACTCCCACTCAAACCAAGCCAATTTAGCATCAAATAAAAAAGTCAGCAATCCAAAAAAGTGCAATACATATGTGATGGACGGCCAGCAGTTTATCCCGGCTGACTCTTTCAAAACGCTAGATGGCGTCCTCCCTGCAGCATGGAGGTGCCCCGGATTCCCACAGGGCACCATGAAAGATGGAGTTCGGCTTCACAGCCCTGCTGGGTGCCGTGGGTGCCATCATGGGACACTGTAGGGAGACGTGGGGATTTTTATTTTCCCGGTACAAGTCTTCATCTGACCTGGAAGTGCTATGGAGTCACATGGACAGAAGAACAGGAGCACTTCCGGGCCAAGGACTACTTAAAGGACTGGTTGAAACCCAGCAAGCTGAGCCAGAGTTGGAAGGGAGTGTGACGGAGCTGCTGGGATTGGGGGATTGTATTTGTGTTTCTTGTATTATTGATTATTGTTTATGGTACTGAAGGTGCCTTTTGGCACTTTAAGCACTTTATTGAAGAATCTATATATATAATTCACTAAGGGCATGCAAGACAGTGAGCGCAAGCAAGACAGAGCCCCGCCTGCTAACTCTAACCCTCCTACCGCGTCATGGGATACGCACGACAGAGCCATGCACGCCAACTGTAACCGTCCTCACGAGTCCAGCGTCGTTCTCGAGGCACACAACAACTCACCAAACACAGCCTCAGTCGCTTTCGTCTGTGCAAAAGTCCACATGCACCTCTGAGCCACGTTGACTTTACACCGCACGCAAGACTGACAGCCACGATCGCCAACTCACAGAGCCCCACCCGCCAACTCTAAGGGCAAGCAAGACAGAGAGTGCACTCAAGAAAGAGAGCCACGCCCACCAACTCACAGAGCCACGCCCACCAACTCTAAGACCATGGGATACGCATGCATTTAGTGTAAAAATGGATATAAATAATTGCATGTAAACGATTCGCCA
Source organism: Polypterus bichir lapradei (assembly GCA_026402145.1). Classification (NCBI taxonomy): domain Eukaryota; kingdom Metazoa; phylum Chordata; class Cladistia; order Polypteriformes; family Polypteridae; genus Polypterus; species Polypterus bichir. Next base: position 8,956,002 of record JANRMT010062818.1, on the reverse strand, counting down.
AAATATGTTGTATGTAAACGATACTGTTTAAAACGTTATTGTTTTTTCATCAGAAAACCCGGTTTCCACGTCTACCTGTATTAGTTTAAATGGCACTTTTACCACTCGCAATAGGGCGGACGCGCTGACTTATCGTGTCGACTGGGCAACACAGTGAATGCGGTGTCTATCTATATATGTCTATGTTTTCCGTAGCCTGCTACAAGATATTACTCTCTCGACCATTGGCATTGGTTTCGCTCCTTGCTATTTTCGTTATACTGCAACGGTGGTTTCCTAAGCCTTTGTTATACTGAATTCCTTTCTCACCATTTTCCGTTCCTATTCTTACACCGCCGCATGCTACGGTGGGCTTCGGCTAGTATTAAAATAATTCTGGGTGCTTTTAAACCAGTGTTTGCATCTGTCTATTGAGTTTCACGGGGAAATAGCGCCACCAAGCATCCATTAACTTACACATAATATAATATAATATCTATATATATAAAATGCAACACCTGTCTACCTGTCTGTCTGTATGTCTGTTCGCTTTTCACGAGAGAACTATTTAATGGATTTAGATTGGGATTTTTTCTGTAATTTGCTTGAACATTCCAGTTGATTTTGCGAACTTTCTCGTCGCTTTAAGTATCATAGTTAGCTTGCGGTACCGATTTATTTGCACGAATCCGAGAGAGACGCAGCGGGCCAACAGGAGGGGGGGTGGGGCCCTCCTCACTCACGCGCCAGCCTTGGGGCATATCTTACATCCACTTTGCTAGCGAACGGGAGAACAACATAAAGGATTTAGATCAGATTTTTTTTTCTAGAATTTGCTTGAACATTCTGGTTGATTTTGAGACTGCTCTTATCACGCTAAGAATCATTGTTTGCATGAGCAATCTAATCATGCTAATCGAAGACAGAGGCTGCGGGACGAGGGGAGGGGGAAGCGTTACGTCAGGAGTGGAGAGTCGGTCTATCTCTGTGTTTGAGTGTACCTTGCCTCCGCTTAGTTAGCGATACCTTTTTGTTTATTGATCCCCGCACAGTTATACAGCATAAACCCTTTGCATTCTCTTAGATATTAGGTAAGATTCATTGAAATTATGTATGTAAACACACTGTTTATATACAGTAAAACCTAAATATTATTTTAAAGATATCAAGTTATCACATATGTTACAGTCATTACGATAGACAGGCCACCAGCAATAAATACGTACAATGCAAGAAAAATTGTATACAGTAAATGTGTGTACGGTGACACTAAACATACGTACATGTACTAAGTACTGTAAGTAGAGAATTAATTATGGTTACTCACCAACAATGACATGATGACTTGTCCGATAACGATGAGTTTAGTTTTACTGCACAACAAAGGAGAGCTTTGCAGGTCTTCTAAAGGAGCCTCTTCAGGCGACTGTGTAGCACCGCCGTTGTTCTTCTTCCAGCAGTCTTCAATCCAAATCCCTAAAGCAGATTCCATCCAGACTACTGCCTTATTACATCCACTTACAACTCGTTTTGCACCCTGGTTAAAAGGACACTGCGGCCGTTGATCTTATATTCCTTTCCTACTTTTTAAGTAAAAAGAATCGTAGCCTCATTGATGCCGTAATGGCATCCTACAGCAGTGTAGCTTTTCCCTTCCTTCAACATATCCAAAACTTTTACCTTTTTAGCAATCGTTAACATCTTCCGTTGGTGCTTGGGCATGGCCCCTGAAACAGTAGCAGGAGCAGATTGTTTTGGAGCCATAATGAAGGGTTTGACCACGCACAAAGATAAACACAAAAGAGCACAAAAGTTAACTCTTTACACAGCGAAACACGTTGATGCTGAATGAGCGAGACGAGACTTCCTGGTTAATGCCGCAGAATAAAATTCGCCGCTCTGTCACTGAGCCATTCAGCACACAGAAACTTGACTGCGTGCTCTGATTGGTTAGCTTCTCAGCCATCCACCAATAGCGTCCCTTGTATGAAATCAACTGGGCAAACCAACTGAGGAAGCATGTACAGGAAATAAAAAGACCCATTGTCTGCAGAACCCGTGAAGCAGCGAAAAATCTGCGTTATATATTTAGATATGCTTACATATAAAATCTGCGATAGAGTGAAGCCGCGAAAGTCGAAGCGCGATATAGCGAGGGATTACTGTATAATCTGTGCAGAGCTCCAACTTGATTCAGCTAGGCAAAATAAAATCATATAGAAATTAACTGTGAAGTCTGCTTGTTTAATCTCAGATGTTAAACCAATGTTCCTTTCAACTTACCCCTACTGCATTTGCTGTTTAATAAATTTAACACTTCAGTCTTTTTTCAAGCTCTGATAAACTGTCTTGGCTTCCACAGCATCTCAGTAGTCAGTAAAGAGGCTGCCGAGCTGACCACTTGTAGACTCCACCTGCTGAAGTCTCTCGCTTATAAAACATTATAAACCAACATATTGTTTGACAGATTTTATTTCTTTTAAGCCTAAATTCTCAACCCGGTCACCTTCTCTGCTTTTTTGTTTTGCTTATGTTTTCATTCATTTTATTAGAAGAAAATAACATTGCATATAATCAAGTCGAACTTATACAAACAAATGACTTCATAGTGAAATTAAACTAAAATTTTCTTCAATATCATGTCTCATCTGTGTCTCGCAATTAGTCTTCTAATTGTTAGTCACCTCTCACATCTCACATGCTGGGCTTTACAGTAACATTTACAGAGAGAGTTGCCCACTGGGAATTGCCCCAATGGCTAGTCCAACACTGTCTTCAACTGTTGTCTATCCAAAAGAGTATGTTTTCGTATTGATTTTTAACTAAACATGTGCAGATAATGACTGTCTACTGCCAAAATTCAAAGACCTTCATATAGTATGTAATTAAGCAAGCAATGGACAGCTTTACCCTTTCCCATACAGCTTATTCTACCCTCTTAAGATCCTAAAGTAAATTCAACTTCCTTGACTAGAATCCATGAAAAGATATGCTTCACACAGCTTCTAGCATGGTTTTTTATATAATATTTAACTTGTTATTTCCAGTGTCAAGCAGAGGTCTAAAAATATTTTTTGGCAGTAGAAGTAAACTGGCACTAGATTGTTGTAAAGTTCAGTATCTTGAAGAGCGGTGCATTTCATTTACAGTAACTGCAACCATTTCCCACTCTGAACTGTTAGGTTACCTTGGAAACATCCAACAGTCTTGCAGCTTTTGCCTTGCATAATTCAAAAGCAAACCATAACCATATACTGTGCTTGGGAAGGATTTAGAAACGTATTAATATAAATTAGTCTGAGGCTAGCTAATTAAAATAGGTAACATACATGAAAACAGTAGTAACATTTAAACAATATTAAACGATAATTTAACAACGACCTATGCTCCTTAAATAACATAACAAAACTCATTTTACAAATGTTTACTAAAAGAAATTCATTTTATTCAAGGCAGTACACACATTGATGCATATAACATAAGTGCTTGGGAATTATGTACACTTTACAACGTAATTAATTTCCAATTTAGATTTTTTTACACATTTTATACCTTATATGCACTGTCCCTCATCATTTACTGTAAAAAATGAAAATGCAGCATACTGTGTTTTGGGGATATCTTCTTATATAATAAGCACCATGGCTGTTCGTCTGTCCAGGATTTTAAATCACCTGTAGCTTGCAAACCTTTTGAACTATTGACCTGAAGTTTGGTACACATATACTACGTGACGTCTACTGTTCACTTTAGGAGTGATGATTGACCTCTAAGGTTATTCCTCTTTTTATTTTTATTTTATTGTAGAATCAACTCTTAGCAGCAAGCAGCAGGGTCAACATGCGGCGCATGCATACGGGCGCCGTTCGCATCCCTACCACCATCACCGTCACTTCCCCTACTTCTTCACATCTTAAATCATTCTTGAGGAAGATTGAAGACGTAAGTGCCAGCTTAAGTGAAAAATTAAAGAAAACGTACTAAGTAGTTGCAACACAAACACTGACTTAATCAGTTTTAACATGAAAAGATGCCAACGAAAGAAGAGAAAAAGCGGGCCACTAGAGTGGAGAAAAGAAGAGATCCTCAGCAAGCACATGAACCTCTGAGCAAACGAATGCTAAATGTACAGAGAAAGAGTGTGAAAAAGTATGAATGCTCAAGTTATTGTACAGTGTGCTGTTACTGGTTTTTAATAACTGCATTTGGTTTGCCCCAGGCTACTAATTATTTTATTAGTTAACAGGGGTAGATATTGAAAAAAATTTGGGAGGGGTCACAGTTTTTGACGGGACAACCTGAAGCAGTACTTACCTATTATATATTGCCTTTCACAAATTATTTCTATATCTATCTATTGTCAATGACAGACAAAAGGAGCCAAAAAAGGTTTGGGGCAGCCACCCGTTATTGTCCTGGCTGCAAAATGGATATAATTGTTGTACAGATGCATGCAGGTTAGAGTCCAAAATTGAGCTGAACTGCTGAAGTAAAGATGGTCAGTTTTAAGGGCAAGGAGAGGAAATGACATTAGTGTGGCTGGAACCGGAAGTGGCGTCGTTAGTCCCGAAAACCAGAAGTGACGTCATCATGGACAAGTGGAATTTCCCATAAGTGGTCTGCAGTTGAAAGAGAGAAAGGATTAGTACACTTCGCCACTCCCTGGTTTGGTGTGGAATTGCCCTCATTCAGGCCCTTTAGCTGCCTCACATGTGCACGTGTGTGACAGTATCTATCTATCTATCTATCTATCTATCTATCTATCTATCTATCTGTCTGTTGTCAGACATGTGCGCATAGGAGACGGTTTACAGGCTCAAATAGTGCTATTTCTCGGTTGGACCAGGGGTTGGCGCTGTCACCTGATCCTTTCTCCTTTTATCCCTCTGCAAACCAGCCGAAGTAACTGCCTCCCAATGACATCACCCTCAGTCTGGGCTCTGTTGACATCACTTCCGGCAGCCTCTGATGACATCATATCCAGTGCCCAGACGTTTCCCTCCCATGTCAGTTCCTGTTCTGGCCTCCCTGGCTCCACCTCTTCCTCCATTCAGCCATATTTATAGAACAGCTTTTCAACCTGTTAGTCAATTCTGTTTGGGACTCCAGTCTATAAAGACGTGTTTATTTTTTTTCTGCCAGTTTCTTCAAGTATACGGGGTGGCCATCCCCAAACCTTTTTATGACTCCATTCGTCCTTATTACACTATCTATCTATCTATCTATCTATCTATCTATCTATCTATCTATCTA
>JANRMT010062818.1:8909931-8931113 GCA_026402145.1 Polypterus bichir lapradei | reverse complement strand
ATAGATAGATAGATAGATAGATAGATAGATAGATAGATAGATAGATATTTTATTATTCTATAAGGGGAAATTCACATACTCCAGCAGCAGCATACTGATAAAAACAATATTAATTAAAGAGCAATAAAAGCGCAATGCAAGTTAAAAAATGCAAGGTGGAGAGTGTGAGGCAGGTATAACAGACTATAATCGTGTGTAGTGTTAACGTTCAACCCCGGGTGTAATTGAAGAGTCACATAGTGTGGGGGAGGTACGATCTCCTCAGTCTGTCAGTGGAGCAGGACAGTGACAGCAATCTGTTGCAGAAGTTGCTTCTCTGTCTGGTGATGATACTGTTCAGTGGATGCACTGGATTCTTCATGATTGACAGGAGCCTGCTCAGCGCCCATCGCTCTGCCACAGATGTCAAACTGTCCAGCTACTTGCCTACAATAGAGCCTGCCTTCCTCACCAGTTTGTCCAGGCATGAGGTTTCCCTCTTCTTTATTTTGCCTCCCCAGCACACCACCGCGCAGAAGAGAGCGCTCACCACAATCGTCTGACAGAACATCTGCAGCATCTTATTGCAGATGTTGAAGGATGCCAACCTTCTAAGGAAATATAGTCGGCTCTGTCCTCTCTTGTACAGAGTATCAGTATTGGCAGTCTAGTCCAATTTATCATCCAGCTGCACTCCCAGGTATTTATAGGTCTGTACCCTCTGCACACAGTCACCTCTGATAATCACAGGGTCCAGGTGGGGCCTGGGCCCCCTAACATCCACCACCAGCTCCTTGATTTTGCTGGTGTTCAGGTGTAAGTGGTTTGAGTCCCACCATTTAACAATGTCCTTGATTAGGTTCCTATACTCCTCATCCTGCCCACTCCTGATGCAGTCCATGATAACAGTGTCATCAGCAAACGTTTGCACATGGCAGGACTTTGAGTTGTATTTGAAGTCCGATGTATATAGGCTGAACAGGACCGGAGAAAGCACAGTCCCCTGCGGTGCTCCTGTGCTGCTGACCACAATGTCAGACCTGCAGTTCCTGAGACGCACATACTGAGGTCTGTCTGTAAGATAGTCCACGATCCATGCCACCAGGTATGAATCTACTCCCATCTCTGTTAGCTTGTCCCTAAGGAGCAGAGGTTGGATGGTGTTGAAGGTGCTGGAGAGGTCCAGAAACATAATTCTTACAGCACCACTGCCTCTGTCCAAGTGAGAGAGGGATCGGTGTAGCATATAGATGATAGCATCCTCCACTCCCAGCTTCTCCTGGTATGCGAACTGCAGAGGGTTGAGGGCGTGGTGTACCTTTTGCCTCAGGTGGTGAAGCAGCAGCCGCTCCATGGTCTTCATCACATGTGACGTCAGAGCGAGAGGCCGGAATTAATAAGTCTGTTAATACTTCTGGATACATCTTCAGTGATATACCTGGAATCATCGGGGGACCCAACGAGCTGATCAGACCCAAGCCAGTGTTCAGATGGCAGACTAGCTACTTTGCCCGTGGCTCTCCTCTGTTGAACCACAGCCACCTTGATGCTCTTTCTTCCACAATGGTGGTACTGTGGATAGCTCTTCTCCTTCTCTTTTCCTCAATGTCCAGCAAGCTAAGGGCTAGGAATAAGGAATTGTGCTGTAAACCCCCTGCACCCAACTTCTGTTTGTAAGCGTCTTCCTCTCCGGCCACTTTTCTGACATTCTCTGAGCAGACCACCATGCTTTGTGAACTTCCTCTCAAATGCCTCATCTAGGCTGTCTTCTCATGGTGCTTTCAAATCCAGGAGCATGACTTACTTTGTGGAATCGAAAACCGGAACCATGTTAGGTTGTAAAGTAGTGGTCGCAATGTGCTATTGTTCTCACAGGAGATCTTGGCTGTTCCCTGGCTCTGACAAAGTCAATTGCTTGTTTTGAGGGGGGAATCTCTTTGAACTACTGGTTTCCAGTGTTGATGAATTCTGAGATTGTCTTCAGGACCTTGTCATGCCTCAATCTGTACCACCCTTTTCTCAGTGCCTCAGTCTAAAAACTTAGCATGTGCTCCAGGGTTCCATGCGAGGCACAAAGTGAACAGGCCAGTGTCTCTGCCTTGCCCAATTCTGGGAGGTTTCATGGACTGGGAAGCACGGAACTTGACTCTGCCTTCCACAGCTCTGCCCAGGTCACTTTCCTCTCCATGGCATTGTCTCATCTGGTCTAAACTCCCTTCTGGCTCATCACCTCCATTCTACATGTCCTCTCCTCTTCCACCACTACTCTCACCTCCTTTTTGATTGTTGCTTCTTCATCTCTTTGGGGATGTTGGGGATGTATGAGAGGTTGGAAAAAAAACAGTCTATTTCTACCTTAAATCATCACTCCCATCAGCCATTTGTGATAAAGCTGTGACTTGGCCTGCATCAGGTTCCTCTGCTCCCCACTTCCTCCCAGTAATTGCCTCAATTTCAGCTTTGGCCACCTTTGGATCTCTTTATGTTCAGTACAGCAGTACTTCCATGGCCCTTGTCACTTTGAATTCTTCCATGGATCATATGGGCAGTTGCAACTTGTTGATGTACCCATAGAGTGCCTTGGTAGCCCCACCCATCTTCTGAGGTGACTGCTAGCCTTATTCTCCAATGTCTCTATTGTCTGTATCAGCACCTCATACACCAGGAGTGGCCACAAGATTCTAGTAAACATCCCATGCTGGTAAAACCATGCTTTAAATTTCCTGGTAGTCCAGAACAGTTGACAGATTTCAGTCAGCCATCCAACTCAGTGTAGGTAGTTTGGATGAATGCTACATCCATCAAGGAGTTGTCAAAAAATTTTCCAAGGATTTTAATTGGCTTTTCCGTGATGGCTGGGTTAGTTGTACCTGCAATATTAAACAGAAACCTGTTGTCTACCTTACCTCTTATCAGCACCATGGCTTTTGACTTTGATGGTTTGAAATTCATCTAGGCCCACTCCATCAACTTCTCAAGCCCTTTGAGCTTCCACCTGCAGCCTGGAACTGTCTCTGTCATAATTGTCACATCATCCATAAATTCCCCTTTGGGAGGTTCATTGGAGATCAGAATCACATAGATGGTGCACCTTATGTTTATCTTGTGATGCATGAGTCACTGTATTGCACCAGAAAGATAAAGCTGAGTCCAAGGGCTTCAGGAAATCCAGCATTATTCCAATCAGAACAGAAACAGCAAGGGTATTTATTGAAATGAGAGCTACTGTACCACTTCAGTACACACAGACACAGCAAACAAGCAGTGACGTTATTAGTCATCCTGCCTTAGCGCCCTTCTTCAGTTCAAGAACAGATAGTCCTCCTCATCAGATTGGTCCAGCGGCTGGGATCAGATCATCTTTGAGGGAAGGAGATAGAAAAGAAAAGAGCAGGCCAGGTCAGTGGCTCCCTGGATCAACCCTTGACTGATGGATGCATTATGTGGTAATGTTGCAACGTTGTAGTTTTTTTGGTAGTGCAGTGAACCTGCTGTTGCTTTGCAGACGGACAAACAACCCTCCATAAAAACATCATCCATGTTTCGGTACTGGAGTCTCACAATCTCAATCTTTATTTTGTACTTGTCCAATGTCACTGCTGCAGAGGAGACTCATACCAAAATCCTGCATTATTCTTTGAGACATTTAAAATCTTCCATGCTTTTCTAGTGCATTGAAAATGTTGTATGAAGTTAGGGTAAATATTCACTTTTCAGAAAAGAATGCATCCTTGATGTAGTGAAAATAAGCAGAAAGTGTAGGTCACCATGAAATAACAACAAATGTACCACAGTATTTATTTCAGTATTTAGATGTTCTTTATTAATGCAACTTCTACAGTTAACTAAAAAAGTTTGCCTCAAAAATAAATAAAACAGCATTTACATTTGCAGTAACTTTCATTTGCGGTTGATTAGTGATTCATATGTCATAAATAATGTTAAATGTGTTCCTTACTTCTCTGAATTCTTGATTAAGTGACTTTTACACAATGAAAAAATAGGTGGCATTTGTTTGATCCTTAGTTCTATTTATAATGAGACCTGCATGTCTTGTTTAATGGTTACAGAGATAAAAATAAAATGTCAAGAAGTTAGGTATTTGCTGAATCTCATTACATTCAACATTCCCTGTGGATATTCTTTATCAAAATAAATAAGCAGAATAGTTGAAAAATACCCAGTCTCTGTATTGCTCTTTTTTACATAAACATTTTATATTCTGTTCTTAAATAAACTCTTACCCATTTATATGGTGTAAGACAAAACAAAGATAGTGTTGGGGCACCACAAAGGCAAAACCCATATAACTGATGGAAAAACAACAAAATATCAATAAGGTCTTTTCAGAATGGAGTCAAACAAAAGACTGACTGAAAATGGCAGCTGAACTCCTTAAGAAGAAGCCAGATTGGAAGGGGCAGGGCCAGCAAACTCTGACCCAGAAGTGACATCATTGTAACCCTTGGTTGACTGATCTGTAGAGGAGAGAGGAAGAGAAGCATTGGGCAATGGCGCAAACCCTATGGGTGGAGTTACCATTAGATAAGCCTTCAAGTTGTCTCCCAAGTTCACATGTGTGACAATGGATACACCACTATATGTAATATCATCATTTCCTTACAGTATGTCATTACAAGTTGGTGAAAGAGTTTAATAAATGTATTTTATTTGAAAATAACACTTCAATGATGCAGTAAATTGAAAAAGAAGAAAAAATATAAAATATAATACCAAATTTACTTAGAACTATCAAAAAATGCTCCTTTGATTAAGCATTTCACTGCATATTGTAATATATGTTTTGATATATGGCCGGCCGTTCATCCCGGCCAATACCCCCAGGCCGCCAGACGGAGCCTTCCCTGTAGCATGGAGGGATCCTAAATTCCAGCAGGGCATCATGGACATTGGAGTGTTTATTCACAGACCTGCTGGATACCATGTGGGCCGCCAGAGGACGCTGCAGAGAGGATCAAGGACTATTTGCCTTACACACTGGAAGTATGTCCGAGTCACATGGACAAGAGGAATGACGTGCTTCTGGGTTGAAGAAAAGGACTTTTTATCTGATCCGGAAGTGTTCCTAGTCACATGGACAGAGAGAGCGAAACACTTCCAGGTCGAGGACTATAAAGGATTGTGGGAAACCCAGAGGGTTGAGCTGAGCTGGGTGGAAGGGTGGCAACGTGTCTGGGAGTGGTGGATTGTTTATTATTGTGAATTATTGTGTATTTACATGAGTATTGTGGAGAGGAGGGTGCTTTGTGCACTGTTATTAATAAAAAAGTCGAATTATTGGACTTTTACCTGGTGTCTGACGTATTGTCTGAGGGTTCAAGAGGACGGTAGCGCCCTCTATCTGTCACAATGTATAATTTGTATGTGACAAATTAAATAAAAAATTTTATATGATTAAGCTAAGTATAAAAGCAAATCAATAAAATGATTTCATCTTTATGTAAAGTGGAACTAAAACCTAACATCCATAAAGGACTACACATGCAATCAATATACTTTAATGCACAAAAATGTATCCATCCAACTCTAGAATGTTAGCGTCCTTTTCAGAATGAAAGAGAATACATAAGAAAATATATGCTGACATTTTCACTTGGCAACAATATGATTGCCTGTGCTTATCATAAACTTGAAAAGAAATCAATTTTATATTTTTATTATAATTATACTGGTCATAACTTTAAGAAGCATTATCTTACAAATGCAGTTGCTGTCTTTAGATATAGAAAGAAAATTGACTCTTTAGTAGCACTTCATTTCCATGTTAAAGGTCTGTCAGTTAACTACAGGGAGGCAGCCAAGATCTCATCCATCTGTAATAGTTAGGTAAAGACTATAGACTATTTTACCAGTTTCTACTCTAGTTTATAATACTTCAGATGATGAAAGCTGCAGTAATATTGTAGCCTCTCAAGGAAGAGGAGTTCTATTTTATTTACTTGAGAGTGGTTTGAAAATGATCTTATATCTGCATGATGCAATTGCTTATTAGCAATGTTTATTCACAGCTTTAGGCATGTTGAATCAATCCTACCTTCCATCTGCATGTTCTACTTGTCTCTGTGGGCTTTCCCTTGGTTCTATAGTTTAGCTCTGCATTCCAAATATATACAAATTAAATTGTATGAAAAAGTTTGACTCCATGGGTATGGCCTTGCATAGTGATGGACTAGTGTTATACAGTGGTTTCAGAAAGTATTCAGACCCCTTCATTTTCTGATCACTCTTATGTGTTGTATGTTTATTTTTAAATTTGTCATTCTGCCCATCAATCTACATTCAATAGCCTATAATGACCAAAGCAAAAACATATTTTCAGAAAAGCTTCTATATTTATTAAAAATCAAAATATTATTATTCAGACCCTTTATTACGTATACGCCCCTTTGGTAGAAATTACAGCTTTTAGTATGCTTGGGTCTGGGCAAGCTTTGCACTCTTGTATTCGGACCGTTCATTTTATTCTTCCTGGCAGAACCTCATGCTCCTGTTAGATTTGGATATGAAGCATCCATATACTGCCATGTTCAGGTCTCTCCACAGATGCTTAAAAGGGTCTCACCTTTGACTGGGACATACAAGGACAGTCAGAGACCTGTCCTAAAGCCACTCCAGCATTGTCTTGCTTTTATAGTTCAGGTCATTCATGCTGAAAGGTGAAACATCACCCCAGTATGGAGAAGGTTTTCTTCAAGCACCTCTCCGTTTTTGGCTGCATTCATTTTTCCCTCAATTCTGACCAGTCTCCCTGTCCCACAATAGTATGTGGCATATCTTTTGTACATCATGGTATATCTTTGTTTTTGTTGATTAATCTGTGGAAAGCTCCTTGAGTTGCATGTAAATGTATGATAAGGTTCTATATTAATAAAGTTATTATTATATTATTATTATTATTATTATTATTATGCTGTCACCACCATACTTCACTGCAGGGATGTTTTTAGGCAGGTGATGATCAGTGCCTGTTCTTTGCCAGACATAGTCTTTGAAGTTCTGCTCAAAGAGTTCAATTCTTTTCTCATCACACCAAAGAATCTTTTTTCCACATGATCTCAGAGACCAAGAGGACTGTTATTTGCCATTTACTCATGCATAGCTTCTGTCTAGGTACTCTACCATATCATACCTAAATAAAATCACTGCCGAGATGGTCATCCTCCAGGCAGGTTCTGCCATCTGGGCTGATGGACATCTGAAGTTCTGTAAGAATAACCATTAGGTTCTTGGTTACTTCACTGATCAAGACTCTTCTTTGCCAGTTACTCAGTTTGGCCAATTTGACAGCCAATTCTAAGAAGAGTCCTTGTGGTTCCAAACTTCTTCTATTTCACAATTATTGAGGCCACTGTGTTCCTAGAAACACTCAAAGCTTTAGAAGTGCCTGCCCTTCCCTTGATCTATGCCTCATCACAATTTGATCATGGAGATTCACAGAGAGTTCCTTGGACTTCATGACCTGGTTGTTGTCCTGAGAAGCAATGTGAATTGAGGTACCTTATATACACATGTGTGTGTCTTTCTAAATGATGGCCTATCAATTAAATTTACCACTGGTGGAATGAAGTTCTATACACATCTCCATCATTAAAGCAAACAGGATGTCCCTGACCACAATGTTGGGTGCCACAGCAAAGGGTCTGATTACTTATTGAAATTAAAGATTTCAACGTGTGGTGTTAGAGAAATTTGCAAACCTTTCTGAAAACATGATTTCACGTTAGAGAAATTTGCAAATCTTTCTGAAAACATGATTTCACTTTGTCATTATGAGTTATTGAAAAATGATGGGCAACAAAGTCAAATGTATCCATTTTAAATTAAGTCTAGAACAGTGGTTCTTAAAATTTATTTTCTCACAAACCTATTTTGCCTTTTTTGTGTCTTTGCCACCCACAATGGCAGCAGAGTGTCATCCAAGGAGTCCATCCTCATTGTAAAATTGCTGCTGATAGTCCTCTCGGGAGGACGTGGGGATGCAAGGATGAGTCCAAAGGAAAGCATTCTGCAAAATGACCCTTTCCCTTTCAGTACTATCGTGATTCATGACTTAGCGTGACCCAAAATCTGACATTAGGCAAACCAAAATGTGTTGTGACCCATAGTTTAAGAAACACTGGTCTGCAACACAATAAAGTGTAAAGAAAGTGAAAGGATCAGAAAATTTTCTAAATCCACTGTATATAGGACTGGTTCCTGACTTTCACACAGTGCTGCTAGTACAGGCTTTGGGTTTACTTGAAGAGCAGGTTCAGGAAATGGATGAATGAAAAGAAGCTACAGCTGAAGGGCTATAACCTAGTAGTCTTATATTCTTGAGATAGAGAATATCAGAAACTACATTTTTAATCAAAGTGATGAATGAATCAGTTGAATACATAAAATCCACTTGCTGCTTGTCTTATGCTCAAAGAAATCAAAGGTGCCCAAGATACTGGAATATTCATACTATGGCTCTTATTCAAGAATTTTTTACATCGATTCCTTATTAAAATCAAAATAAATGTTATATGACATATTTAGCTGCGGTGGGCTGGCACCCTGCCTGGGGTTTGTTTCCTGCCTTGCGTCCTGTGTTGGCTGGGATTAGCTCCAGCAGAACCCCGTGACTCTGTAGTTAGGATATAGCGGGTTGGATAATGGATGGATGACATATTTAGAGGCTAAATCATCTCTTTACTTAAGTGTTTTTCAATTAACAGGATGGCATAAAAATATTTGGCTATATGATTTAAAATCCTTATTTTTATTTTTTTTTTTAATTGGAAAGTAAGTGAAACCAAAAGGATGTTTTCTAAGTGGTATGATGACAGTGCACATATAAGCCTGTTTGATTGATGGTGGCAGTGCCTTTCATGTGCAGTTTTTATTTTCTCTTTGTGCTTGGATGACTTTCTTCCTCATGCTGCAGTTTCTCCCTCAGTCTAAATATATGCTGTTAGTTAGTTTGTCCTGTGATGTGCTGTAGGCTCTAGTCCCCTGTGACCCTGCCAAAGAAAGGAAAATCTAGAAAATGGAAGACTTGATTAAATGTGCTTAGTTCTCTTTCAATTGAAATGCCATTCAGGTTTGGTTTCTGATTTGCACAGGATGCTGCTGGCATAAGCTCTAGCATGCTGCTCTGAACTGGTCAGCACCAGTACTGAAAATGGACAGACAGATGGATTTGTGGATAGTTGACTTTCACTACAAAATCATCAAAAATGAAAAGTGTTATAAATCTTTAAAAAACTAAAGCAGGCATCGCACTTCATGACTTGACATGATTTCTAATTTGAGAACATGTCAAATTTGTTAAAGGACCCGTAAAAAGTATTTGTCCATTGGAAGTGTTCACATTTTTGTTAAACAATATTGGATAACAGTGGATTTAATTTTACTTTTTGGGCACGGATTAGCAGAAATATACTTTTTTAATGTCAAAGTGAAAACTGCATTGCCCCTAAAGAAACACAAGCAAAAAGAAACATAATTCTTGTGCACATGATGAGGTTTCTCATGTTCACAGGATAGTTTTGTGTGCACATGAGAAATGTGTAAAAAAACAGATATCTCCAAATGATCTATTACAAATATAAAACACAAAATAATTGATTGCATAAGTATTCAGGTCAGTATTTAGTAGATGCACCTTTGGCAGCCATAACATAACAATTGGCAGCAATTTTTTGCCCATTCCCCCTTGCAAAACTTCTCATGCTCTGTCAGATTGCATGGGGGTCATGAGTGAACCGTTTTTCCAAATACAGCCATAAATTCTCAACTGAACTGAGATTTGGACTCCTGACTTGGCTACTCCAGGGCATTAATGTTGTAAACTATTCCTGTGTATGCTTGTGGTCGTCCTCTTGCCAGAAAACAAATCTTCTCCTAAAGCTCAGATTTCTTGCAGACTGCATCAGGTTTTTACCCCAATAAGCCTTCCAAGGCCTGGTGCAGAGAAGCATCCCCCACAGCAAGATGCTTTATCACCCTGCCTTATCGTGGGGACAGTGTGTTTGTGATAATGGGCAGTGTTTGGCTTACTCCAAACATACCATCTAGTTTAATAGCAAAACGGCTGAATTTTAGTCTCATCAGTCCAAATAATCTTCTTCTAGGTGACATCAGAGTTCTCTCATGTACATTTTGATAAACTCTAGCTGAGATGTTGTGCTTTTTTTACAGTTTTTACCCATTGCTTGAACACTATAGACACATGCTTAAACCAAAGTAACATAACTTGAAGTTGTTGTTACTATACCTTAAACAAAGTGTAACCATACCTTAAACAAAAGTGCTGCTTTGCACTTTAGTTGCAATTCTGCAACACACTCGCTTCTTTCTACAACACACTTGCTCCTGCACACTACATACTATTTCATACATAAGACACTTTGTTCAAAAATGAAATCTCAGGGTACCATTGGGAAAACACATCTATTCAAAATACAAAATACATTGGGTAATTGAAAATACTTAGACACACACCTGAAAATACTTACTTACAAAACGGAACACCATTTCAGCCAGCTAAAAAGAGACCTCACTTACAGTTTTTCACAATTGCTAACACACTAAAATGACATGCATAGCACAATTATTCAAACTGACACACAGAGAACAAAACCTCTTCTCAAGTCTCTAAAACCCTAAACACATTTCCTGCTTTACACACATTTTTCAATTCAAAATGGCACTTTCTAAATGCACTGAACACGGTTCTCTGCATAAGACACAACAATCTGACATAAAGTCACATGTTTGCCATTACAACACACTGCCATTCAAAAGGACAGAACATGAGCTAATTGGCCAATATATGTGCCACCTGGCCAAACACCTCAATGGTTAATTGTTACCACTTCAATCAGGAAGTAAGCACTATAAAAAGACCACAGGTGAGCACCTTTTTTCAAGAACAATGGAAGACATTGCAGAGAGAGGAAGAGGAAGAGGGAGGATGAGGATGAGAGGGGGAGGAAGAGTGAGAGGTAGGGGTAGAGCTGGTATAGGAGGTCATGGGCGAAGAAGACAGCAACTGTCAAATGAAATCAGAGCAACCTTAGTTAATCATGTCATCAACCATGGGCTGACAATGCAAGAGGCTGGACGTAGAGTGCAGCCCAACTTGAGCCGTTTTACTGTCGCCTCTGTCTTCCGGACATTTAGTTGGAGCACAGGTATGCAACCAAAATGTCTTTCACACTGTGTAGTACACCCCATGTCATAGTGTATCAGTTGGGTGATACCTGTGTACTTCATGAATGGCTAATGTCATACACTAACTGTACAAGTTTCCTGTCCAATTTACTCTACTGTGGGGGAATCTTTAGGCTGCATTGTCCAAGCCCTATATTTTTGTTTTTTGTTTTTGTAAAGGACTGAGAGACGCAACCATGGTGGAGGAAGGGGCAAAATGTTCACAGGGGTACAGGAAGCTGCCATTGTAAACTTGGTCTTGGAGAATAATGAAATCAGATTAAGAGAAATTCAAAGCAACATCATCCAAGACAACACCATATTCACCAACATTCAACGAGTCAGTCTGTCCACATTGGCTCGCATTCTCAAGCGAAACCAAATCAGCCTGAAACAATTGTATAAGTTGCCTTTTGAGAGAAACTCTCAAAGAAACAAAGAGCTCAGACGAGTATATGTGGATGTAAGTACAATATTGACTGAAGCACATTACAAGCAACATTGTTTCCCAGTGTACTGGATAACACCATATTGACTGATTTTAGTTCATTGTTTTCAGGGAGTACTGGAAATGGATGCTCATGCAATTCCACATGAGTTCATCTTCATAGATGAGGCTGGTTTCAACCTAGCAAAGACCAGAAGAAGGGGAAGAAACGTCATTGGCCACAGAGCCATTATAGATGTTCCTGGCCAACATGGTGGGAACATCACAATGTGCGCTGCCATCTCCAATATGCATGGTGTCCTCCACCGTCATGCCAACCTTGGACCATACAACACAGGCCATATTCTAACATTTCTGGACAGACTCCATAACATTCTCATTCCACCAGAGCGTATGAATGATGCAGACCATGCAAGAACCCGGTATGTTGTAGTATGGGACAACGTGAGCTTTCATCATGCAGCCCCAGTCCAAAATTAGTTTGCTGACCACCCACTGTTTCTCGTGCAATACCTCCCACCATTGTTACCATTTCTGAACCCCATAGAAGAGTTCTTTTCGGCATGGCGGTGGAAGGTATACGACCGGCAGCCCTATGTGCTCATGCCTCTTGTGCAGGCTATGGAAGAGGCATGTGATGAAACTGATGTGGGTGTGATTCAGGGATGGATAAGGTACTCAAGGCGCTTCTTCTCTCGATGTCTGGCAAGGGAAGATATTGCCTGTGATGTGGATGAGGCATTGTGGCCAGACCCAGCTGAGAGGCAAGATGCTGCCTAATTATTTTTCTTGCCTCTTTTTTTTCTATATATTTCTTCTGCACATTTTCTTTTTCAGTTTACTGTTTTTTCTGAGCATATTTTTGTTCGCTCCAATGTAAATATATCTGCTGTGCATATGTTGCACTGACTTGTTTGGTGAAAAATAAAAAAATAAATGCATGTGTGTGTATCTGCAAATATTTCTGTGCATGTGAACACTCTAATTTTCTACAATTTGAATTATTTTAGTATTGTGGCAGAGCATACTAAAGATGAGAGTGCTTTTCATTTTGCCCAACAGTGTGTAGCTGGTTAGACAAAAATCTGGTGATATGAGTGACATGTGTGCCATTTAGTGCAGTAGTTTGATTATGATCATTCTATATGTAGTTTTGGTTGCAGTGTTTCATTTTGCAGGATATGTGAGGTGTTTTGCTCTTTGGGTGAGGTGTTTTGTGAATTGTGCTAAATGATTTGCAACAATAAGCCTTGTTATCAAAATTGTGCTTTAGCAATTGTAAAAAACTGTAAGCATGGAAGCAGGGAGAGCTAGAGGTAGAGGTAGAGGAAGAGGAAGACAGAAAGAGAGAGGAGGACGTGGTTGAAGAGGCCATGCAAGGACCACTATTTCTGATGACATAAGAGCAACTTTGGTGGACCATGCCATAAACAATGGCCTGGCTATGAGGGAAGCTGGGCAGAGAGTCCACCCTAATCTAAGCCGTTTCATAGTTTCATCCATAATAAGGACATTCCGACTGGAAAACACGTATGTCTTCAACTCTCTTCTCTACTCAGACTGTATCTAGAGTATTTACAGTACTGTACCATATCACATTGCCATATCACATGTACTGTATTTCAGGGTGGCTAATGCTCCTTTTCGAACAAAAGTGGTAGTTTTGTGAAACATACAATGATAACGTGTTGAGATGTTTCAGTACTGTGTATGGTATACACAGTAAAGTACAGTATATACAGTACTGTAAAAAAGAAGCAAACCAATAACAATGTGTGGTTGCATTTTTCTACAAAATGGCTAGAAGACCTACTGGGGGTGGACGCCAACGCCTGTTCACCCAACAGCAGGAACTTGCCATTGTGAACCTAGTCAGAGAAAAACAATGCAATCCGTCTCCACCAGCTACAGCAACAAATATTTGAAGATAGACAGGTATTCAACAACATAAATCGAGTAAGTATTACCACTATCAGACGCATCTTGGTAAAGCACAACATGACCATGAAGCAACTGTACAGGGTCCCATTTGAGAGGAACAGTGTCAGGGTCAAAGGACTTCGATATGAATATGTACAGGTAAGTGTTACAGTCCTTTACATTTACAATACAGAATGGGTGAGTAATGCCATCCACGATATGTATTTTTTGTTGCTGAGAATCTTGGACATGGATGAAGCTGCTGAGCCTCATGAATTTATTTACATTGAAGAGGCTGGATTCAACCTTAGCAAAAGTAGACGACGGGGACGTAATATACTTGGCCAAAGGGCAATTATGCATGTCCCGGGGCAGCGCGGGGGAAATATCACATTGTGTGCCGCCATAAGCCTCCGAGGGCTACTGCACCATCATTCCAAACTGGGTCCCTATAATGCGCAACACATAATCACATTTCTGGATGCACTTCATGATGCAATTGTACAGGACAGACCAGAGCAGCCCAGGTTTGTTGTTGTCTGGGATAATGTCAGTTTCCATTGGGCTGCTATCGTCCAGAACTGGTTCACCAACCATGATCAATTTGAAAATGTGTATTTGCACCCTTACTCACCATTTCTCAACCCTATAGAAGAGTTTTTTTCTGCTTGGAGATGGCGTGTATATGACCGCCAACCACATGCCCACATGCCTCTTCTGCAGGCAATGGAACAGGCCTGCGGAGACATTGAGGTAAGGTCAATCCATGGATGGATTCGGCACACAAGGGGATATTTTTCCCGATGCTTAGCGAGAGAAGACATTGCTTGTAATGTTGATGAGATCCTGTGGCCAGACCCCAACTGACGGCAGGATCCATAAGCTCACTTACGCACAATTATGTTTTTCTGTGTTTACAGTAGTGTATTGTTTGTTTTATTTTTGCTTTAACTGAATTTACTGTACTGTAAAGTACATGACTGTAATGTACAGTATTTAGTATTTCATTTTTTGGGTGTTGTGAAAATGTGCCTTCTGTGGAACTGAATAAAAACAGTGCAAACAAAAGCCTGCAGTGTTTTATATAAAGTAGACTCGTGTGTTGCTGCTGATTTGAAAGTGTATTCATATGATGCAAGTGGGTATCATTATGTCATTAGAATGACATTTTGACAAAGGATTGTTAGGTTTTGATAGCAGAGTTTCAATTTGACATAGATGTGAATGGTTTATTTCCCAGTGTTGTTTCTTATTTACTTGTGTGTAGAGTTTTGACATGATGAGCCAAGTTTTGCAGAACGTGTTCAAGCAACGGGCAAAAACTGTAACAGTCATTTTCTCTTTACCACCATCTTGTAAGCTGATGCTGGTGAAGTCCCATAGCAAATGTTGTTGCCTGCATAGTCTCTCTTCTATCACTGTAGCTTTTAACTCCTTCAGAGTCATTGTAAGGCTCTTGGTGGCCTCCCTCACTAATAATCAGTAATTTGAATATTGTACCCAATAAACAATGTGAAAATCTGAAAAGGAAAAAAAGGCCCAGGTATTTGTTACTCAGCATGTCTTCTAAGCAGGACCGAACATGTCATGCTGAGTGTTTTTCTTAGATGCTCTTTTTCTGTTATCTGGGCATAATGTTAAAAGAAAAGGAAAAATAGATATTGGCTAACAATAAAAACACAACTTTGGGATATATGTGACAATTAATTGGAATATTTATGGAGCACCGGATAGCATCAAGTTTGCACTGGATAGTTTCAGGTGCGCACCAGATAGTTTCAAGTGCGCACCAGATAGTAACAAGTGCACACCAGATAGTAACAAGTGTGCACCAGATACTTTCAAGTGCAACCCAGATACTATCAACTGCACAGTAACTGAAAAAGAGGTGGATTCATAGTCATCCTGCAAAGAAAGGAGCGCTCCTGAACCCATCTTTACTATTTCTGGAACTAGGATTATCTGTACATTAAATGTGCAGATCTCTGGACTATCTATTTTAATCATTACATTTCATCCGTTTACCTTTTTCATGATTTACTGTGTGTGTTTTGTTTGTGCTTTGTTGTATTTAATGTGTAATCACTGTAAGGGGAACAGGGGTGGTATCGCTGAAGTGGTATCATTGTTTTCTTATTTCATTTGTTTTCATTACATTCTTTATTTGCTGTTTGATTACCAGTTTGCTTTGTTTTTGTCTCTGCTTGTGAGTGCGTTCAGGTTGGGTCAAGGCTGGAGGCATCCCTGGAATCTCCACCATAAAAATAAATAAATCACGGTCTTCTCAACGGTGTGAATCTTAGCAGCAGTCCCTTGTGAGCAGGGGGGCTGAACGCACCCCTAGAAGACACAGATGCTCCTCAAAAACCCCCTCTTAATAAACGCTGATAGATTACCTTCACATTGCTCCCTTACTTGCTGGGCTTATTTCTCATGTGACGCTATGCTTACTTAAAAGCCTGAACAGTACATGTCCTTTTTTGCTGATTGCTTTGTTTCTCTCTCCTCCCCCAGACATTCTCTGCTCCTGTTGGAGGTTGTGCTCCCCTATGATGTTTGCCTATTCTTTAATCGATAACAAACTGCATACTGAGTTCCTTTTACTTCTGAAAGAGACATGTTTGTTTGAAGTGTTTGAATAAAGTTCCTGTCTCTACAATCTCCTGTGTTTTCTGTGCAATTCTGTGACCCAAGTGTGACACCCTGCAGTACTGCAACCTCACTGTCCCTGGGATTGAGCTGCTGCACTAGACTAGCCAGCAAGCATCAGTGCTTACCTCTGTGTGCTTGTGTACAGCCAGTTCAATTGCAGTTGTCCCAGTGATTTACTGAGTTTCATCTATGGCATCAGTTGCATTTTGTACATATTGTTCCAGCAGTTTTTTAAAATAATTTTTACAGTTCATTAGCAGTGTGTAAAATGATCAGTGTTGCAGTAATTGTGATGCTCTTTGCATGAAAAAAAATGTGTTCCATTAAAATTTCACTTTTTCTTTGTTAATTGTGACGTTTACTTAAAGTGCAGCAAAAAAGTATTTGGTGTCCAGGGGTGCATTAAACCCCAAGTATGTGGCAGTTTAAGGGTTTAAAGCCTCAAGATTCAGCTGAAATGAGCTGCACTGTCTAAGGCTTCTGGCAATGAAAATGCATTTGCATGAATTACAGTACATATAGCGGTAACATCGGTATTTTACATTCTAGCACTGCGGGAGACATAGCAGTACAGTATACAGGTTTATCTTTACATTCTCTATTTTAGGTAATGTATTAAGCTGAGTTTGATATTAAATTAAAGTGTTTTGATGGCATATTTAGGGTTTAAACTAATAAGCAAAAATAAGCATTTTTTTTAACCACATCCAAAATTCGTGGTTTTTCACAATTCGCGGGTGCTCTAGGAACGTAACCCCCATGAATTTTGGGGGGCGTACTGTACATAATTTCAAATGCAAAATAGTTCTGTTTCATAGTTGCACTTAGGAAAAATGGAAATCAAAGACATTATAGGAGTATACTTTCAGCTTGGTCTTAAACACTAAGACATAGTGCTTGTTCTTGCAGTTCATCATGGATACATTATCATTGAAAGGCATTTAAAACATATATTGAAGTCTAAAGGTCTATTTCGTCATAAGTTCTATAGCAACATTGAGGGAATTACTGTGTTTATACAGCAACAATTTCAAAGCTCAGGTCAGCTTCATAGCTACTGATGGATGCACGCAAAATGTCAAAAAAATGGTTTGCATGTAAAGAAGGAAGATGTTCGTCTGATATTAAAGGCACTAGACTCAAGAGGAATTTGTCTTAGAAAAGCCAGAAGACTCCATCAGTGTAACTATGTTGCAAGAAGACAAAACACTTGAAAGTATCTGGTGCTCACTTACAGTAATACTATCTGGTGCGCACCAGAAAAATCCCCAGAAAAAAATATTGCACAATGTCCTCTCAGGTGCTCCGTAGAATGTAACTCAAAATTACTATGCAATATTTAGGGTATATTCATAGGTAATGCTCTTTAACTGTATCATTTTGTTAATTAATACCTTAAAATGTACGATTGGCTTTTTGAACATATTCAAAACTAATGTTATTCAACCAAGAATGTTTCTAAAGGATTGTCCAAAAAAGAAAAAATGTAATTTAGTATTTGTAACGGCATTATTACTAAGCAAAACTTACTTTTTTCTCTGCTGTTGCAGTTAGAGATTTCTCAACTTAAAAACACTGTAGTGCCTCATTTTAACCTTGGGTTAAGAGTTCAATTGACTCCTAATACAATGAAATTCAGCTACCATCATTGTAGTTTAACAACTGGAAGTTAATCTAGACATATATGCTTCTAAAAGGCATTTTACTTATGCTTATTTTTGAGAAAAAGTGTGAGCCACAGTGGTTGTCAAATGCAGCTTCAAACTGCTAGAGATTGGAATGTCAAGGGCAAAAAAGAAAGCAATTTCACTAAAAGATGTCTTATTAAATGTCAGACTGCTGAAGTGAGTGTTATGCCTAGCAATTTTAAATAATTTCAAGTACTTTCATGCATATGATGTCATTATTCAAATAAATCTGTTGAAACATTAAAATTATACTTTTAAGTATTTGTGTTATTTCCTGTATATTTTGATGATGTCCTGCCACTCTCTGATAAATACATACAAATGACAGCTTTACAGCAGAAAAAAATATTAATAGGAAAGAAATTTTCAAGAAGATTGAGTAGTTAGCCCAAAAACATGTTATTACTGATGGACATCTCTCCAGCTAATGTTTTCTTCTACTTGTCTCCATTAGTTACCACATTAGTTTTTTTAGGTATAGTAGGCCTACTTTGTGAAGACTTGAACAAGCCATTTTATAAGGAGACAAAACTCTCCCAAATACAGTTATGTTAATACTCACTGTACACATTTTTCAGTTATGTCTCACATGACTGATTTCAATTATAAATTACTAGCCATGTGCGCCCAACTACATTGCACGTGTTAAAGTTGTCTGTGAAGGGCTCCCTGTTTAAACGCGGCTGCCAGTCGTGAAATGGGCCCTTTGTCGCACAGCATTATGATTTTTTTATAAGGGAAACAAAATTACAAAAGAAAACCCTTGGACACTGATTCGATAGGAACGGCCTTCTCGGAATCACTTTCCGAATAGTAATTATGTGGTGGTGTAGGAGCATTTCTGCTTCTGTCTGTTCACAGTCCGTCTAGTTTTCACGACGCTATCGTTTCCTCTCACGATGTCTTCTCAACCTTTCTCCAATCTCGCAGGTTTTTTTGTGGCAATCCAAAGAGTAAGGCAATATACACGGAGTAATGATTATAAAAGGGGGACACATAGGTATCCAGGCTATTTAAAGCATAAATAGGGATCACTTCACTGACATGTGAGCAAGGCACGGTACAACTGTGAGACGCTACAGCTACAACGTAACAATAATAATTTCCGGAACGTGCTGTTACGTTGTCATTCATTTTACCCACTGTCTTTCTTTCATTCATATGTTACGTAGGCACGTACCTTTTATCTTCGGCAATCTCATTCTCTAACCAGGCCTCAGGAGCTAACCAGCGTAACACTGTCCACCACCCCTTTCGTTAAATTTAAAGCACAACAATTTGTTTAGTTTGAATGTCTGTGTTTTGAGGTGTGACTGGCGTACTACAGTCTTATGTAGTATAAGCCTGGAGGAGATTCTTAATGCAATGCCTATGTTTTAGCTGTCTCTCTACTGCCATCTAGTGCTTCTTCTTCTAATTCATTCGCGGACAAACAAAGATCAAGATCCAAATGAAGATTATATATAGAGATTAATAAAATTTTAAAACGTCGTCTACAGTAAAAGCCAGTGGTAGAATGTTGTAACAACCTTTTTATTTCTCAAACATTACCAAAACATATCTAAATCTTACACATTAACATCTTTTTGAAACTATTAGCCTTGTCTACATACAAAAATATAGTTAATATTTTCCTGATGATACAAGGTATGTTGCTATTTCTGTACCAGAACCAAGATTCATATTTCAGCCTGGTTACATTCTGCTTGGAGTTTGCATTGTTGGTACCTCTCCTACATCCCAAAACCATGCAAGTTATGTTGACTGTGTGATAATGAAAAAGTATGTGCATGAATGTGCCCTACAATGGACTTAGTCAAGACAGCGAGAAGAATACACTGAAAGGGAACTATGCATTCAGTAGTTTTTGGGAAAAAGTGTATATGGAAAGATGTTAACATAAGAAGGGTCAAAGTCTGTATCCTTCAGTACTGGTCTGTTCGTCCATTAATCTGTTTGCATGAAACAACACCATTCCCACTGGACCAATTTTGTTGAAACTTTGCACACTTATTGTTTAAGGAAAATTTTTGGGTCAGTTCCATTTTGATTCAGATTTGCTAAACAATGCATGCTACACCCAGTCTTTAAATTTTAAAATCTCCCATTGAGAAGCACTGGTGAATTTATGAATTCATATTAAAACACTGAAATCGTCTATGCAACTTCAATCAGAAATTTTGGCACTGTTTCAATTTTAAGTTGAGAATGGTCACTTCAACTTGTGTGTGTGTGTATATATATATATATATATATATATATATATATATATTGTGATGGATGTCCGGCAAGAGTTGCCGGCCCTCACCCCCAGGCCGCCAGGAGGAGCTCTCCCGACAGCATGGACGTGCCCCGAGTTCCAGCAGGGCCTCATGGACTTTGTAGTTTTTATACGCAGCCCTGCTGGATACCTTGGGGACCACAAGGAGTCGCTGTAGCGAGGCTCGTAGACTCATATATGCCCTATAACCTGGAAGTGCGTCCTGGTCACGTGAACGGGAGGAATGACGTGCTTCCAGGTTGAAGAAAAAGAGAAGTTTTACCTGACCCGGAAGTGATAGAAAGTCACAAGGACTGTGGGAAATCCCAGACGGACGAGCTGAGTTGGGAGGCAGGGTGGCTAAGCGTCTGGGAGAGGAGGATTGTTATTTGTGATTGTTTATTGTTATTGAGAATTATGGAGAGGAGCGTGCTTTGTGCACTTTATTATTATAATAAATCTTATTATTGGACTTTTACCTGGTGTCTGACGTGTGGTCTGAGGGTACAAGGGTGCGAGCAAACCCTAATCTGTCACAATATATATCTATATTTTCACACATGTGTGATTAGGAGGCAGTCAAAAAGCCTAAAGGTGAGTGAAACATCGCGAGAGAAGGGGTTGTCACGTGGTGCTTACCTGAATTCTCTTTTTTGCCAACAGACATCAAGAAGAAAAATAATACGGCCACTTCCGGGTTCCAAGATGGCCTCGGCAACGTCACTTCCGGCCATTCCTGATGACGTCACTTCCGGCTATCAACAATCACGTCACTTCCGGCTCATCTCTAATGACGCTGTTTCCACTTCCGCCTCCACATCAAAATTGCCAACCACTTCCTGTCACATGTCTTTTGTTTCCTGTATATAAACGCCATCTTGTACAGTAAATTCATTCACTGTGTAAAAGACTTTGAATCAGCTTTTCTTCTTTGATTGTCTGGAAGACAATATACGGGGACGGTCCCCAAAACTTATTTCACGACAATATATATATATATATATATATATATATATATATATATATATATATA
>JANRMT010062818.1:8864464-8909921 GCA_026402145.1 Polypterus bichir lapradei | reverse complement strand
ATATATATATATATATATATATATATATATATATATATATATATATACTAGCTGTCTATTGTGAGGACATGACAAAACCTTTAACTGCTGAAATCCAGGCACTTCCAGGGAGGTGGCACAAGTGCATTGAGAAGGGTGAAGACTACATAGAGAAATGACATTATCAGTTTTATTAAAGTGCGTTCCATTTTCTGATAAATCACATTTTACAACTTTAGCTTGACTCCCCCTTGTAAAATATATGCATATAAGAACCTATAAGGTCCAGCTTGTGCTGAGTCAGTATCATGGCCAAACCTACACAATAATGACAAATCTATACACAGTGAACCTAAGTGAACTGGTGATTAATAAGCACAAGTCAGGGTATCGATACAATAAAATATCCAAGTCACTGAATACCCTTGCAGTCCACATAAACCAATCATAAAGAAATGGAGAGTATGAGACAGATGTAAATCTGCCTACAGGACACCATCTACAAAAACTGAGTGATTGTGCATGAAGAGGACAGTTCAGGGAGACCGCCAAGAGACCCATCAGAACTCTGAAGGAGTTATACTCTACAATGGTGAGATTCGAGACAGTGTGCCAACATCAATTGGGTGCTTTACCAGTTGCAGCTTTATAGGACAGTATCAAAGAGAAGCCCCTAGAATTTAACAGAAAGCATATGGGAAACTCAAACATCACCTGGAAGAAGGTTATATGATCTGATGATACCCAAATAAGGTATTTCTGCCAGCAGGATAAATGCCTGAACATTAAACACAGAACATTAACAAAAAAAATACCATCAGCACTGTGAAGCATGGTTGTGGCAGCATCATGCTGTGGGGATGCTTCTCTACAAAAGCCCCCAGAAGGCTTGTGAGGGCAGAGATGCAGCAAAATGCATGGGAAATAATGGAGGAAAACCTGATGAAATCAGCCTCTGCGCCTTTGAAGAAGATTTGTTTTCCAGCATGACCACAACCATAAGCTTAAAGCCAAAGCTACAAAGGAATGTCTTAAAAACAACAATGTTAATGTCCTGGAGTAGATGAGTCAGAGTTCAGATCTCAATCTGATTGAGAATCTGTGGCTGGACTTGAAAAAGACTGTTCACTCACAATTTCCATACAACCTGCCAGAGCTTGAATAGCTTTGCAAAGAAGAACGTGAAAACAAAGCTCAGAGAGAGAGAGAGAGAGAGAGAGAGAGAGACCTGTCCACACAGACTCAAGGCTTTCATGGTTGCCAAAGGTGCAGCTAGTAAAAGCTGGTCTGAAGGGGTTGAAAACTTTTGCATCAAATATTTTGCGTTTTGTTTCTGTAAATAACTATAATCTATTTTCACTGTAACATTAAAAGCTATTTTTCTGTTGATCAATGTTAAAAAATCCAAATTAAATCCAATGTGATCCTCTGTTCCAACTGTTCCATAATAATAAAATGTAAAAATTTTCAAGAGGTTGTAGGCTCTATACAGTATAATAATAATAATTATTAATAATAATACATTTTTATATAGCACCTTGCCCATGCTATAAATTTAGCTGATTATAACCCATTATTCGAACGCTTCCTAGAATATACAGTATGCCTGCAGCTGTAAAAATTAAAGAATTAGCACTAAACAAAGCTTCCTAAAAACTCATCTGTTTTTTTCAACCCCTATAGGTATACAGTATTCTAACATAGTAACCACAGCTGTTCCAGAGCGTAGCAATATTTTCATTTTTTCATAATTTGGTAACACTTTATAATAACTGCACACTATGAAGCATTAGTTAAGCATGACTAAATACTTTGTTCATTATTTAGAAAGCATCACTTCCACATTAATTGGCATTAGCAACCACTTTATAAATGCCATTATAAATGCTTTAGTACTGATTCTTTGAAAAATATTAATTATTAGTTAATTGATCATTAATAAAGCATCGTAAATGCAGTTATCAAAGACATTATAAATATGCTTTGTGATCAGTACTAAAGCATTTATAATGGCATTTATAAAGTGGTTGCTAATGCCAATTAATGTGGAAGCGATGCTTTCTAAATGATGAACAAAGTATTTAGTCATGCTTAACTAATGCTTCATAGTGTGCAGTTATTATAAAGTGTTACCCATAATTTCACTAGGTGTTAAAGGTTTGGTCTTAAAATTATCGTGTATTTAATTGTTTTAATTATTTCCTCACCATCAATTTTTTAAACTTTGAATCCTCATGCTAATTATTCCTTTTACAATTAGTTTACAATATTTTCTGATAGCCACTGTGAAACCTGATACCAGAAAAACAATTACCACAAGACAAAAGACATGCAATAGTCAATAGCTGCACAACATGATGAACAGAGCAAAGAGCATGACTGGCACAAAGTTCACAGTAGAGACAATAATTCTTCTGGAACAGAAGCACATTTTCATTAATACATTATAGCTGAGAAGTATTATAAAACTTGAGCAGCACCAAAAGACTACATTAAAATTATAATCTTACAATGCCTGTCTCAAGCTCAAAGCAGCGGACTAGCACTGCTGCACCCCAGCCTCTAACAAATATGTTTATGTACAAATCTTCTTAGGGTCCTATCTTTTATAAAAGCTGCATGTCTTTGAATTTCCAACAGAACAAAAAATACACCTTGATCATAACAAATCTTTGTTTTTAGTGTCTGAAATGACCAGTATTTACAAAAATGTATATTTGTCTGTTTACAACAATCCACTATGTTTAAGACATCTTTTATATCTGTATTAACCAGCACTGTACCTGATTGTAAGACCATTAAGAAAAAAAAAACACTTGGATGCAAACATTGTTAGGAATTGACTATTGTTCAATTTGAAATATACCTTTTCATTGTTAGGTCAGAGAGAAGACTGAGAAAACCATGCATTTGGAATCTTACTTTAGAAACACTTTTTGAAAAATTGCAGTCTGACATTTACCCAGGTCACAGTACAAAAACAACCTTAATATATATAGTAAATTATTTTTTATTTCCTCCATTCCTGGTAATACTACCATGGCTTTGCTTTTAGATTTAAGTGTGGCTTTTAATACTATTGACCATAACATTCTACTAGACATACTTGAGATATTTAAGTGAACTATCAGGCACTGCTCTTAGTTTATTTCTTATATACTTTTCAAATTATTTTTGATATGTCTGAAGACAGCACTTACCAGATTCGCCCATTACTGTCTGCAGCTAGACCATGGTGTCACTCAGGTTCTTTTTTCTCCTTATATGTTGGCATTAGGCAATGTGCAATGATTTTTTTCTGTCAGTATTATAGGAGCACCATTGGTCTTAGCATTTAAATCAAGGTTGAAGACTCATTACTTTAGCATAGTTTGTGCTTGCTAGAGCTGCTACTGTGGCTGTTTCATATGGTGTTATTTTTTGTGATCATTTTTTATTGCAGATTTAAAACCAAATAGAAATAATAAAAAAGAAAACAGTATACAAAATATAATAATCAAGATATAAAAATAATCCCCTCACCCAACCACACAATAATTCAAATAATTATAGTAATTTGTTTTCTGTTTTGCAGTCAGTCTTCTTTCGGTCAATTTTCTTTCTCTTCTTGGCATCCTGTGGTGGCACTTTGTATACACTGGAGCAGTGTATCATTGCCAAAGATAAATATATATTGTTTCAATTAGCAAAATTTAGTATTTACTAAAATTAATGTTTTGACAAAAGGTTGTATTTGATGCATAGTTGCTTAAATGATACAAATCAAACATAGTATATTGTCTATATACAATCTCTAGAGATGAAATACAGCACTAAGCAAACCCATATGTCAAATACTGTGTGCATTATGAATTGCAGAAATATTTGATTGTCTTGGAAATATGCAACTGACAGTAACCTTTTAGTTATCAAGTGTTTCCTATAATGATAGCACAGTCTAAGTGAGTGCTGAATCACTGGATTTCTGTTAGGCATTGCAATCTTCTTCTTTCGGCTGCTCCTGTTAAGGGTTGCCAGGGTGGATCATCATTTTCCATATCTTCCTTCCTCTGCATCTTGCTCTGTTACACACATCACCTGCATGTCCTCTCTCACCACATTCATAGACCTTCTCTTAGGCCTTCCTCTTTCCTCTTGCCTGGCAGCTCTGTCCTTAGTATCCTTAATATACCCAGCATCTCTCCTCTGTACATGTCCAAAAAATGCAATCTCGACTCTGTAACTTTGTCTCCAAATCGTTCAACCAGAGTTAACTCTCTAATGTACTTTTTCCTAATACTATCCATTCTCGTCACACCCAATGCAAATCTTAGCATCTGTAACTCTGCCACCTCCAGCTCTGTCTCCTGTTTTTGGTCAGTGCCACTGTCTCCAACCCATATAACATATCTGGCCTCACTACCGTCTTGAAGACCTTCCCTTTCACCATCTGTCACAAATTACTCCTGAAACTCTTCTCCTCCCATTCCACCCTGCTTGCACTCTCTTTTTCACCTCTCTTCCACAGTCCCCGTTACTCTGTACTGTTGATCCCAAGTATTTAAACTCATTCACCTTCGCCAATTCTACTCCCTGCATCCTCACCATTCCACTGACCTCACTCTCATTTACACACATGTATTCTGTATTGTTCCTACTGACATTCATTCTTCTCCTCTCTACAGCATATTTTCACCTCTCTAGGGTCTCCTCAGCCTGCTCCCTACTCTCACTACAGATCACAATGTCATCAGCAAACATCATAGTCCATGGAGACTCCTGTCTAATCGCGTTTGTCTACCTGTCCATCACCATTGCAAATTAGAAAGGGCTCAGAGCCAGTCCCTGATGTAATCCCACCTACACATTAAATGTATCCGTCACTCCTACCGCAGACCTCACCACTGTCACACTTTCCTCGTACATATCCTGTACAACTCTTACATACTTCTCTACCACTCCCAACTTCCACATACAATACCACAACTCCTCTTGAGGCACCCTGTCATATGCTTTCTCCAGGTCCACAAAGACGCAATGCAACTCCTTCTGCCCTTCTCTATACTTCTCCATCAACACCCTCACAGCAAACATTGCATCTGTGGTGCTCTTTCCTGGTATAAACCATACTGCTGCTAACTAACCATCACCTCCCTTCTGAACCTAGCTTTCATTACTCTTTCCCATAATTTCATGCTGTGGCTCATCAATTTTATCCCGCTGTAGTTACAACAAATCTGCACATCCCCCTTATTCTTAAAAACCAGTACACTTTGTGACGTGTGAATCACTGTCCTGCACCTGGAAAACAAGGCTCAGTCTTAGGCTTCAGAATGACCAGCTTTATTAAATCAACTTCAAACAGGAACAGCAAGCGTAATTATTGAAGTGGGAGCTACCACTCCATGACACACAAACACTGCAAACAAGCAATGACTTCATTAGTCATTCTGCCTTAGATCCCTCCTTCTGTTCAGGTACTGATAATCTTCCTCGTCAGGTTGGGCCAGTGGCTGCAGATCCGTACCTTGGAACAGATCGTCCTGGAGGAAAGGGGACAAAGAAAAAGTGGGCCAGGTCATTGGCCAAATTAAAGTACCCTGCGGGTCGACAACCTTTTCCCGAGCGATGTACACGCTGTGCGGCAGGGCTGCAAGTGAGCTTGTTGTTGCGGTAATGAGCTTTCTACGTTCGATGGACACGCTACACTATGGGGTTGCAAAGTCGGTGGTGATGAGCCTTCTATGGCCGACGGACATGCTACATGACGATGCTGTGAAGTCACTGTTGAAGCTGTTGTAGTGCGGCAAGGCTGCATGCACATCACAACTTCTGCACTCCTCAGGCATCCACTCACTCTCCAAGATTCCATTAACAATCTAGTTAAAAACTCCACTGCCATCTCTCCTAAACACCTCTATGCTTATACAGTTATGTGATCTGGACCAACAGCCTTTCCATTCTTCATCCTCTTCATAGCTGTCCTTACTTCCTCCTTGCTAATTCGTTGCACTTCCTGATTCGTTATCACCACATCATCCAACCTTCTCTCTCTCTCATTCTATTCATTCATCAGCCTCTCAAAGTACTCTTTCTATCTGCTCAACAAATCCTTCTTGCTTGTATGTTTCCATCTTTATCCTTTATCACCCTAACCTGCTGCACATCTTTCCTAGCTCGGTCCCTCTGTCTAGCCAATCGGTAAAGGTCCCCTCCCTCCTTAGTGTCCAATCTCTCATACAACTCATCATATGCCTATTCTTTAGTCTTTGCCACCTCTCTCTTCACCTTATGCCTTATCTCTTTGTACTCTTGTCTACTTTCTGCATCTCTCCAACTATCCCACTAATTCTTCATCACCCTCTTTCTCTGTATGCTCTCCTGTACTTCCCCATTCTACCACCAGGTTTCCTTTTCCTCCTTCCTCTGTCCAGATGTCACACCAAGCACCCTTCTTGCTGTCACTTTTACTACTTCTGCTGTAGTTGCCCAGCTATCTGGCAACTCTTCACTGCCACCCAGTGCCTGTCTTACCACCTCCCTGAACTCAACCTTGCAGTCTTCCTTTTTCAACTTCCACCATTTGATTCTTGGCGCTACAGACCACCATCCTGTGCTGCCTAACTATACTTTCCCCTGCCACTACTATGCAGTCTTCAATCTCCTTCAGATTGAACTTCCTGCATAGGATATAATCTACCTCTGTGTATCTTCCTCCACTCTTATACGTCATCCTATGTTCCTCCCTCTTCTTAAAATACATATTCATCACAGCCATGTCCATCCTTTTTGCAAAATCCACTATCATCTGACCTTCTTTACCCTCTCCTTGACACCATACCTACCCATCACCTCCTCATCCCCTCTGTTCCCCTTACCATCATATCCATTGAAATCCGCTGCAATCACCACTCTCAGTCTGTTGGGTACACTGTCCAACACTTCATCCAACTCACTCCAGAAGTCTTCTTTCTCATCCATTGCTCACCCAACTTACAGGGCATATGCACTAACAACATTCATCATCACACTTTCAATTTCCAGCTTCATAATCATCACTCTGACACTCTTTTCACCTCCAAAACACTCTTGACATACTGTTCCTTCAGAATAACTCCTACCCCTCTCTCCACCCATTGACACGATGATAGAACAATTTGAATCCACCTCCGATCCACCTGGCCTTACTCCCCTTCCATTTACCCTCTTGAACACGCAATATATAAACCTTCCTTTTCGCCATCACATCAGCTAACTCTTTCCCCTTATCAGTCATATTGCCAACATTCAAAGCTCCTATCCTCAGTTCCACTCCCTTTACTGTCCTCCTCTCCTACTGCCTCTGAACACGTCTTCCCCCTCCTCTTCACCCTCTTTGGCCAACAGTAGCCCAATTTTCCGTCAGCACCCAGTTGGCTAACAGTATTGGTGGTTGCTGTTGTTAAGCTAGGCCTCAACCGATCCAGTATGAAAATCTATATTGTTGCCCTCATATTGATCTGGCAAAATTTTACACCAGATGCCCTTCCTGATGTAACCCTCCCCCTGTGGCTGGGTTCTGTTAGGCTGATAATGATTAATGCAAATACAAAGTATGCAGGAAGAAATCAGTGCACAATTTCCTGACCCAAGCTAATCAAAAGGGTTTGAGTTCAATTAGGTTTGATTCTTTTCGTAGTCTTATATTACATATATTTGCAACCCTGCAGTTCAACTGAAACTTACAGTAGGTAGCACTATGCTTGAAATCTGCTTTAGATCCTTATTATTATTATTATTATCTTAAATATATTACAAATGAACAAAGTTACAATTGTGTCCAATTTTGTAAAGAAGTATTTCTTTATATATATTGGAATGCACTGAAAAAGATTTAAAAATTTTGGGAGGATAGTCACTTTAACAATATTAATTCTTACATTCTGTTATGTTACTGAGGTTAAATTTGAATTGGCCTTTAAGTTGTTTAGAATTATGATCCCAACATATGTGAACTGGGGTGGACAGCTAAAGAAACCTGATCGAATTTAAGTTGACATACATTTCACATAACATAGTCTTATCTTAACAAATCTTGAACTCTTGAGATTTTTTATAGCTCTTTCAATAGTTTACATTTAGTGAATATTGAAGTGATAAGAATAGATCAGGACTATAAAGCAGCACGTCATCTGAAAAAAGAGATTCTTATTATTCATCTCCTTCTTTTATACTGTAACTACTTGAATCTCTCGGTGTCTCTCGAAAGATGGCAGGTTCAGTTTGATTTTGTTTTGTTTGTGTGTACTTTTAACATAGATGCACAGTAAGGAAATTGCATTGTTGGGTGGGCATAAAGGTTTTATATAGTATGTTCATTGAAAAATAGAAACTGGCATGAGGCATAGGGTTTTAGATTGCTGTTTTTTCTAACTAATATTGATAAACAACATATAACAGACGTTTTTTGTTTCTTTTTTTACAATATAAATCTGCTTGTATTGTTCCTTCGATACACTGCTTATTCTTCTATATTCAATAACTTTGGGTCCAAAAGCATTCTTGATTTCTGTGTTAGCCTCCATTGTAATGTATTTCATGACCTAGAATCTTATTAGCTTGTTCTCCATGTTCATAATAAGAATATTATAATTTAAGTGATAACTTCTATGTTTCTCTAGTTACCAGAAAATTAAATTCTGTTTGCAAAGCCATTCATTTTTAATAGAATTGAGAGTTAATCTTGCATCATAGTTAAGTTATGAAATGTGATTAATCAAATTGGTTGCCCTTTAGGTTTACAGTTAGAATTTCATGTATAATGTCAGAAATGATTTATCCTCTCAGATCTGCTGTGACATAATTCTGACAAATATTTCCACAGATAATTCAGTTTTCCCAGATATTGATATTCTTGTTAAGATTAATAAAAAACCTTTATTTGTTAACAATATTGCAATAAATTCTCAATTGCACATTAATTTAGTTGTGCTTGGTGTTCTTGTTTGCAGAACAAATGGAGCATAGTTAGAAATAACAATGGCATCAAAACCACCACACTTGACAGTTGGTCACCAATTGTTATCAATAGAGAAGCAGTCATTATGTCAGCACCTTTGATACATGAAGGAAAAAGAATATTGTCTTGAATATGAGTTGAGAAACTTCTAGATCAGGGGTGGGCGATGTCGGTCCTGGAGAGCTGCAGTGGCTACAGGTTTTCGTTCCAACCCAATTGCTTAATTAGAAACCAATCCTTGCCAATCTCAGACCTTATTTATTTTTATGGCTTGTTAGTCTGCAAAGTTAGGTTCTTATATCGTAGATTTTTTTCCTTTCCAAGGATATCCTCCAAATGATTTGAAGGCTAAAACGGATAATTTTCAGTCTGGTACATTTTTCAATTTATTAAATCAAACAGTGGAGGATGAACACGCACATGTAAATAGAAAAAAAGAACGGAGAACTGATGGCTGCTTTGTCATTTACATCTTATTGCTAATAAGGAGCCATTAAAACACTGAATGCAGCAGTTTAAGACTGAAATAAGCAATTAAGGGTGGGGAACCTTAACAAGTGAGACCACTAAAATGAAGCATCAAAATGTCACTTGAGCAGTAAGTGCTTCTTCATCAACAATAATTGAATTCTTATTAAGAAACTGGGTTGGAACAAAAACCTCCAGGCACTGTGGCTCTTCAGGACCGACATTGCCCACCCCTGTTCTAGATGCACCACAATTTATGATTCTTTAAAACATTGTTGCTGCTTTAGGAAATGTAGCTGTGGTTAAAGATGAGCAATTTAAAGTTGGGTTTAATAAACAGTTAAACTCACCTACAAATAATTTCGAGCAACGTTCTGCACAGCAAAACTTACCAGAAGCAAACTCTTGCGCCTACAATATTGTAATAATGAAAAGTTAGTTACCGTTTTAGAAAACATGGTGCAGCTAAAATGCTAGAATATGCTACCTGATTAATCAGTTTAAAATTACTAATATTATAAATATTCTTTGTAGTCTATATATACAGTATATAGTGATACATAATCATTGGTATTTTTTTTTTCTTCAGCCGACTGGAGATTTTTTTTGTTTTTTCTGTTCTCCCTGGCCATTGGACCTTACTTTTATTCTATGTTAGTGTTTCCTAATTTTATTTTCTTATTTATTTTGTCTTTTTTCTCTTTCTTCATCATGTAAAGCATTTTGAGCTAAATCATTTGCATGAAAATGTGCTATATAAATAAATGTTCTTGTTGTTGGTGTAAAACAGGGATAAAAATGGTGTAGTAATAGTCTGTTAGCTATTATATTATTGATATATGAAGTCTGGAATACTATTTAAGATTAAAAAAAACAAACAAGTTTCCATAAAGTATTAATACTAAATCAAATATGGTAGGCCAGGATAAATTGTTACTTGAGAGGCCAACTGAGTCAAAAAACCGATTAAAATGGCAGGCTCAGTTATGGGACACACTCTTGACTCACTGGCGGTAGTAGCGAAGGAGTGAAATAAAACAAAGTTGAGTGCCATTATGAACATCTCTATGACACACTAACACTGACTACATTCAATTAAAAAAAATATTCAGAAGAAGGCTCTACTATACCAACAGCAAAACATCTATATAATACTGAACTGTGAATGTTACAGCTCTTTTTATCTTTAGCCTAAAAAAAGTCATAAATTTTCTTTTTTTAGTAATTCTGGTGTGTATTTGGGGGGGGGGGTGTTGCTTGATATTTTAGTTACTTATGTATTAAGCTTCTGTAAAAAACTAAATTTCTCCCTTAGGACAAATAAAGTTCTATCTATCTATCGCAAGAAGAATTAGCAAAAAAGATCATGTAGAAACGCAATAGTAAAGAGGCTAAGTAGATACAGCTAAAATGCTACAGTGTGGTAACAATTTAATATTATGTCATTATTTCCCTTAGCAGTACATATGCAAGAATATATATAAACATTAGTATAGAACAGCACAAAAAGGATTAGTATTTGAGACATGTAACAATAACACTGTTAATAATATCTGCCACAATATAAACTACTGTATAATATTGCTAAAGTGTACAACTCTAATAAACATTGTGTGATTTCTGATACTGGAAATTAAATGAATAAATAAACAAAAAAATAAACAAGTCTTGTCCTGATGTCATATGTGGATCCTTTAATGGCTATTTCTCACCCCAGACATAACTATATTTGTATCTTATCTTGTTGTGGATATCCTACATTTATATTAGGGATTTGAGATCTTTATTGTCAAACACACAGCAAGAGCATAGTGAAATTCTTGTGCTGTTTTTTTTCTGGAATCTATTTGAATGCTTTTGATAAATGCTTAAATATTAAAAGAAATGTTTGTGTGTGTGTGTGATTTTTTTGGGGGGGTTTACGGGTTTTTAACAGTTTTCATCAATTAATATTTGCTTGCTAAATGCCTTCATCTCATGTTTGGGCCTAGACAGGTCCGAAGAATGCCTTTTGAGCCGGAGTGAGGCTGCCTGGGGTGTGGCCTTTTTGTGGGCCTGTTCCCCTTTTTTGTGCTTCTTCTGGAAGGACTTCACAGGTAGGTTTTTCATAGATTAATAACATGATGTAACAAGACAGAGACCTGTGCCATTTCTTTGTACATTGAAAAAACAATTTGCCAAACATCTGCTATCTGATTTTTAAAAACTCACATACAAATAAGGGATTAAAAAGGGAAAACTAAAAGTATTTGAAAAATATATACAACTAGAAGGAAAGGCATCTTCAGCCCGGTTTATTATGTGAGGTAGCTTCATACCCTTTCAATATCAAACCAAACAGACTCTGCCTGTCACCTCCTATCTCTCTACATTTTTGAGTTCTTTGTCCATTATTCTTCCTTGATGTTGAGGCATTGTCACAAACGAATCTCTTGACTCATAATTAACTGACTAGAGGAAGCCTTTGAACACACGTGGCCCTAAATGGTTAAAGAGACTCCATGCTAAAGATCTAGAAACCCCAGCATAGGACTCTAGCGCTACTGTATGTCTGAGCCCTGAAGAGCCATCAAAAGAAAAGATTTGTAAAAGTAGCCTCTGTTTGCTTACACTGGCATTTAGAGATGTTCATGTTGCCACCGGAAACCCTTTTTCAGCAAGGTGTTCCATAGAATATTTTATAACAAAACCATTGTCGCATAACAGAAATACTGTACCCTGATAATTAAACAGTCAAAAAATTTAAAAGAGCTGATGTTAGAAGAATAGTTTGTGTTAAAAAAATATAAGTACTATAAATAACATATTAGAAAGCTGTCAGTTATAATTATAGTGTTTAACATGGAAGTTTATTTTTTAACGACAAATTAAGATTATGTACAGTTACTGAATTTCAACCTGCTCTTACATGTGAGAAAAAGGAAAATATATAAGATAGTTAAACTCATTAATTCAGATATCTTTACCCTCCACAACAAGATGGATGCTAATTTATATTAGCATAAATGTTATTTAATTTAAAAGTATGTACTGTATCTACACATTTTTAATCTCACAGAGCAAAAAAGGCAAAAACCATTATGGATTGTTTAATCTTGTGTGACTCTTATGCACAAGATATAACAATAAGCCTTTAAGTTACTAATGATTCTGACATAAAAAAGCCTTATCTTAAAGGCAATCCTTTTCTCTTGAACTTTTAAATATGCTAAATGTTATAACTCAAAGCAATATACTGTACTTTAATCTCTGTCAAGTGTGGCATGATACTGCAGTTCTGAATGCTGCTGCTTTTAAACTTGCGGCGACAATGTCACATTTAAGTCAGGCCCTTGTCTGTATGAACTTTACACTTACTCTAAGTGTTTGCATGAGTTTTCTGACATATCCTAAAAGTTAATGGATTAGGTCCTCCTTTTGTGTATATTTTAATAAATAACCAGTAAATGTGCCTTTTAATGCTATCTGAAACTGCTTTAAAAACAATTATCTTAGACTGGGTAATTGCCATCTATTTTTCAATTACAATCATAGTAATTCAGACTGACAATTTTTACACTGTTTCTTAATAAGTTGAACAATATTTGAATATCTACAGTATATCCAGCTGGGGCACATTCTCCCTGGGAATATGTTAATTTATAATTTGTGTACATAGTAGAGTTCAGCCAATATACTGTTTCCCTATCCAGTCACCTAAATGAAGATATTATAACAAGAAAATATGGTAAGAAAAATTATATTTATGTTGCTTTTAAATGTGACTTTCATTCCCATATAAAAACTACTGAATTATGACCAATGGACAGTACAGTTGTTTTAGATGTTCCTATGGGGTCTTCAATGAAAACATGTCTATCTTCAGGAAGTTATGTCATTTTTTAAGGCATAAGCAGAATTGATGTCCACAGTTAATGCAGAAATAAGCTTCAAAATTCATGGCGCTATTTTGACTTATTTTAAACCCATTGAGCAGTCCCTTTGTTCCAAAAGTAACCGACTAAATAAAAACACTGTTAGCCTTTCCTAAAAAATATCTAAACTTTCATTAACTTTTAGAATAAATTTTCTGCTAACACTGCACATATGATTAAAAATCTTAGTAAATTAAAATAACTTACAGTATCCTTATAAATCCTTTCCCCAACCTTATGCTCCTTTATTAATTTTATCTATCCATTAACTTTGTTGATTTTCCTTGTTTGCCCTGAAGAAGAAACACTCTTCTGCTTCTATTTTTAATTAACGTGTGCTAACTTGATTAGTAACTGAAGTAGTTAAAATGTAATTGTATATATTGTAACTGATCAGGATGCACTGTGGGGAACACACCCATTTAAACAGCTTTTAAATATGGAAGAAATACACTCTCTATCAGCATAAGAGCGTGCTTCTGCGGGATCAGCTGATGGCTGTGAGTTGTAAAATATAAAGCACTTGCCGCACACTGCTTTGAAGCTTTTAAGCCATCTTGCGTACATGCTGTTCTTTTCTTTCTCTGTTCTGTGCAGACCTTCTCCAGCTCTGTCCCAGCCAGTGCACCTGTTTCACTAAAGCTTAATCCTGCTTAGGAAGATGGCTTCAAGTTCTTTTAATCTCTGCAATACAGCTGTATTGAAAAATGCCTAAATACTGTTCCATGCAAGTGCCAGAAATAAGGGTATTTCTGCTCAGTTCTCTGCTGTTTGTCTTTGGGGCAACTCAGAAGCCCAAACACGACTATATGTAAAATGAACATACATATGCCTTAAAAACAACCAGGCTTACAGACCACATTGAACATTAGTTATTTTTCACCTTTGCCAAAATATCAGCCTAATTTCTTTATTTCTCTTTTTTGTGTGATTACATAGGACATATATTATTGAGTGTTGGGGAGAGCTGCTAAACAAACAAATATATTTTTCAACCAACTTTATGCTTCTGTCTCTTGACTGCTAAACCAAAAATATACTTTACGCCTTCAGCTACTTTTGATTCAGACATTTTCAGGACTAGCATTTCTTAGATCATTTGCCACTACTTTCATATTAGCCTGTTCTAGCAGTCTCCACTGCTGTACTTACCATATTTATCATCTATAATTTTCAAATCAATCTGTATGTTCGAGTAAACCAATAAATATTAGTTGAAATGACAACGAGAAAATTGTAGTAATGGTGAATGCTTTTCAATCCATCTACCCACTTTATGTTCACATTCTAGATCAGGGGAGTAATATATAGCCAGGGACCTTCTGTCAAAATGTCAATCAAAGACGATTGATGACTTGATGACCACGCCCCTTCCCTCTGATTGGTGAATTTAAATGATGCATCCCGCCCCCTGTTAGTTGATGGTGAATTACAACCTGTCCCCTCCCTGCCCCGACTCCGCCTTAATCCCACCCCCATCCACCTGATTGGCCAGTCTTTGCGTCAAAAGCAGTTTGATGAGTGTTGGTCCCTCCTTAATCCCACCCCCATCCACCTGATTGGCATGGCTTTGTGTCAAGAGCAGTTTGATGGGTGTCGGTCCCCCCTTAATTCACCCCCATACACCTGATTGCCCAGGCTTTGTGCCAAGAGCAGTTTGATGGATGCTGCCTCTGCATTGCCCCTGGTCTGTCAATACCTGTTTGTTGGCTGGCAATCCCCTGCCCTTTCTCCCGAGGCTCTTTATATCAAAAGAACGACCTTGCCATGATCCCAAGGCCTGATCGACATGTACAGACATGTTCCTGTCCAGCCTGCCAGGTCTACCTGATAGTATGGATCATGCCCCTGTATCTATCTATAATTTTAATATTATCATAAAATTAAAATATCGATCTAACCTTTGCTTTATAATTTGTAAAAATTTTTTATCTAAGCCCGCTTACAGGTACTGCAGTAAATCAGCCTTTCACCATCTCACAGAAAGTCCAGCTGATTCTGTCCTTTCACAGAAAGTCAGGCTGACAGGCTCGGCGATGAAAAAACCTTCCCCTCTCACGGAAAGGCACTTGCCTGCTCTCTGCACACAGAGACACGTGCCTGGAAGCTGACAGGCCTGGCGCATGCCCATCCCCCACCCCTGCTGTGTAAGGTCGAGCACGTGCAGCACCTCTTTCCATGAGACACACGGTTTGTGCTTTTTAAATTTTGAAGGTAAAGGATTTTAGGAAATGCGTGTTAAGCACGAGATAACTAGTTCAATATTCCCCCAAAAATAAGGTTTACTGAAAAAAGCACAAGATGGAAAAAGGAGGTACCAGATTTTAAAAAAGAAAGGGAAATCCTAATCCTCAATAGACCCTGACTAGTACCATGTTAATATATTGGATACTCTGTGCCTGGTGAAGTAGCTTAAAACATACCACAGTAACCCCCGCACTCAACCCTCTGCTTAAGAAGCATTGTTGCACCGTAAAAAATTCAATAATAAAAAAATTACCATAAAAAAACCCTTTTAAATCAGAAAGGATGCTCTTGACACTCTTGACACAAAGCCTGGCCAATCAGGTGGAGGGGGTGGGATTAAGGTGGTGTCGGGGCAGGGTTAGGGAGGGGATCCGTTGTAATTCACCAATCAACTGACAGGGGGTGGGTGCATCATTTAAATCCACCAATCAGAGGTCATCAATCATTTTGATTGACATTTTGACAGAAGGTCCCTGGCTATATACTACTCAGGGGTCTCCAACCTTTTTTCCCCTGAGAGCTACTTTTACAAAATGAAAATGGCCAAGAGCTACTCATGTTTTCTAACGTTTATTCTCATAGCTTATTTCAACCCAAACAAACTGAACAAGCTTGTTTTGCCTGAACGTTTACAAAATGTTGGTGTCCACAACTAACATTTTGCATTAAACAATCACAAAAAATATTTAGTTCACCTCCAAGTGAATTTTGCATGTCTGTATGCATTTTCTAGTGTATCTCACACTATTGATTTAAAACATGAATGCTGTCAAAACAAAACAATGCAATTCCAAATACACAGCTATTAGTTATTCATTTGTCATTTTGTTACATGTCACTGTTTCACTTCACAAAGGTATTCACATGTCCAGTTGCACGTGTGATGTGTTTTTCAGTTAGTCAGACTGCACTGCATGGAGTCAACAAGAGAGGTGTATGGTGGAGTGTAGCCACTTAGATTCACTCTTAGGGAGTCATTTAAATGTTCATTTATCAGTCTTGTTGTGAAGTTTGATTTCATGACGTTCATGTCAGAAAAGGTACACTCACAGAGGTATGTAGACCCAAATAAAGCAGACATTTTTCCAGCCCGGTTTTTGAGTTTTGTGTGAAATGATGTCAGATTTGGCTTTTTTTCTCTGTTTTTTTGTGTTGTTCCAATGCACATAAAGGAAATAAACGTGTATACCAAAACATTTGTAATTGCAACAATTTTCTGGGAGAAATGGTGCATTTTCTGGGAAAATTCCAGGGGTGCTGATAATTTCGGCCATGACTGTAGGTCTTGATTAGTTTGAGTCCGGATATTCTCTTAAGTGTAAGTCACATTGAAAAGATAAATTGCAATTCAGATTGTGGATCCTGATTTTGTGTTAAGTGGATCATGATATGATTTTTTGGAAAGATCGCCCACCCCTAATTTGACTGATCAAGGTTTCAAATTTATATAGGATTCATTAACTATTTGGCAAGCTACTTGGAAAGGGGTTGCAAGCTACTGGTAGTTTGCAAGCAACGTGTCGGAGACCCCTGTTCTAGATCATCGGGAGCCTGAGCCTAATCTGGGGACACTAGATGCAAGGCAGAATTTAACCCTTGATATGTCACCAGCTCATCACAGGACATCTCACACACATATGCACACTCACTCACACAATAAACTGTACAATTGAAAGCACACTCACAATACAAGACAAAACTGAAGTCAACAACAACCAAGAAAAAAATATCTGAAATTAATTTAGTACATACTGTATTCTCTGCTTACAATGGAGAATCTTCACCAACCAGAATGAGTAGCCTTCCAGGTGTCTTGTTAGAATAGGGCCAATGTTGAGTATTATGAAACAGTTGGTTTTCTTTATGGACCTTTTAGGATAGTCATGGTCGTTAGCTGCGGTTGACAGACAAGTCATTTGCTTGTTGACCAAAATTAAACAATGCTACACTACAGCCAAAGTAAAATAAAACCAGAGTTAAAACCTTAGCCTGTTTCCAATACTGTGTGTTTGCTTGTTTCTTTTATTAATATTACATATGAATTCAGATGCTGTCTAACATGCACAGTCATTTTTTATAACATGACTGTCATGACATCATATGTCACACATCATCTGTATCAGGTGCCTACTAATGCATTTCGCCCTAAATTTTAAAATGGAGGCTCACAAGTACACTGATGTCATCAAAACATTCCAGATAAAAATAACTATATAAAAACAGTTACCAGCAATCTCACAAAGGCATATTGGCTGTTGAAACAGAAATGAGATAATACTAGATAATTGGATAGACACTCCCTAGGCTTGGGACAATTGGTCAAGACCGAAATAGTGCAACCAATCCTTAGATTGAGAGCTTTATGATTGTACTGACATGACAGAAGCAAGGTAGTCACCATTTTGAATAAATTTCATTTGAGGTTGGCCACTAGGACATTCACAAGCCTGTTATTTTTTGCAGAACAGCCAATCAATCAGAAGCAACACCCAGCAAGATCCAACAGTTGAACCCCAGAGGCAGAAGGATCAATGTGGATTCCATCCTTATCATGGAAAAGCGATTCAAATTTTTACCCTTGCACAGATATTTGAAAGGTCATGGTAATATTGTTTACTTGTGCTTTGTGATCTTGAAAGTTTTGTGACTGTGTACTATTTGTAGCATTTTGTGGAAGCTTTTTCATGAGCACGATGTTCTGGTGCCAATCCTGAGTGCCATTTGGCACCTAT
Organism: Polypterus bichir lapradei; assembly: GCA_026402145.1. Taxonomy (NCBI): domain Eukaryota; kingdom Metazoa; phylum Chordata; class Cladistia; order Polypteriformes; family Polypteridae; genus Polypterus; species Polypterus bichir. The sequence goes on along the minus strand of JANRMT010062818.1, from coordinate 8,891,604 downwards.
ATTTGCAGAGCAAGAGCTGTGCTTGCATATTTGGCATTATCTCAAGTGTGCTCAATGAGGGTTTTGAACTGCATCAAGGATGTGTCATGTCTTCTTTCCTGTTCATGACTTTAATAGACAGGATATTAAGATGTTGCAAGAGCCTAATGGTGTATCTGCTGTGTGGGGATGATATTGATATATCTCTGTCACTTACTGAATTAGTTTACAGTTACATATGATGTAGATGGGATGAGAATCAGCACCTACAAATCTAAAGTCATGGTCTATCTACAGAATAGAGCAGCTTTTTCTGCTCAGGTAAAGGGTGAGCAGCTGTACCAAGTAGAGAAGTTCAAGTACTTCTGTATCCTTTTCATAAGTAAGGGAAGAGGTGACCTTGATATTCACACATTAACTGGTGCAATGGAGGCAGTTTTATAAACATTGCAACAGATTGTGGTGGTGATGTGGGAAGCTTAGACAATTTTGATATACTAGTTAGCCTACAAATCCATCCTAGTTTCAGGATGTGAGCCTTAGGTGGTGAAAGAATGACATCAGTCAAAATGAGGTTGCTGGATTTACTCTCCATGACAGGATTTGGGGCTCAGCAATACAGCAGGAAAAACTGTTTCTTAAAATTCAAAGGAGGTGGTTTGCATGTGTCGCTAGAATTTTCCCTTTGTACCTCCCAAAGGAGATTAAAAACACTTCGTCCACTAGGACCTGACCTAGAATATACAGCAGGCACTATATTTCTCAACTGCTTTGCGAGTATAGGAGGAAGTTGCTGAGGATATAGAAGCCTGGTCAGCCTACCTCAGCATGTTGCTAATGTGGCTCTCTTCAGTATATTATTATGGAACTTAACAGTATTTAGAATCTCTCTGAGAGCATCAAAGGTTTCCCCAGGTTGCATATGAACAATTCTTGGAGCTCTGACATTTTTATTTTAAGAAAAAATCCCTTGTTACAATTTCACTTTTGATGTATACAAAATCTTATTGTATACCTTAAATATAATACTTACTTATCTGTGTTCAGTGGCTTTCTTTCCAGTTTCATTATTGCTTTATATTATATTATTGCAAACTTTCATCTTATTTATTTGCTGGCTTAGCCTTTTCTTTATGTTCATAATTAGAATGATATGGCTTAAGTAATACTTCATTTCTTCTTGTGGGAGAAACCAAAATCCTCAAAATTGAATGTGCAAGACTCTAAAACAAAATAGAAAACAGTCTTCTGTGCAGGCACATAAATTAGGAAGCTGCCAGCCAAAATACAAAGCTGACAGACAAGAAAAAAGTGACAGCCAATAAGGAGCTGGGGTGTTGAGATGCTAATACTTCAGAGGCAAACTCACCAACAGAAACAAAAGGCAACGAAAAATCTGCTCGGTGTGCACAAGGGAGTTGCAAAAATATTTTTCCAGATTTTCTTTTTCTCATTTACCATAAACATATTCATTACTCTTTGAGCCCTGAACGTGAGAAAAATGTGTTCTGTTTTATGGAGTAGGGCAGCTAGGCTTTGATTTAAAATTTAATTGTCAGGAATTCCAAATAAAGAATTATGTTTTAAAGGAGAATTGCAGTACTATGTTACTGTTTGATATCAAAGCTCATTGTATTATGCAAATAAAATACTTTTCTCTCTTTTATTTTTAAACTTTGTTGAAATGAATGCATGTGTACGTGTGTTAAAAAAACATGAAAAACTAGCAGTAAAAGAGAATGAGGGAAGGGGAGGTGCGGCGAGGTGAGGTGAGGTGAAAGACTGCAGAAAGCATATTATGTGCAGAAGCATACTGGCAAGCTTTGACAGGAGTGGTAAGGTTCACAGGATAGAACTGAATGTGTTTTCTTTTTTTTTTGCTTGACTAGTATAACTATATCTTACATGAAATTAGATTTTAGTAGATACATAGACAAGGAGCAATAGTTAGAAACAGAAACAGTGGTCCACTCCCAGATCTTTGAAATCAGACAGTTTAAAGGAGCATGTGAGGACATGGTGATAAACACAGACAGATGGATGTAATCCATTAATAATAAACAGTGACAGAATTGTGAAATGGCAATGTAGACACATAAAGCTGGAAGTGGAAAACACAAAACATCTTTTTTTCTTTTGCTTAGTTTTTCTTCAGGATGGAATTAATCTTCCCTTATTTTATAAATGGAAATACAGGTAATATTAATATGTTTAAATAATATTTCATGACCTAGCTTGTTTTCCCTCATTAATGAAATTTACCACTGGATGTCATATCATATGCAAACTTTATATTGAAAACAACTGATAATGTAAATCAAGCACCTCAGAATACAGGAGTGATTGCTTAGTCATGAATCAGTATTTCTTTAATTGGCCATAGCTATTTATATTTACTTGCAAAGTGCCTTGCAACAACTGTACTTCTGATTCTGACCAAAGCACACATTTCTGGTGATACTCACTGAAAAAGAATAAATTTTCCTTTTCCTAGTTTGATTTATGGCTTGAGTACATATAAATCATAGAAGAAACTGAATGAATGCTTGAAGAACAAGTGCTGGACCTAAAGAAATGTAGAAAGGGCAAACATTTATACATGAGCTTTAAAAATGCTAAAGTTTTTCAGAGCAAAGCAAAGCTCATGAGGTTGTATAACTTCACTTATATGTACACAGAAGGGGTCTTCTCCTTCTGAGGATGGATTTTAATTGTAGGCCAGAGAAAAAATAATTGAGGTAATACAGCAGCTTACTCATTTTACTTTCTGTCTGCAGCAAAGAACATATGCTGAAAGATTAAAACTGACCCCATCTTCTGTTGATTGCCTTCTGGTCCTTTAAATGTTAATCACAAGCTAAGTAGGAAATAGTCATTTTATCAACTTTCAGACCAAGTACAATTCTGGAATGACTGCTGCTCAAACTTTCAAACCCTCTTAGTTATAGTATGGCTAAGGGGCTACCAGGTGTAAGCCCAAAATTTTGATGTATCCGGTTGTATTTTCTATTTAAACTAAAAACCAAAATTCAGTAATAGGGACAAGCAATAGTCAAAATCAGCAATTCAAAGTATACATCAAATCACTTGAAAAAGAAGAGCATTTGAATCTCAAGCAAAAGATGTTCTAAAATAATACTGAAAGGATTCAAAAACATATAGCCAAATCCGATTAGCAGCTGCGGGCAGATACTCAAGACCAAAGCTTCCCAGGATCATTGATTTTATAATATAAAGGAGCTTTAGGAAGCTGCTGTGTTACTATTCAAAAAATATGAAGTTTAAGAGAGAATGAACAGACACACCTTAGTTAATGTGGATTGCTACCTAAAAAAAATAAAATCTGAAACCACTGCCCTGGAGAAATACTCAACTGGATAAGATTTATGTCAGAGGGGGACATTTTTGTACACTGGGTCATTCTATTTCTCTCTTAGAAAAAAGAAACATGCAAATATTACATTTAAAGCCCAGCAGATGAACAGGCAATAGGCACCCATTGTTTGGACTGAGGCGAGAAGTTAAAGGCAAATTTTCTTGGTTATCCTGTAACTGATTATTGTGATAGCTGTCTACAGGATATCGGTATTTACTGTCTTGCAAAAGAGTCACCACTTTGAAGTTTTTGGCTGGTTGATATTACAAAGAATACAAAGTTGTGATAACAGAACTGCTCCTTCCTTGGAGGATGTCTGCATTTACCTGACTTGGCAATTAACTTGTTGGACAATATTGGTCTCTAAACAGCAGATCTGTACTCATTTTCATTATTTGTTAAACCCAGGAAATTTAGATGTGCCATTGTTTAATCTGATTGTTCAGAACTGATAATTGCAGGGACTGAAGGAGATTTAAGCTCTGGCCAGGAGAAGGCAAAGAGAGGGACAGTCCACTGAGAACGCTGCCAAGACACTCGGACAGAGCACAGGGGCTCACAGGCAGACAAGGGCACATGGCTGGCACGACGTGAGGTACAAGGACGGCAACACTTACATCCAGGGAGAAGAAACAGCTCCACAAGGAGACGCCAGTTGTGGGTCCAGCGAGAGAGGGAACCTGCATGAAAGGACCGAGCAAAACTGGCAGATGAGAAATAAGGCGTGCCTAGATCACAGCAACACAAGGAGCCCAGAGTGGAAAAAAAGGAATGACGAGGAGACGCAGACAGGGATTCCACGATTTTGACAAAACTTCTGTTGTGAAACGAGTGTCCAGTGAACACAGTACAACCATGGACAGTTGAACGATTAAGTGTTGGGGTAACACAGTGCGCAAACTGGACTCTGCACCACTAAAGGTTGTGGACTGTGTGTTTTCCTTTTAGAAAAAGGAAATTCGCTCTTGATATTGTTAGATTTTGTTCATGTTCATTTATCTTTTTCATGTACTTATTATTGTCTTGTGTAATAGAAGTTACTGTTGCTTTTTCTGAAATTACTGTTGTGTCTTTCATTGTGTGTTTACTCACCGCCCAATTTAAAGAAACCTGTGTGCTATTATTGGTAAATTTCAGGAGTTCCCAATAAGCTCTTAATAAAACTGGGTGGCGTAGTCGGATATTTAAATGGTGTCTAAGGTAGATTACCTGTAAGTGTGACCAGACACCTGTCACATTTACAGTGCAGTAAACGAATCCCCTTTGTGTTGAAATCAGATTGGACACCTCAGGATAACCAGATCAATAGAAGAATAAAAAGATTCACCTTAGAATGTGAACACAAGATTACATAAATTTCCCTAAAGACCACTAAAGACAGAATAAACACTCCTTGGGAGGAAAGGATAGGACAAGGAACTATCTTCACAAAAAGATATTGTGATCAAACCAGCGGACAAGGGGAGTGCAATAGTTATTATTGATAGAGAAGCTTATGTTAAAGAGGTCCAGGAACAATTACAAAACTCGGAGTACTACATTAAATTAAAAGAACTTATTTACTTATTGTACAAACACAACAGCTATGTAGTATAATTATAGAAAGAATGGTAACAGAGAAGATAAATATTGCCTAAACAGGGAGTATTCTTAAAGGAACCACAGATCGCAAGACCAAGATGTTTTTACATTCTCCCAAAAATTCATAAAGATCCAAAGACCTGGACAGTGCCATATGAGATACCTCAAGGAAGGCCTATATTTTCAGACTGTGGAAGTGAGACTTATAATATTGCAACTTTCTTAGATTATTTTCTCACTCCCCTCTCACAACTACACCCATCTTATATCAGAGATACATATCACTTCTTAGAAAAAATTAGGAACTGTCAGATAAATGAAAACACTATACTCTTCACAATAGATGTAAATAACCTCTATACTAACACTGAAATAGACCATGGTTTGAAGGTTACTGAATTCTGGCTCAAAAGTAGGCCAGACAATATATTTTGAAATTTCTTGAAATATCCCTTAAAAGGAATGATTTCTGTTTTGAGGATGAGTTTTATTTGCAGATAAAAGGAATGGCAATGGGCAAGAGGTTTGCCCCAGCCTATGCCAACCTTAATCTGGAAAAATGGGAAATGGAACTGGACAGTAAATTAATCCTAAACCCTAGGATATATTGGCGTTTTCTGGATGACATATTCAGTGTCTGGGAACATGGAGTGCAGAGATTTAGGGAATATGTTGAAATACTTAATAACCATTGGAGTAATATTAAATTAAAGAGAAAAAATTCATATCAGAGTATTGATTTTCTGGATACACAGATTTTCAAACTGCATGGCACCCTGCAAAGTAGAGTGTATTTTAAAGACACTGATACATCTGCACTTCTACATAGAAACAGCTTTCACCTACAACATACCCATAGGGGTATAATAAAATCACAACTTTTGAGGTTTAGAAGAATTTGCTCTAATGAGTCTGATTTCTTGGTAGCTACAAAAACCTTAGGAAGAGGGGATATACGTGAACCTACCTTAAAAAGTGTTATAAAAACTTTATACATGAGACTACAGGTTTGGACTAATGTACTGATCCTCTAAAGAGTTTAACTAGAAGAGATGAAGAAAGAAATTTAAATAGGATCCCCATGATTACCTTCTTTAATGCTTATAATGTGCAGACTAATAGGATTATAAAATCAGAATTTAAAAAGTTGAAAGGTAGAATAAAGATATTTTCAAATTACAAACCCAGAACCCTATTCTGCCAGATACTACACCTGACCCCGAATTTTACATTAGCTCAAAATAAATTGGAAACGGACATCATCCGTAGTCAATGAATAACATGCCCGGGACAATTCTGTAAACAAGTAGTAAGCAGCCCCTAAAAGGGATTTTAAAGCAGGGCCCTAACAGTCAGACTGGGTGCTGTATTTTGTAACACCCCATTCAAACAAGAATACCAAAAGTATGTGATCATGCTATTTTAATTTCTGGTGACCCAACTAGTACCAAGTGTCTTAAATTCCACAGGGCTACCTTATACACCTCATTCTTCTCCTTTTGGTCCTTTCCAGATCACCACATACTCTAGCCTGGCCTTCTCTTCACCACACATTTTTCACAAATATTTGGCACATTCAAGAGCTTTCATTCCCTCAAGAGATTGGTTGCCACAAAATCAATGCAAAAACTAACTCAGTCACCTGAAGGAAAAACTGAGTTTTCTCTGATCCACTCTTAGTAATACTCTAATTACAAAAAAGGAAGAAAAGACAAACTGATACTTCTGTTATGTAACCCCCCTCTTTCTTCTGAGCCTTTCATTTCAGAGTCTATCTGTCTGCTGTTGTTGCATTTAACACCACTGACACTTTTATGGTCTTTTGTCAACATACAAGCCAAACAGGGCACTCTGGTGAGCAGTTTTAATCATTTACTGTATGATTATTCATAATACAGTATGATTTCCTGAAAACCTTCTCAAACACTCACTGTAGGAATTTCATCATCTTTAGAACATTACAATAATCGAAACGAGAACAGGCCATTCAGCACAAAAAAGCTCACCAGTCCTGTCCATTTAGAAAAGAAAACATCAAGTAAGGTTTTGAAAGTTCCAACAGTCTTACTGTCTACACGCTATTTGGTAATTACTCCATGTGTCTATGGTTCTCTGTATAAAGAAAAATGTCTTAATGTTTGCTGAAATTTACCCCTAACAAGTTTCCAACTGAGTTCCTGTGTTCTTGTGGAAATTATTTTAAAGTTACAGTCTCGATCCACTGTATTAATTCCCATCATAATTTTAAACATTCCAACCATGTCTCCTCTTAATCTTCTTTTGCATAAACTGAAAATGCTCAGCTCTTTTAATCTTTCTTCAAAATACATCCCATGTAGCTGTGCAATATGCCTAGTCACACATCTCTACATCTTTTCTAACACTGCTATATCCTTTTAGTAGCCTTGAGACCAAAACTGTACACAGTACTCCAGGTGAGGCTTCACCAGTGCTTATAAAGCCGTAGTATAATCTCCTTGCACTTGTACTTTACATGTTTTGCTATACTGTATAATTCTGTTAGCCCTTATAGTTGCTTCAAAACACTGTCTGGCAGTTAATAGTGTCAAGTCCACTGCAACACCTAAATCCCTTTCATAAGGTGTACTTTCAATTTTGAGACCTCTCATTTTTACTTTCTACTTGTAATACATTACATTTATTTTACATTAAATTTCATCTGACACTAATCTGCCCAAGCCCCTCTGTAATGATTCAATTGATTCTGTATTATCTGCCAATCTATCTAGCTTGGTATCATTTGCAAACTTAACCAGCTTGTTACTTATATTTCTGTCCCAATCATTTATATAGGTGGAATCCCTTTGTAACAAAATTCATGGGACCATAAAAATATTTTGTTATAACAAATATGGGGAAAATATCTATACTATTGTGACTGGAGTCACCAGCAATTCGCCATCTATAACGGCAGCGGCGTAAGGACAGCTCCATAGCTCCTCTGCTACATCTGGTAAACAGTAAACCAAGTGCAAAGTAATTGGTTGTCCTCTGTAGGATCAGGTTTACCATGTAACAGGCTTGTTGCATGATGTTTAGAACAATTAACACTCGGCTTTGACCTGCTGTTCCTCAAACTCTCCTGGGGCCTCATGTATAAATGGTGCGTATGCACAGAAATGTTGCGTAAGAACGTTTCCACGTTCAAATTGCGATGTATAAAACCTAAAATTGCCATAAAGCCATGCACATTTCCACGGTATCTCATACCCTGTCGTAAGCAAGTTCTCCGCTCGGTTTTGCAGACTGGCAGCACCCAGCGTCAAAGCAGTGCTACTGTTCCTGTGTGGTTATCCTTTCTTTTCCTGACACGGCTTTATAAATACACTGAAATTAACCACATATTGTTTATTAGTTTAATGCATCTGATCGTAATTAACCAGTAACCAGCTCCCTTTAGGATTTGCCACATCGGATCATCTTTTTCCATATTACTCTCACTGCACCACTCGGAGCAGCTGATCTTAAAGAGAATTATCCGTATACAGCATCAAGCACACACTGCCCCAGCCATGCTTCCAATTTGAACTGCTTCTCATATGACAAACGCTTCAAACCATTCCTGTACGGACATCGCGGTTCAGAAACAGTTTCATCCCAAGAACTCTAAATGCACTCAATCAGTCCATCAACTGCTCCTTGTAGAACTGTTAGTACTTATTAGTACAGTTATCTCACTGTAGACTTGCAGTACAGTTATAATATTGCACAACCTGAGCCACTTTATAAAGAGTGTATTTACATATGATGATGATATCATTTTTAAGATGAAATGCAGCAAAATATGTTTATTATACAGATAAAACTTTAACTTAATTTAAATTATCTATATTGATAAAAATTAAAGGACACGGTGTCGCTACACTAGCAAGGATCTGGCACTCCGTTTTGCTCGCACTGTATGCTTCACTGGGACTGGTGTGAAGGATAGAATAATTAAACATGTACTACGAAGATATTTCAATGTTCCTTAAAAGTTTTGAAGAATCGGCGTTATAAGCTTACAGATGGCTTAACGTCCATTACAGAGCTGATTGTGTGGCGATCGGTTACTTGAAGAAAGAAAAGGAAGGACATGAATTGGAGGTTAGTACGTTTGAAAGAGACAGTACTGCAGTGGCGGCCTTAGGCATGTGCAAACTGTGCACCTGCACAGGGTCGCCAAATCCCAAGGGCCGCCACACCAATGTATACTGAATATAAAAATGAAAGAGAAAATAACGACACAGCTAAAAACGCACCAGCAAATTTTGGCAAAAGTTAAACGCTTGTGTCATGAGCAAGACGCGGCTTTGTAGTGTCCACAACGGACCTGGCCATCCGCCGTGCATAAGATACCATATTGACATTGGCGGGTGAAGGAGCCACCGATTCTTCCTCTGCCCAGGTCCACCATGAGCCTAGAGCTGCCCCTGAGTACTGCTGCAATAAATTAGTTCATCGAAGGTCACGCACAATCACTGCATCACCGTGAAACCCATGTTTAATAACGTGCTTTAACTCCTGTCATCATGAAAATGATATGACGTATACATCTCAGTATTTTAGTTATTCAAAGAGCTGTAATATCATGAATGTAATGGATTCTGTGTCCTGTCAGAGGTAGAGAAAGCCGGTTTAAGAAGCACTAGTGATTCATGCACATAGAGCACATAGAAGAACACATACAAAACAAAGCATTTAACGTACTACTTTACTTGCGATGGGATTTGAGAAACTAGTTAAACGATTTTAAGATGAAGTTTATGATGTTCTACTTTAATGACAAAATAAATTACGTGATTAAAGTGGACATTTCGAGATTGAAGTTGACATTTCGTGCTATTTTCCCACTGTGTGCCTTTTTTTCTTTGTGTCCTAATAAGCTTTCATATGAAACTCAGATGATGGGCTACGACTTGCCTTTTCACGGCGACTTTGATATCTGACAACTTCTTTTTTATTTAGTGCACTGTACGACTTTGTGAACTTGAGCTTTCGAGTTTCTCTGACACGCTATGTTAGTCGATCAACTTCCTTTTGTTGTTTATATCACTGTTTAAACCAACAAATAGTATGTTTTTCCTTGCCTCCACTTGGTATTCGCTGAAATTCTTCCATTTTCCCTCTTGCTTTTCCCATTGTCTTTTCACAGAATGCTGAGCTTAAGGGCTATTTATATTAATTTGCATATTCAAAGAAGTGTAATTCTGGGAGGAGTTGGGGCGGGACAGCACGCGAGTCACTTTTCACGCTCACCAGGATTTATGTAGCGGAAGAACGCGAAAGTTGACAAACGCACAGATTCCTGCATCTGGATTTTTCTGTGCGTAACCACATTTCGGCTTTTGTGCTTACGTCATGTTATAGTGTGAGTTCTACGCATGGCGTTATGCATGAGGCCCCTGGTCTGCCACAGCAGTGATTCCAAACCATTGATATTCTTCTAATCTGAAGATGGGAGGTAAAGCAGGACAATTGTACATGTAACGGATGCTATGTCGTATGCTGGAGTGCTGAAGTAACAGCTCCTATTTTGACTGAAGTCTTGAGAATGTACCTGCCTTCTGTTAAATGTAATAAAATCCCTGTATTTTCCTTGGAAACCTGGAATCACCTTCCTGTCTCTCTCTGTGACCCAAGCTTGACAATACCTGTATAAACAGAAAAAACTGCCATATTTTATTTGAAAAAACGAGACATTAGATGTAACTTTTTTTATAGAAATACAGATATGGAGACAGAATGAAAAAGAGACATGGATATAAATTTTTTTTCAGCATAAACTGACGCCATTTCTCACTTTTTTTGTTCATCAGAAGGAAAACTTTGAGAACAGCAAAGAAACCCAGACAGTACAGTATCTGCACAACTACCCACACGGATGGTCAGTAGAGCAATGACTCAGAATTCGGTTATTAATATGATGTCGCACCTACCCTCTCACTAAGCCACGCCAAGAATGCCTAAGACTGTATATTTTACAGCAGACTGTCACTTTCCTTTGGTCTAACAAGAAAGGGTGCCTGAGACATGGCAAAAGTATTGGCACGGCATTATGTATTTTTTGTATCGCACTATTATCTTCAGTGGCCATTTTCGCTCAAGAAAATGTTTGTTATACTGAAATTTACATTTCATTAAACAAAATCTGTTAAATATTATTGTGAATGAATGTTTGTCCGACCCAACAAAACGTATTCGTTATAGTGAAAATTTCGTTACTTCGGTATTCGCTGTAACAGAATTTGACCTCTACATATTACAAATAGCAGCAGCCCTATCACTGCCCACTATGAGACACGACTCTTAATATCAGCCAATTCACTCACACCATAACTCCCTCTTTCCTGTGTCTGATTGAATTTTGCACCTCTCTACTAACAACACCTTTAACTCCCATTTCTGTTACTTAGATGCCCAACCTTTCATGTGCCACCTTATCAAATACTTTCTTAATGTCAAGGTAAATAATATCATATGCTCCACTTTAATCATATCCTTTTGTTGCTTACCTCACATAATTCTGGCATGTTGGTAAAACACCCATGCTCACTGTTCAGTAAATCCCATTTTTGCAATGTGTTGCTCAGTCTACTCCTTAATAATCCCTTCCATTAACTTACCTGTGATGCATTTTAAGCTATATTTGCTTGGATCTGCCCGATCACACTTTTAATATAATGGGACAATATTTTCCATTTTCCAGTCTTTCGTAATTTCCCCAGTGCACAGTGTCTTCCTGAAAATGTATTTTAAGGGTTTGTATATGAACTTGCTAACATCCTTGAAGACTCGTGGATAAATATTATGTGGTCCTGGTGATTTGCTTGATTTCAGCCTGTGAAATCTAAGCAGTACTTCTCTCTCTAGAATTTACAAATCACTCAGTACCTCCTCAGTAGTCTCTTCCACTGCTGGAAGGTTATCTACATCCTCACATATGAAGACGTCAGAAAAACTCAAGTTTTGAGCATCTTCTATTTCACTGTCTATATTTTTAAATTTTCCTTTACTATTCCTGAGGCACTTCACCGCATTCCTGAGGCACTTTACCACGTTCTTGACTCTTCTTTTACAATTAAAATACTGAAAGAATCTCTTAGGGTCATCTTTCGCTTCATCTGCTATAATTCTTTCCAAATGTCTTTTAGCTCCCCTAACATCTTTCTTAATGGTTGTCCTCGTGTTCTCATACACCCTACAATTCACATTTTAGTTATTAATCTTTTATATCTTATACAGCTGTTTTTTCCTTTGCAGTTACTTTCTCAACTCTTTATTAACCCACTGGAGATTGTTTTTTAAATTTCCTACTTCCTACTTATCCCTAATGTACCTTTTCCTGCATTATATGTACAACTGTTTTAAACCTGTTCCACTGCTCCTTGACTGTCTCCACACTTAAAAGCTTATCCTAGTCTATTAGAGCATAGAGTTTACCGCATATGCTCAAAATGTGCCCTATCGAAGCTGAACTGAACAGTTGTAGTCTTTGTATCGTGTTCTTCCAAAACACTGAGAATTGTATTATATTAGGGTCACATGACCCTAGTAGTTCAATCACCTCTACACCCCTATTTCTGTCCTGATTATTACAAAATACTAAATTTAGGCAAGCTTCCCCCAGCGTTGGTGCTTTAACATACTGTGGTAAAGAACAGTCAATGATTACTTCTAAAAACTTGCTTACGCTCATCTTATTTATTTCCCAGAGGAAAAAAAATAAGATACTATTATCAATTATTTGGTTATCTTTCTAGCCACACACACGATATAAGTGGAACACTTCTTGCATTGTCTACCAGCTATTCTACTGCTTGTCTCTCTGAAAATTTGCAGGTAGGTTTCTCATAGTCAATAACCTTCATACATGGCACACTGCAGCCCCTTTCTCCTCAACATGTAGGACAATTTCATTGGTGATGTCCATGTTAAGATGGCAATGAATTTGTTAACATACTTATAGAAAAATGTACTCAAAGCTGGACAACATACAACATTTTATAATTCTTTATTCTGAAACCTATACAAGTGGCATTGTGCCACACACTCTTTCACAAGTCATTAACCTCTAGAATGCAAAAGAACCTCATAATTCTTATTAACTTAGCTTGCACAGTTAGTTCCATGGATGGAAAATATATGGATTATAGTTTAACAAAGCTAAAGGAAGCAGCTTTTCAAAAAATTGCAGTTGTTCTATCAACACATCTGAACTGAAGATAAGGAACAGCTCAATTTCTGGCTAAAGGTATGTTTGTCTAACTCAGCAAGTCAAGTTGTTAAGTTTTCTCCCCTGCATAAAAGCAGAAGAATGAAATATAGATATAAGTCTTATTGTGCAGCCATGTAACAGTGAAATCTGTTAATAGATTATGCTTTAAAAAATATATTTCATACGTATTATAATTAGATACAATTTAAAACATTAAGTATACTTACATAAAAAATGTTGTAATCTTATTCTAGATTCTTACTTGCTGTAGGATTTCAGCAAACACTGCCACATAAGGAGGGAATGTATTATACTCTTACTTTAATATTTTATCATTACTATTAATAGTCAGAAAAATGGAAAGTTAATGGCTTTACAACTTTTTGCATCAATCTGCACATTAGCTTGGGGCATGAATTCAGTTGAATGTAAAATATGAACTACAGACTCGCCTGCTTAAGTAAGTTAGTTGTACCAAAAAAGCCTTTAGGATGCAATTAAAATTAACTGGGTCATATAATTTTTCTTCATGGAGTACACTAATTATCTTAAAGCAAATTAGGCCTTTCACCTTAAACTTTAAATATGCAAAATGTATATTGCAAACTTTTTCAATCAAAATGCTAAGCAAGAAGACTGTGTTACATATCTTTCTTAATGGTATTAAAACCCAGCAGTAGTCTAGTGTACTCCTAATGATTTATAATTAAATTTAGCTATATATAAATATTATATGTTTAAAACAAGAATAAACTAACATATTGTATGTGAAAAAGTAATGGGAAGAGCAGAATTCAGAAAAAAAACAATTACTGAGGTTATATTATACATACTTTAATTGCATAGCTTTAAAATGGACTCCTGCCCTGGGCTGGGTCTGATCTTGCCTGATGTGTCAAGGCCTTTGAATGGATAAAGTGGGGTTAGGTAATAGTTGAATAGAAGCAAAATTACAGAAATTATGTTCAGTGGACGTTCTGATGACTAAAGAAAGGAAAGCAACAAAATATTACAAATATAACACAGAGCTATGGTGTATATTTTCAGTTCATTGAAAAACTCAAAAAATCAGAATAATTACATCTTCAGGGAAACAAAAGTACTTTGAAGTGTATTGAATAGTATGAGAATCACGTTCTGAGATAAAAAGCAGATACGGTACAAACTGCAGCAGCAAATCATAAATAATCATGATGGGACATTAGTAGAAGCTAAAAGGATTCTGAATAAAACCAAACATATTCACACACCAGTTTAAGAGCAATGTTGCAAGCAGACCTTCATGTTTATTTTTAAACAACAGTAGTTCAAACAAATAATTTGAAATTTATATTAAAGATCCACTATAAACAAATATACAGTACAATACTTTTTTAATTTAATGATTTCCATTTTCTATACTGCATGAAGCTTTGAAATTACTAAAAAATTCTGTTTTAAAGTAATTGATGTTCTTAATCTCATAACGATAAAATGTAAAAGGGTAAATACATCTTCAAGGCACAGTATGTACAGATTTCAGTTTTTAAGGGTTTCATAAATAATATAATGTTTCCAAGGAGTACTTCAACTTCAAGTAGTAGAGTAACTTAAAAAAATAAGAATTTCAATGAGGGGAATTACAGTATATAAAAGATATGGGTGTCAAATATGTTTTATTAGATTTTCATTTAGAAATCTGCAGAGAAATTTCAGGAAAATGCTAATTTCATTTTTATAAATACATGCGTGCCAATACAGCTGTATATTAGGTCCAAAATAAGCTATAAAACATAATGTGTCATGTTATTCTGCATCCAGATTATGAGGTGTAGTGCAGTACAAAAGAAGGTAGTATCAAACAATTTGTTTCTTTTAACAAATGCAAAACAATTTTGATTATCAAAATAAGTAATTACAAATATTTATATACCATCCATGTTTTGGAATAATGACATGAACTAGTTAGATTACTACTTTCACCATTCCAGATTTTCTGTTTATTTATATTATGATTAAGCCACAAGTGGAAAGTAAAACTGTCACAAAATCCTGATGTTGTACAATTCTCTAAATTAAATAAAAAAAAAAAACAAAGACAACAATAAAAACAAATCCAAAATACTACATACAGGAAAAATTAAAAATATAGAATTACAAAGCTTTAAAGACAAACGCTAAAAAAATCAAAAAGCCACATACTAGGAAAGTATCAAGTACAATATGTAAGTTAAACTACAAAATCCAGATATGAAGGATACAAAATCTGAAAACCAAACAATTCTAAGCAAAACCCTCATTGATTACAAAACAGGACCTAAATCTCAAAAACCAAAAAGAAGCAGAAAAAAATTCAAGAATTTAATGCCACTAAGCATTGACTATGCCATTTTTTAAACAGCCCTCAGATGATATGCAAAGATATTACTGAAACACACTAAGTTTTGGTCCCATTCATCCACCATTAAAATCACTAAAACAATTAACAAATGAATTAACCAACTCCAAAAAGACATAATAAAGCTAAACCAAACATTAAACTAGAATGATTAACAATAATGAAACCATGAACAAAAATAACTTTAAAAGATACACTACAGGAAAACAGGTTAAAAAATCCAGAACAGACAAAATATAAAAATCAGACCGGGGCTTCATGTATAAATGGTGCGTACTCCCTTTTCCACGCTTAGATCACAATGTATAAAAGCTAAACTTCCCGTAAAACCACACACATTCTCACGGCAGCACAATCCATTATTCATACTCACGTTTTCTGCTTGGTTTTGCAAACTGGCAGCACCCAGAATCAAAGCAGTGCTACTGTTTCTGTGTAGTTTCCCTTTCTTTTTTAGATTCACATCCCTGAAGCAGCTTTATCAAATACACTGAAATTAAGCACATATTGTTTATAAAATTAAGGCATCTGATTGTAACCAGCCTGTAAAAATACAATGGTCCATGGAATGGCCAAACTATTCCAAATACCTTAGATGCTTTAGTGTTTCTCTCAGTGCACCACTCAAGCATATTTTAACCTACTGTATCTGAGTGTGGAATCACAGCTGTACAGGAGCAGATCGGAAAGCTCTATGGTGGATTGTGTCGAGAGCACAGAGGACTATCAGGATAAAGCATCTAGCACACCCTGCCAAAGCCATGCACACAGTCCATTTGAACTTCTCCCATCCGGCAAAAGCTTCAAAGCCTTTCCTGTGGGGACATCACATTTCAGAAACAGTTTCATCCCAACAGCTATAAATGCACTCAATTAGTCCATCAAGTGCTCCTGGTAAAACTATTTGTACTTGTAAGTACAAGTACCTCACTCTAAACTTTCCATACATTTGCAATATTACACAACCTGAACCACTTTATGAACCATTTACACTATCTGCACTCTATGTAAATGTATAGTGTACTTACTGTATGCTTTCATCTATACTAATAAAAGGCAAAGCCCTCACTGACTGACTGACTCACTGACTCACTTACTCACTCACTGACTCATCACTAATTCTCCAACTTCCCGTGTAGGTAGAAGGCTGAAATTTGGCAGGCTTATTCCTTACAGCTCACTTACAAAAGTTAAGCAGGTTTCATTTCGAAATTGTACATGTAACGGTCATAACAGTCGATAACGGTCGACAACGTCCGCCATATTGAACTTTCTTATTTATGGCACCATCTTCACGAAATTTGGTAGGCGGCTTCCCTGTGCTAACCGAAACCGATGTATGTACTTATTTCGATGGTATGACGCCACTGTCGGCCGCCATATTGAACTTTCCAACGTCAGTAATTTTCCAACTTCCCGTGTAGGTAGAAGGCTGACCCCATCTTCACGAAATTTGGTAGGTGGCTTCCCTGCGCTAACCAAAACCGATGTACGTACTTATTTCGGTGGTATGACACCACTGTCGGCCGCCATATTGAATTTTCCAAACATCACTAATTCTCCAACTTCGCGTGTAGGTAGAAGGCTGAAATTTGGCAGGGTCATTCCTTACAGCTTACTTACAAAAGTTAAGCAGGTTTCATTTCGAAATTCTACGCGTAACGGTCAACAATGTCCGCCATATTGAACTTTCTTATTCATGGCCCCATCTTCACGAAATTTGGTAGGCGGCTTCCCTGCGCTAACCGAAACCAATGTACATACTTATTTCGGTGGTATGATGCCACTGTCAGCCGCCATATTGAACTTTCCAATGTCACTAATTCTCCAACTTCCCGTCTAGGTAGAAGGCTGAAATTTGGCAGGTTTATTCCTTACAGCTTACTTACGAAAGTTAAGCAGGTTTCATTTCGAAATTCTACACGTAACGGTCATAACGGTCGATAACGGTCGACAACGTCCGCCATGTTGAACTTTCTTATTTAAGGCCCCATCTTCACGAAATTTGGTAGGCGGAATCCCTGCGCTAACCGAAACCGACGTATGTACTTATTTCGATGGTATGACGCCACTGTCGGCCGCCATATTGAACTTTCCAACGTCACTAATTTTCCAACTTCCCGTGTAGGTAGAAGGCTGACCCCATCTTCAAGAAATTTGGTAGGTGGCTTCCCTACGTTAACCAAAACCGATGTACGTACTTATTTCGGTGGTATGACGCCACTGTCGGCCGCCATATTGAATTTTCCAAACATCACTAATTCTCCAACTTCCCGTGTAGTTAGAAGGCTGAAATTTGGCAGGCTCATTCCTTACAGATTACTTACAAAAGTTAAGCAGGTTTCATTTCGAAATTCTACGCGTAACGGTCATAACGGTTGACAATGTTCGCCATGTTCAACTTTCTTATTTATGGCCCCATCTTCACGAAATTTGGTAGGTGGCTTCCCTGCGCTAACCAAAACCGATGTACGTACTTATTTCAGTGGTATGATGCCACTGTCGGCTGCCATATTGAAGTTTCCAACATCACTAATTCTCCAACTTCCCGTGTAGGTAGAAGGCTGAAATTTGGTACTTATTTCGGTGATATGATGCCACTGTCGGCCGTCATATTGAACTTTTCAACGGTCTTTGTTACTTATGGGCCCATCTTCAAGAAATTTGGTACGCGGGTTCTCAACGCTAACTGAATCCTACTTACGTACATATATACGTCCATAGCCTGCAGCTCGGTCACCGTGTGAGGCGGGATTGGGTCCCCCATTGTTGGCTGCCTGCCTATATAAGGCCGTCTGTTGCTCCAGTCTCTACATTCCCTTCCTTGCTTCGCCACGGTATTCACGTCTCCCTGCTGATAACTACAGCCTTTTTATTTAATCCACGGCTTCTCCGCTGTTTTATTGTTGATTTATTACGATTATAGTTATTGTGTAGGTATTTTAGACTTACTTTACATTGTTCAGGTACCCATTTCCTTTATCATTCCAACCGTACCCCCATTAACATGTCTATCGAGGTGATCACCATCGATCAAAGAACTGTCACTTACCAAGTGGTTTCCATGCCCGGAGATGGCACCTGCCTTTTCCATTCTCTTTGTTACATATTGCACGGCCATATCAGGCTCACTCTTGATATCCGGAGGAACATTGTGTCTTATGTATTGAATGACTGGGACAGGTTCAAGGTGTGGACTGATGACGGTACAGGAGATAATTATACTACACAGGAGCACTAGAAGAGTGAAATGCTTAAGTGTACCGAAATGGCCAAATGTTTTACACCTTTGGACAACCGCCAATGCCTCTTAAACATCTTAGATTCACAGGTGACGATTTCAGTAGTGGACACTTTGATGTTTAGAAATGTTTAAACTCTCAAAAGCTGGATGTGAAGTTATCAATGAAACTGGTTGTATACTTACAACGCTTGACAGATGCCGAATGTCTCTTCAACACAAGTCCTACAAATACTGTCGTAATTGAAACAAACCATGAAACTCAAACCGATTATGACAGCAGCAATCCAAGCTGTGAGATTTGAAACAAGATTACTGTTCACATGGCCAACTGTACGTTGCATGCTCAAGAGTAAGCTCAGCGCACAGCTACAGCTTGGTCATATTACAACTGGAGGGTCGAACTGACAACGTGGCATACAAAGAGATCCTTAACAAATAATTATTGGTATAGTTTCCCTCAGTTTTAAAAAGGTTTAATTGTCTTCTTAATAATAATTTTAACGCAGTACTTCGCCGCTGCGAAGCGTGGGTATTTTACTAGTATTGTATATTTTTCATTTTTTATCATATTACTAGGGGGCTCTGCCCCCTGCTCGCCAACCCCTGGGTGGGTGCTACGCACTAGCAACTTCACAGATCTGCCGCTCGCGAATTGGGAAGCAGATGTACAGTTTAAACAGATTGTTATTTTCATGGGAATAGTTACATATGCATAATAGACCTAACTATTTTACATCACAGTGAGTAATTAACCATAGTAAAAAATATTATTGTTGAAAAGTTATGTTTCATGTTGCATTAGAGGTATTCGTTGCGTTATACGTTTTCCTTCTGTTTAGCTTTGAAATTAACATGCAAATACTTTTTAAATTAACACTTTTACTGTAAAACTTCACTAAAAACAATTTTTTGAATGAACTTTTCTTCAGTATTGCATTGAATTTTGATTCCGTGTTTGGACTTACATTGTTTCTTTCTCTCTAATAAATAATGCAACGTTTTCGAATGTTTATCCCTATGATTTGTTAATTGTCATAGCAAAAGGTATTCTAACAGGAAACTGTAAATATTTTAATATGAATGGCATATCAAGATCGCCTTTGATGTTCAACGTTATCCGCAGAAGCCGTACATCATTACCTTTCTTGTCGCCTATAATTTTACATGTCAGAATTGTTCAACCAATTTTGAATAGAACTAATCTTGTCATATCCCATCACTCAGACATAAATTACACAATAACATTATGATACATCCTTCTTTCAATGGTGGAGTGGTGGCTCTGAAGCTAGGGGTTTTCAACTGGCAATCAGAAGGTTGCCGGTTCGAATCCCATAAACACCAAAAGTGACTCTACTTTGTTGGACCCTTGAGCAGGGCCCTTAACCTGCAATTGCTTTGGCCTGGGTATGACGTTAATCTGCATCCAGTTGTGCATTTGGGCCCTCCAACCTTCAGAGATAAGCCTGGGGGTTGGTGGCAGAACTGGCACTCCAGCCACCATAAAAACTTCACACTGGTTCCATTCCATGTGAACTAGTGTGGTGCAGAGGTGTCACCCACCGCATGGATGCACTCAGGTCCTAATATGGGATCCTGAGTTGGTTTGTCATGTGGTGGGTGCGGCAATGTGTGTGCTCCTAACCTCCTCTTCTTTCAACAGTAATTCAGCCGGTGGAAGACTGGACAGTGTTAACGGTTATAGATATTTTACGGGAAATTTTAAGTTGATGTTTTCATCTTCCGCAACATCACCACCAACTGTTTCAGCACAGTCTACTGATATGCATTTAACCAATTTGCGGTGTAAACGATCAACAATTTTCGCGTTAATTTGTTTGACTTCATCGTTTCTCGGTGCTAGGATTGTACTCTTTTCTTCTGTTGAATACCCTTTGGGATGAAATTCTTCAATAAGATTTGGACAATATATGTGTTCTTTTATTAGGAAGGAGTGAGGAAAACATAAAAATTTATAAGAGCTGAGAGACCAGGAACTGTGTCTGACAAAAGCATTCATACAAATGAGAGGAGAAAGGACCATGGTTCAAAATGGTTGAGAGGAGGGCGAGACTTGAAAAAATCTCTTGGGAATAGTCTTGTCTCCCGGGACTTGAAAAAGGTGTCTCCCACTGCTGGCACAGTGGGAGTTTATGTAGCTGGGAAGCAATAAATAAACGTCCAATGGTTTCAAACCTCTGAAACGTGTATAGGTGTTCTTTCCTCCCTGCCTGGTTGTGGTTCTTAAAATACGATTTCATACAAGCCATTTATTCCAGACTCCACATTCCTACATAGAACATTATGAAAACTCCCAACATGGCATATACATGCAAGGGCATCAATGAATACTCAAAGCAAACTAGGTACTAGAAGTATCAGCCATACAGCAATAGGGCAATCCCTATTTTCTTTAGCTGTAAACCACACTAAACAGATTGCAGGGCAATCCTCATTTCTATAACCAAAGCAACCACCCACAGTTTTTGGAATGAACTCTTTCCACTTGACTTTGCCTAAATGTTAATCTATGGCCAAACATCTACTCTTTCTGAACATACTCTCCTAACAACTTCTCAAAAACAATTTTGAGTAGCCGAATAAAGTCAGTGGATGGTAAAAATTCAAGGGTGAGAACCACAGATTCCATAATTTATTCATTAAACAAGTCTCTCTCTGAATTGCCTTTCCCAGGATTTCTTCCATTTTTTTCTTCTACAAGGGTTTTTTTTTTGTTTCTTTTCTTTTTAGGGAGTCAAGTACTGTTAAACAGGCCTGTTATAGACCATTAAGGCATTGATTTTGGGCTACACAAAAATACCTTTTTGTTGTTGTTAAGTGCACATAATCACCAATATATATTCACAGTGAGCAATTACAATGTGCTAATCGGTCTGTCTTAGAGCTATGAGAGTCAAACAAAGATACAGTATGAAACTCACTGCAAAGGCAAAGCTGGATGAAAAGCACAATAAATGGGTGGCCCGTTAAGTTGTATAGAGACATGCATAAACCTTTTGATAAAGAGCCACTGATTGATTATGTGCAAAAAAGCTGAGTGGTCAGTTAAAACAAATTCCAAAATCAAAATACTTCTTGGGTAAGTGGGACACATTCAGACAACAAGTTATACAAATTATCCTCTGTGGACAAAGTCAATTTTTTGTTTTGTTTATTAAGCAGGCTATCTTGGAAATTATTGAAATTATCAGAACACAAGCTTTCACGTGAAGCATGCATTAAAATCTAGAGGGCAATCTCCAATAATAAAAACACAAGAAAATCAGATTGTTCTAAATCGAAATCAGGGGAAAACAAATTTTACTGTAGATACCCTAATTTTAGAGTCATCACCAGACACTAATATGTTTCCTTAAGTTACACGTTAATCAACAGAAGAACATTGCTGGTAAATTTCAGCTAGGGTTCCTTCCCAGCCTGGGGTTCAGTTCCTTGTTTTATTTACATTTACATTTATTTGCTTGACACATGCTTTTATCCAAAGTGACTTACAAAAGAGTTGTCTTATTTCCTCTTTGCTTATTTTTGAGTTATTTATTAATTGTTAATGTTACTCTTTTGATTATTTGCATTATTTCTTGTTTTTGATTTAATCTCTAAGCATTTGATTTTTGTCTTGTGGGTTGTTTCTTAAGTGGTGGGACCACCTGCTCCTCATTACCAAGGCCTGCCCTCAGCTCTATAAAGGCAAGGATTTCCCACAGTTCCTGGCAGTTCATTTGAATGCTCAAATGGTGTGATGAGTTTCCCTTATGTTTTCTGTGCTTTGTTTACTTTTGTGGTTTTTTGGATTTTGAAGTTCTTGTCCTGTTTTTTGAAAACTGTCTTTGGATATTGTATTGGGATTTTCTTTCCTTTGGATTGCCTTGTGGGTAACTTTTTGCTTTTGTAGTTATAGACCAGTTTTGGCTCGCAAATATTTTTATTTATAAACATCCTGTATTTGCCCTATTACTAGCCAGGTGTTGATTGTTTTACCCTTTTAGTAGGCATTTTTGAGGTGTTGGGGCTTTTTTTGCTTTACTATCTAAAAGGCCCACACCATTCCAGTGCTGCTGAAGCATAATAAATCAAAACTGTCCTAACCCTCACTTTACTTGTACTATGATTACACAGACTTGACATTGCCTTATGATGTGAACAATTGCTGGACAAGAGCCCCCTTTCAAGACCACAATACCCTAAAAAGGCATACCGCACTCAATGTGGTAAACTCTGTCTGATATATCTGATAGCAGTTTACATTTTCTATAATCCAACCAGAATAATTCAAAAAGCCAGCAAATCATCAAAGCACTGAAAATACCTCCATTTGGCCAAACTTGGAGGCCATGGCTTGCACGTATCAGAGGTAACCTATTTGTCTATTCCCTGTACAGTTCAGGTTGCCCCAAAGAATAGCCTTATAATTCTCTCAATCCTTTCCCCTAGGAGTCACAATAAATAGCATTTTCCACCTAGGACCCCAACTCTCTTTTACAAAGGTTAAAGCAACACGTTTGAAAAATCCAAAACATCCTTAAAACAAAAGTATCTCAAAAAGGTCAAAGACTCAAAAAGCTGCAGAATAATACCTCCATCTTAATTAATCTTCTTCTTGTAATTATTTCCTTGCATAAATAAGACTGATACAAATGTAGAGGGTACATAATGCATTGAGTGTCACTGAAGGAGATGGTAGATAATTGATACATGAAAAACATCAAATTTTCAAGGCATTCTAATGTTAAAAATAATGATAATAACAACAATAATGATACAATTCTGCATCTTTAAATATAAATTTAATGTATTATAAAGAGCATATGGCATTTACCAGAATCCAGTCCTATTACAAATCTACATTTTTTTATACAGGTCAAGTAAAGTATTATTATTGTTTATTTAACAAAAGTCTGGATTTGAAGAAACCATGCCAAATTTTACCTCCACATCGCAAGTGGATTTGTATTTGTCCATCAAAATTGAGCTTTACCACTCACATGAAATGGAATTTCATATTGTGATCCTCAAAGCATTTTTTCTGTGCTCTCTAGTCTAAAGTTCATGTTTGCAATGATCATTTCAATTGCAATATTTGCTTTTCAGAAATGTTAAGCAATGAAAGACTAATAAAAGAATATAGCAGGTTCACTTCAAACATACTGCAATAGAGAAAACAGTTCAGCTGTATATATGAAATTATGGTGCATCTGTGGAGAATGTAATTTAATATATGTTGCTAGGAGAAATTAATTAAACAATAAAATGTATAATGACTTTTAGCCAATTAATTCTGTAACCTAATGCAAAAATCATTTTCCCTAAGTGTACCAGTTCATTCTTTATGCATTTGTGTAGGCACAACACACTTCGTCTATACTCATAAAAGGTTCCCAGGATATTTTAGCACTATAAATTTTAACTACCCAAGTGTATTTGTTGTCAGCCTTGAAATTACTGCATAAATCTGGATTTTTAATACAACAGTAAGAGCAAGTATACACTACAATTTTAAGAAGTCACTAAAAGATATTTAAAACACAACTTGCTATTTGACAAGTGGACTCTCTAGAATTATTCATTGTTACTTTTTCATTATGGTTATTGCACAAACCCGTTAATATTCTCTGTGATCACTGAGAACTGACTACACATATTTCTTTAATCATATTAAAGCTCTTTAGGCGAGTTATTTTATTTTATCTTCAAATTTTAATTTTAGATTGTACAACGTACGATTTTAGATTGTAAGCCAGTTTAAGCACACACACACACACACACACACACACAAACTCTGTTTGAAAGCGACTTGATTTTTAGTAAATTTTTACACTGTAAAATGAAATGCTATGACACGATCAGCTAAGTATTTTGTTGCTGTGATTGTTAAAAGGGTTTGGTTTGGGCTGTCAATTTGTGACAAACTGTACCAGTGTTACCTTTGAAAGTAAGCCTTTCATGTATTTACAGTATGAATTTATTTTCTAATATAATATGCTACTCATTTTAAAAGTCCCATCAATAGTTCTGTTTAAAGAGACGTCAGTCCTTATCTGTCCTTTTTAGTAATTCTATTCCTACATGTTACCACAATCTTCAGTTATTCTACTGCATTATCTGAATGAATTAATAAATTAATATATTGTGAAGTGATGTGGTGCTGGTAAGAGGTTGCTAGAGGCTAGACCTCAAACATGATATATTTAATATAAATTGTTATATTTGTATTATTTATATTTTATATAATGCAAATATGCCAAAAATAATTGCATTTCTTTTTCCAAACTAGATATCCAAGAATTTCCAATAATATGGTAAGTTCAACAGTCTTTTAATACAGAACTATAACAAGTTCATAAATTACTTTAGAACTATTTTACAAAGGACATCAATTAGAAAGAAATACAGAAAACAGCACCAAATTAATAAAACATAATGGTGATCAGAAACTAAATTCACTGTTAGTAGAAACTTAGTAATTTATATTTTTAGGTGTTGATCATAAACACATGAAACTTTGGGGGTGTAGCACTTGAAAAGAGAAATCAACTGTAATCGTTGTAAAGAAGGAGGAGGAATGTGACGGGGCAAGGCCAGTTCAAAATATTACCATAAATTATAATTCAATTTTGGGCTACTGAAATAATTACTCAGACACTTAATTTACAGTACCAGATTGCTTTAGCACAACTCTTACAAAATGGTTGCAGTCTCTAAAAGGATGAAAGTGTGCATTTCTGTACAGAGCGAGGAGTAGTTAAAGCTTACTAAAGTATATAATTTTCAAAAAGTTCTACATGTAAAATGGTTTGGCATATTCTGAGTGCCAGGAATTTTGGGGGTTCAAGGCAAATTTCCGAAGCAATTTTAACATTTTGTTGTGTGTGTGTTTTGTTTATTTTGGATATTTGCTTTGCTTTTTGATTTAGTTTGATTATGGTGCTAATGATGTCACAGGCTGATACGAGGGATGTTCAAAATGTTTACGCACTTTTATATTTTCGTTGGAAATGGTGAAGGTGGGAGGAGTAGTAATTGGGCATTAAAAAGTTGGTATGACGCTGGGAAAATTGCATTGCAAATAAAGATGACTATGTAGAAAAGCGATGTAATTTGTTTTTGAAATTCTTAATAGAGTTAAAAATTAGTGTGGAAACTTTTTGAACATTCCTCGTAATACATCTGGCACTGACTGTTGCTTTGCTATAAGGCAGGTGTCAGCAAATTTAGTCCTTAAGGCTGTAGCGGATGCAGGTGTTTGTTGCAACTTGTTTGCTAAATTAGAAAGCAATTTTGCCAAAAACAGATC
The DNA here is from genome assembly GCA_026402145.1 of Polypterus bichir lapradei. NCBI lineage: Eukaryota > Metazoa > Chordata > Cladistia > Polypteriformes > Polypteridae > Polypterus > Polypterus bichir. The sequence goes on along the minus strand of JANRMT010062818.1, from coordinate 8,865,517 downwards.
TTATTTAATTTTACGGCTTGTTAGCGTTCTCCTTCTGCCATGCCAGATCATTCTTATATTGTATGGGGATATCATTCAAATGATTTCCTTGTAGTATGAAGCTGAACAGTAATACTTAGTTCTTCACAATTTTTTCTTCAGTTTCCTTACAAATATTTTATTAAGCCATACAGCTTACGATGAACACACAGGTGTAAACGGAAACATGTTGTTACATGAATACCTACTGATTCCTTTGTTATTTGCAGTTAAAAAAAGTCAGTGCAGCCATTTATGTCTAAATAAGCAATTATGTTTGGGGAATCTTAACAAGTGAGACATCCATCCATCCATCCTTTATCTGACCCCGTATACCTAATGACAAGGTAACAGGGGTCTGCTGGAGTCAATCCCAGCCAACACAGGGTGCAAGGCAGGAAACAAACACCGGGAAGGGCGCCAGCCCATTAATGCATCTAACTTGCATTTCTTTGGACTGTGGGAGCAAACCAGAGCACCCAGAGGAAACCCAAACAGACACGGGAAGTACAGGCAGACTCCACACAGGGAGGACCCAGGAAGCGAACCCAGGTCTACAAGTGAGACAGCTAAATTGTAATATAAAAAAGTTTCTTGAGCAATATGTGCTTCAGTAGCAATAATTGACTTCTCATTAAGAAATTGTGTAGAAGTAAAACCTGCAGCCAGTATAACCCTCCAGGACCGACTTTGCAGTTCCATGCTATAAAATAACAACAAATATGTGTCCAGCAAGGGTGCATTCTCTTTGTGATTGGGTTCTTGTTGACATGCACTCATACTAGAACCATATATCCCTCCCCAGTAACCATGGCTTAATTATTTTAATGATTAAATATGGTACAAAAGAAACAAATTTACTTAAATTACTTCAAATGCTTTCTACTGTAGCTTTCAAAATATATATTTATATATATATCATTATTTATTTATATAAATTATATCATTGTTTAATCATTATCAAATTTATTATTTATATATATATGTATGTGTGTATGTATGTGTATATATATATATATATATATATATATATAT
>JANRMT010062818.1:8837891-8864364 GCA_026402145.1 Polypterus bichir lapradei | reverse complement strand
TGAAAAAGGTTTGGGGCAGCCACCCGTATATTGTTCCTGGCTGCAAAAGGTTTAAAGCCAACACGAGGATGTTGTTTTGTTGAGTTCTTAGAATGAACTGAACTAGTTTGGCAAGATGGAAATTTTATAGTCTGTAAAATGGAAGTGACATCAGTCTGGGCACTGGAATAGGAAGTGACATCAGTCTGGGCGCCGGAACAGGAAGTGATGTTAAATCAGGCAGGTTTTTCCGTATTTGGTCTGCAGAAATAACAGAAATAGGTTTAGAGTACCCCTGGCCTGGCGAGTAATCACCTCCACTTGGTCCATTCAGTTCGCTCTTAGTCACACGTGTGTGACAATATATATATAATGAGACTTGATCGGAAACCACATCTTTATAAAGTGCACACATTTATTAAACTTAAATAAACAGAGGATCACAGTCCCAAACACAAACACAATGCACTCCGCACTAATCACCCCTTATTCAGACTTCTCTCTCTCAGTCCTTGGCCGCCTTTATTCTCCTTCCGGGAGCGTTGTCCTGCTCCCACTCCCGACTCAAGCTCCACGACTGTAGGAAGACGGCCCCTTTTATTCCCACCCGGATGTGCTCCAGTTGTCCAATGACGTCCTTCCGGCAGCACTTCCTGGTGTGGTGAAGTGCTGCCCTTTGCACCAGAAGCACTCCGGGCGTCCCTGGAAGGCTCTTCCACCATCTTGCTGGGTGTGGCGGAAGTAACTGTTTCCCAGGTTCCACAAGGCTTGGGCGCCACGGCGGGGGCCATGGGTCCCAACAGGTTGGAACTTCTCTCCTCCTCTCCCGTGGTCCTCTCCTGATCCAGGGCGGTAAGGACCCCAGCAATCTGTGACTATATATATATATATATATATATATATATATATATATACACACTAGGGGTTCCCCCCTGCTTGCTTTACTCGCTAGCCACTTCGCGTCTATACCGCTCGTGTTGTGAAGAGGGGGGCTGAACACACCCCTCTTAAACGGTGATGCAATGTGAAACAAATACAGTTTTTTTTTTTTTTTACCTTCTCTGCTTGATCAGCTACTGGCTTGCTGCTGCTGCTGTGCTGCGTGATCTGCATGTCATGCCACACATTTGAACATTTAAAAGCCTGTACAACAGCTGTCCTACTGCTTGTGTTTTATTTACTCCCCCGGGCATGGTTAAATCTTTTGGCACAAATTGTTCTTGATTTTTTGATTCTTTATTTTTTTTAGTTTATAATTTAAAACGGAATAAGAATCTGAAAATCTAACAACATCACATTAAAGTTTGATAAATTGTAAAAAGAATGATACCAAACATATATATGTAGGTTTTAAAATAAGCCTGATTTAAAGTGTGACAAAAATGTGACATTAAAAACGTCATCATTGCACTTTTAGGCTTAGGATTTTATATATATATATATACAGTAGATATATATAAAAAGTGGAAAAAAGTCTATAGAACAGTACAACTGTCTTACAATTCTTCCGTGGGGTCTTCAAAGACTATATGTCAATATTCTGTGGAGTCTGAGGCATTTTTCTAAGTGCATGTCAGAGTGAATGTCTTTGGCTTATCCATTTTATTAGGCTTACAGTAGCCTTAATAAAACAGTAACATTCTTTTATATGACAGTTTTTGGTTCTAAAAGTAACCATTCATACTTTCCTGTAACCAGTGCTTTATGTGACTTAGGTTTTCTTCTCATCAGTTTATCACATTTTTTGACTATCTGTTTGACCACACTACAGTCTTTAACCTTCTTCTTTCATTATTACATATAGAACATTGCACTTGCTAAACCAATTAACCTTTTTAACTCCATTTATAATGATCAGTTTGTTACACCTGTCTGGAAAGATTTTTTTTCTGTGTGAATTTGGTCAGTAAGTCTTATTATGTTCTGGATAGCAGTATATTCCTAAAATGTGCATATTTAGTTGGTATTTAAGCTAAACATATGAGTATTTAAACAAGCTTACATGTCACAGTATTGCATAAATCACTACTTTTTTTCAACTCTGGCTATAGCAAGCAATGATGTAACATTACAAGTTCCTTTAGTATTAATACATGTGGCAGGCTCAGTATTCCTTGCTGGACCAGGAACATAGTCTAGAATGATTTCTTACCTTCATTGTAAAACTGACATGGATCTCTGAGCTCATGAAAGCAGTAATCGGACCTCCCGTGGTGAATGTTTTCTGAGAAATACTGCATAGTCAGTGCCTTTTTCTATATGTATTGAATGGCTAGAAAGACTTTAGCAGTGGAAGAAAAGGATGCAGGAGTTAGAATATATTATGTTAAAAAGATGTCTTTTTCAGGTCAAATAACCTGAAAAGTAGAAACCCTAAAACAGAATCTTGCTTCAAGATAATCATGGCTTTAAGAAATGGTGGAGCAAGTCCCACAAATTGAGTATAAACAGTTAAACTATAATAATAATAAAAATAATAAAATTGTATTCCCATGCTCATTCCACAGTGGTTCATTTAAAAACTTGCTGATAATTGCATTCAAGCCTAGATTCTTGATTTTGCTGGTTAGAACCACCATCTTTGCAGTTTGGAAGACCTGGAGTCTCACATATTCAGAAATCAGTTTCTTGAAAGAATGCAAGATTCAGTAAAACCACTTACAGTCGAATTTAAGTACTGCTTCTGGAGATATGATATTATTGACATTATGACTGAGGTCCAGGAAGTTGAAGAGAAAGTCGTTTTGATAATTAAGTAAACTGCAGGAATAAGTAATGTCTCTTGTGGGTAATAAACAGAGGATACTGTGTTTTATAATAAGTCCATACACACTATCAACATTTTGGTGAATTTGCCCTTTGAATAAAAATGATTATAGCTATGTTTTCTGGAAAGATTTCTATAGCTGGTATAATTATGCCTCATTCACATACTACACACCAAAGGAGGTCCCCTTCTGATTTTGTTAGGTCTACATTTACATTTATTACATTAGCTGATGCTTTAATCTAACATCACTTATAAGTTAAGAATGCCTAATGCAATTGGATACACACTTTAACAGCTGGAGCAATGGGGAGTTAAATCACTTAATCAAGTCAGACACATAGTCAATATTAGAGGATGAAAAGGCAACCTTGGCAATAATTTGGCTTTACCCACTTGGCCACTGCGATATGATTACAAAAAAAATGCATACATTGGGTCATTTTGTACAGCACTTACAGTACCTTTATTTACTATTGATTGGATTCACAATGACTTAATCAGCATAGCCTGGATTAATTATGACATGGTACATGGAAAATCACCTTAGATGAATAGGGCCAATCAACAGTAATTTAATTATAATGCATATTTACAGAGAAGGAAGCGGTTGATTATTTAGATAATTGTACACTTTAAACATCACTTACAGGAGTTATAAAGAACATATTGCTTCTGTGAAAATGTAGTTATCAACTTTCAAGTTATTTTGAAAACCCATATGAAACACAGACACCAGTTATTCCACCCACTAATAAGCAATTAGCATTTATCATGTTATTATGAAAGTTCCTCAATGTTAGTTTTTTAGTCATAAATTCTAATATCAGTTACAAGACCAAGGAAAAAACATTTATTGTGATTAATAAAAAGAGTTAAAAGTTTAAAAAGTAGAAAATGTCATTCTGAGTACTGTATATGAGTGTAAGCCGAGGTGCCTAATTTTACCTACAAAAACTGGAAAAACGTATTGACTCGAGTATAAGCCTAGGGTGGGAAATGGAGCAGCTACTGGTAAGTTTCAATAATCAAAATAAATACCAATAAAATTACCGTACATTAATTGAGGCATCAGCTCATTAATTGAGCACACAGCCCGGAATGAGTTTCACAGAGGCTGCACAGCACCACACAGAGCCCACAGCAGTTCTTCTACCGCCCACGGACCAAACCAGGTACAGTGGAACCTCGGGTCACAACCGTAATTTGTTCAAAATCTCTGATCATAACCCGATTTGGTCGTGACCCAAAGTAATTTCCCCCATAGTATTGTATGTAAATACAATTAATCCATTCCAGACCATATAAACTGTATGTAAATATATATTTTTTAAAGATTTTTAAGCACAAATATAGTTAATTAAACCATAGAATGCACAGCGTAATAGTAAACTAAATGTAAAAACATTGAATAACACTGAGAAAACCTTGAACAACAGAGAAAACTAACACTGCAAGAGTTTGCGCTATAGCGCTACGAACCATTTGCTAAAAACACTTTTTTTTAATGAGTTTTAAGCACAGGGAAAAAAATTAACATTTGAAAAATCCGGAATTTAATAAACCACCAAGAAAAGTAACATTGGAACAATGCACGCTATGAACCGATCGCTGTAAACAGAAGTGAAGTGGAGGTTACAATCCAATACAAAAAAGTCTTCATTAAATACGAGGTTAAAACAATGCTCAAATCTGTCTCTTTAACACTAGAATTACCAGAGCCTACGAAAAAACTCGTAGATCCGTCCCACCTTAAATCACTTCTTAAATCCGTTTGCAACTCTCTGCCAGCATCTTTTGTCATCTAAATGTGCTGATAAAGACAAGCTGCAAGAAGCAGGCTTTTCCATCCCCCCACCGACTTAGAACGTGCATGAACTTCTCCCAGCTCATGCCTTGATTGATTATGTAGGAGTGAAGTGAAGTTTTAGAGTGCAAATAATATATCGTTGTTTGGAACACACACATTTCACTTTTATTCAAAAATATAACTGCAGAAAAAAGCCGCGTTAGCATGCCACATTGACACACATTTACTACAATTACCTCGGTGGCGTAATGGTATCAGCTGCTGACTGGTAATCAAAAGGTCACGAGTTTGAGCCCGCACAACTCCGTTTTGAGAAGTGAACTGCTCTTATTCTTACTATTTTAGAATAAAAACATACATTTGATTTCATTCTGTAACAGCTGGTGTAATTTATGATACTTGTAAAGGTTATCTTTTTTTTTTATTCACTTTTCATTCTCTCAGTTGCGTTCAGGATCCTTCCCTACCCCCCCATCTGACACTGCTGTTTTCACATAAAGATGCACTATAGCTCTGCAGTGTATCACGATACATACTACCTATTACCCACCCGGGATCTGACACACAAACGCTGGCGAATCTGCCTTCTTTGTATCTATAGCTATAGCGTGTCTTTATGTGATCCAAATAAATAAAATTCGAGCTATAGATCGTCTTTATGTGAAAACAGCAGTGTCAGATGGGGGTGGGTCGTGAACGCGACTGAGAGAATGAAACTGAATTAAAAAAAAAAAAAAACCTTTACAATTATCATACATTTAGACTGGCTGTTACAGACTGACTGAAATCAAATGTATGCTTTTATTCTAAAATAGTACAGTACATGCAATATTATTTGAAAACGAACAGCATCAGATCGGGGTTGAATACATGCTGGCGCTGTTACAGAAGGCGTGAGCTTATTCAGTACAGCAGTTTCAACGCACAGTACATGCGATATTATTTGAAACTGAACAGTGTCAGATTGGGTTTGAATACATGATGGCGCTGTTACAGAAGGCGTGAGCTTATTCAGTGCAGCAGTTTCAACGCACAGTACATGCAATATTATTTGAAAACGAACAGCGTCAGATTGGGCTTGAATACATGCTGGCGCTATTACAGAAGGCGTGAGCTTATTCAGTGCAGCAGTTTCAACGCACAGTATATGCAATATTATTTGAAAACGAACAGCGTCAGATCGGGCGTATATTCAAACCCAATCTGATGCTGTTCGTTTTCAAATAATATTGCATTAGTGCGATGATGTTTTTACATATATTGTTTCTTTCTTTCACCTTGCGCTTTGTAATCAGTGACCGTGTGTTTTTTTTCCCCGATCTTGCCAGTCCCTACATGTTGCTGTATGGTGGTGTTTCTTTTGTACTCCAGGACATGCAGAAGACAGAATAGTACAGAGCAGTAAGTTCAGCGCTATATGCAATCAGACAGACAGACAGGCAGAGAAGTCACTAGATATATAAATAAACAGGGAAGGCACTGTATAATAGATATATAAAAAATACAGCTAAGGAGATAGATATATAGGTAGATAGGAAGGAAAGGCACTATACTGTATGATAGGCAGACAGGGAAGCTGCTATATAATAATAAAATTACTGTTATTACTATATAGATAGACAGGGAGTTCAGGCAGACAGGCAAAGCCGCGAAGGTTAAAAAGAAAAATAACATTTTCTCCCCAGCGGGGAGTCGAACTCAGGTCTCTGAGGCACAGCAAGCCTGCTGCAGTCTAAGTCAGCAAATCTTACCGGTACGCCACAAAACTATTGTATTCATTTTTGAACCTTTTATGAATGTGTTTATTTGATCTTTGGACTTCAGGCTTCACACATTTTATAGTTTATGCTTACATTTTTCAACATTTATTACTAAAATATGAAAAAGTTTCTGTTTTAACAATGTGTTTACACAGATTAGTGTAGAAACGGAACACACATGAAATGCGTGTGTTCCAAATAACGATCTATTATTTCCACTCTAAAACACCACTTCACTCCCAGATAATCAATCAAGGCATGAGCTGGGAGAAGTTCGTGCACGTTCTAAGTCGGTGGGGGGATGGAATAGCTGGCTGCTTGCAACTTGTCTTTATAAGCACATTTAGATGCCAAAAGACGCTGGAGGAGAGGTGCAAACGGTTTTAAAATGGGCCGGTTCTACGAGTTTTTTTGTAGACTCTGGCAATTCTAGTGTTAAAAACAAGCCCAGTGCAGTCTTTAACTGCCTTCTCAGTCTTATGCAGCCAGCCCTCTCTCTTTCGTGTGTGTGTGTCTCTCTCTCTCACGCGTGCATGTCTCTCTCTCTTGCATGCGCATGTGTGTGCGTGTCTCTCACGTGTCTCTGTGTGTGATGCTCTCTCTCTCTCACTCGCTGCACAGGGAATGCATAGGGAGAGACTGAACACGTGCGGGTTGGCGGGGGCAGCGGGACCTGACTTGAATATAAGCCGAGGGTGACGATTTTCAGCACATTTTGGCTTATATTAGAGTATATACGGTAGTTCATTTTCACTGGGAAAGTCCTACGAAACATTTCTTTTTTCACTTAATACAAGGTAATTTCAAAAAGGACTCTGCAAAGATCTAATCGATGGAGTTATTTTTCAAGCTTAGATATGTATTTGTATTAAGTTCAGAATACTGCCTAGAAAACTGACATCTATTTTACTAAAGCTGACGCTATCCTGCAAAAAGGCGAGTATTTATTTCACCTCAAGCTTCTTTGCAAGACTTTAAATTGCAATATTTTTAAAGTTTCAAACAACTCCACACTTTTTAATAGTTTAATCCCCATTTCTTATGGACCCTGACCTTTATGGTTACTATAGAATTTCTATTTTTAATTAATTATTGAACAAAAAACATTTAACATAAGAAACAACTCACACTGGAAGATGTGTTTATGTGTACCGCTGCAATAGTTTTAGGCTACACCCTCCTAAGCTCATCTTTACATTATCCTGTCAAACAAATCTTCCAATCTTGTACTAAGAATATGTGTAAATAGATTTGCTAAACAGACACAAAAGCCATAAATAAATTAAATAATCAACATGGTAAATCTACGGTTTTCATGTCAAAATGAAAACCGTACATTTCAAAAAAACCTTTAAAATCGACTCCAAACATTAAAATTTGTAAAATTTCGGATACCATTTTCTCTTCAAGTAATGATAAAAACACAATCAGATCTTTATCAAAAAACGGTGCTGCACAAAATACATTTTTAAATCAATTTTGGGGTTAAAGTCAATTTTTACAGGTTTTGGCAGGAGATTGGATAATTTGTAGTCCTTAGAATAATGGCAGATAAAATTAATATTTGTATCCATTTAAGCCACTTTGTAGTCACTTTGAGACCTAAAACATCCATAAATATGAGATGTAAAAAATTTCAAAAAAGCTGAAACAAAATCTGCGCTAATTGATATTTTGGAATTTGGTTTACTTCATCAGAAACTAGAGATTTTCACGGTCCTAGTCTCATTTTGATACGACAATTTTCACGACCCCTAGGTTCTATAACAATTGAAGTCGTTCGGTTTACGACATGGAGGCGGCACTTTTGCAGTTTTTAATGCATATAACCGCTCTAAGCATTACATTGCCGTACTTTAACTGTCATGAATTTTTACCATTTTTATTATTTAATTTATTTATGGCTTTTGCATTCATTATTTAGCAAATCTTTTACACACATTCTTAATATAAGGTTTAAAGAATATTCTGTGAAAATTTTGTAACTAAATCTTTCTTAGTAAAAAAAAGTCAGCCCAACAAAGCTCGCCAGTCCTATCCACTTGTTTCCTCCAAGAAAACATCAAGTCGAGTTTTGAAAGTCCCTAACGTCTTACTGTCTACCACACTACTTGGTAGCTTATTCCAAGTGTCTATCGTTCTTTGTGTAAAGAAAAACTTCCTAATGTTTGTGCGAAATTTACCCTTAACAAGTTTCCAACTGTGTCCCCGTGTTCTTGATGAACTCATTTTAAAATACAAGTCTCGATCCACTGTACTAATTCCCTTCATAATTTTAAACACTTCAATCATGTCACCTCTTAATCTTCTTTTGCTTAAACTGTAAAGGCTCAGCTCTTTTAATCTTTCCTCATAATTCAACCCCTGTAGCCCTGGAATCAGCCTAGTCGCTCTTCTCTGGACCTCTTCTAGTGCTGCTATGTCCTTTTTGTAGCCTGGAGACCAAAACTGCACACAGTACTCAAGATGAGGCCTCACCAGTGCATTATAAAGGTTGAGCATAACCTCCTTGGACTTGTACTCCACAGATCATGCTATATAATCTTACATTCTGTTAGCCTTCTTAATGGCTTCTGAACACTGTCGGGAAGTTGATAGCTTAGAGTCCACTATGACTCCTAAATCCTTCTCATAAGGTGTACTCTCGATTTTCTGACCGCCCATTGTGTATTCAAACCTAATATTTTTACTTCCTATGTGTAATACTTTACATTTACTGACATTAAATTTCATCTACCACAAATCTGCCCAAGCCTGTATGCTATCCAAGTCCTTCTGTAATGATATAACGGATTCCAAATTATCTGCTAATCCACCTATCTTGGTATCATCTGCAAACTTAACCAGTTTGTTACTTATATTCCCATCTAAATCATTTATATATATTAAAAATAGCAGCAGCCCTAGCACTGACCCCTGTGGAACACCACTCTTAACATCAGCCAGTTCTGATGAGGTTCCTCGCACCATCACCCTCTGCTTCCTTTGTCTGAGCCAATTCTGCACCCATCTAAAAACATCACCCTGAACTCCCACTTCTTTTAACTTGATGCCCAACCTCTCATGTGGCACCAAGTCCAGATAAATAACATCATAAGCTCCACTTTGATTGTATGCTTTTGTTGCAACCTCATAGAATTCCAGTATGTTAGTAAAACACGACCTCCCTCTTCTGAACTCATGCTGACTGTTCAGAATAACTCCTGTCCTTGCTATGTGTTGATCAATCTTATCCTTAATAATTCCTTCCATTAATTTTCCTGTGATGCATGTTAAGCTTACTGGCCTATAGTTGCTTGGATCTGCCCTGTCACCCTTTTTATATAATGGGATGATATTTGCCATTTTCCAGTCCTTCGGAATCTCTCCAGTGCTCAGTGACTTCCTAAAAATATGTGTCAAGGGTTTATATATGTACTCACTAGCCTCCTTAAGAACACAAGGATAAATATTATCTGGGCCTGGTGATTTGTTTGATTTAATCTTAATTAATCTGAGCAGCACTTTTCCCTCTACAATTTCCAAATCCCTCAGTACCTCCTTAGTAGTTGCGTTTACCTCTGGGAGATTATCCACTTGCTCACTTGTAAACACCGCAGAAAAATGTAAGTTTAGGGCATCTGCTATTTCATTGTCTGTATCTTTTATTTCCCCTTTACTATTCCTGATGAACTTGACCTCCTCCTTAACTGTTCTTTTACTACTAAAATACTGAAAGAATCTCTTGGGGTCTTCTTTCGCCTTATCGGCTATATTCCTCTCCAACTGTCTTTTAGCCTCCCTGATATCCTTCTTAATGGTTGCCCTCATGTTCTCATACGCACTACGATTCACTTTGCAGTCATTAGTCTTATATGCCTTATACAGCAGTTTTTTCCTTTGCAACTTTTTTTTTAAATCTTTATTAATCCACCGTGGAGTTTTTTTTAGTTTCGTATTAATTTCAGATTTAGGTATGCATCTTTCCTGCATTACATGTAAAACATTTTTAAACCTGTTCCACTGCTCCTCGACTGTCTCCACATTTAAAAGCTTATCCCAGTCTATCCTACTTAGACTTTGTCGCATCTGCTCAAAATTAGCCCTACCAAAGTTTAACTTAACAATTTTAGTCTTTGCATCTGTACTCTTACAAAATACTGAGAATTGTATTACATTATGGTCACTTGACCCTAGTGGTTCAATCACCTCTACACCCTCAATTCTATCCTGATTATTAAAGAATACTAAATCCAGACAGGCTTCACCCCGTGTTGGTGCTCTAACATGCTGTGTTAAAAAACAGTCCCTGATTACTTCTAAAAACTCCTGCTCTTGTGCTCCTCCATCTGCAAGGTTATCCCAATTAATATTTGGATAATTAAAGTCCCCCATGACTGTAATATCCCTCTGTAAACTTTCCTTTTTGATATTACTAAAAAGATGTGTGTTGAAATTACTGTCTGAATTGGGTGGTTTATAACACACTCCTAAAATAAGACCTCTTTCCCTAATATTTTCCAGGGGAAGCCACATGTCCTCACTAAGATGGGGCTCATCATCCAACTGAAGAAGACTTACATATAAACCCTGTTTGGCATAAACAGCAACCCCACCTCCTTTTCTGTTCTGTCTATCCTTCCTAAAAAATGTGTATCCCTCTATGTTACACTCATCCCCATCTTTGTTATTTAGCCAGGTTTCCATTATTGCTATAATATCATAATTATGCTCTGCTACATACAACTCCAACTCACTTACCTTATTTTTGATACTTCTAGCATTAAGGCAACCTGTACATTTATGTGTTTGCTTAGAATTTACATTACTATGCATTTTTATTTCAACACCATTGTTTGTTCTTCCATGTATAGATCTAAATCTGGCCTGTCCTAAACTCCCTGCCCCCCCATTCCCTAGTTTAAACAATCCTCGACTAGTCTACACATACGCCTCCCCAATACATTGGTGCCCCTCCGGTTCAGATGTAACCCGTCACGGCAGAACAGGTCCCATCTGTTCCAAAAGGAGTCCCAATGCCCCATAAACCTATACCCTTCTAACCTGCACCAAGATTTGAGCCATGCGTTAAGCCTTCTAATCTCCTCAATCTTACGTGGACTGGCGCGTGGCACAGGCAGAACTTCGGAGAAGACTACCTTCTCAGTTCTGCTCCACAGCTTGGCACCTAACTCTTTGAATTTGGATCGCAGAACTGACAGACTACCCTTATGTATGTCATTTGTTCCAATGTGGACAATGACAACTGGATCCACCCCCGCTCTGGCCAAGAGTCTATCCACCCTTCCAGGGAGGTCTCCCACCTGTGCTCCCGGAAGGCAACACACCGTGCGAGACTCTCTCTCTCTGGAGCACACCTGCACTTCAATCCCCCTAATGATTGAGTCCCCAACTATCACTACCTCCCTCTTACTGGGAACTGGTTTTGAGGTGGTCCGTTAGGGCTCCTCAACCCTGCCTACCACCTCAGAATTATCAGAGTCACCGTCCAGCTCCACAAGGACATGATAACAGTTAGACACTTCTAATTCTGGAGTTGATGCCCCCGGACAGTGTGCACCCTTTACCTTACACCTTGTGACCGTGACCCACCTATTCCTACCAGTCTGGTCTGGAATCTACTCCCGCGCCACCTTAGGGGTGCACACTATCTCTCTAAAGGACACCTGGGCCAAGTCCGCCAATTCTCTATTACAACGCAGATCAGCCAACTCCTCCTCCAGTTCAGCAACCCTGAGCTCGAGGTACTGGATCAGCTGGCATCTGTTGCAGATGTAGCCCTCATAGACAGCTGGCTCTTCCAAACCATCATCTAAAAAGTCTAACATCCAACAGGACTTGCATTGCACTGGCCTCATTATTAAAATTTGATTTGGGATTACTAAGCTGCCTTAACTTTTTTTTTTTTCTTAAAATAAAATTTCTTCTTCTTTCAGCTGCTCCTTAACTTAAATGGTAACACTAAGATCTGCTACAGATATTTTACACCTTTTCCCCAAAAGCTCCTGTACTGTTCTCCCTCTCAGCTGCCTGCTATTTGCCTTTCTATGAGGTTAACTTTACTTTTCTCTGTCTCTTCTCCTAACTTTGCGCTCCTCTTACTTATAAGCTCTTCACTCACACTGTTTGTATTCCCCCGTATTAATGAACCAATACGCTGTCACCCACTTAACTGTTCTACCTCTGGACCGCTAAGGACTGTTTAATCTAAAATAAATAAAACTTTACTACCTTATTTGCTCCTACTGCTCCTTGTGCCTGATCAGCGTCTTAACGCAGGCCGCTTACCTGCGAATTGCTGAGCTTCCACCTTTTACTGCTTTGAAGTCAGCCGCGGCCTTTTTTTCTTTTCCTTTAAACTAAGGAATCGCTGTTACGATGACGCGGTTATTTATTTACAAATGCTGATGTCAGTTACTGCTGCTTTCTACCCTGCCTCCTCGAAGCTAATTCAAATATAGATAATAAGAACAGGTACAAGTACAAATAATTTTTCCAAGCGCACTTCCAAACACCCAGCTACTTTTGCTCTTGTGCGGGTGAAAAAAAAGCAAAAAAAAAAAAAAACCCTTATAAAGGGAAAAAAAGCTTTAAAAATTCTTAGCGGCAACCAAAACTTAAGTTTTTAAGAGCAAAATGTATTTTTTTTATTTAAATCTCACACCACAGAACAAACCAACAACTCTCAACAGACTCTAGCGTTTGCAAAGCACACGTCAGCACCTGTCCGCACATGATTCAGCATCAGCAGTAAGCTGTGAATTAAAATGTCTGTATTATTCAGTTTATGAAATGCATAACTGTGTTGAATGCCACATAATAATTCAAATAACATATTCTGGATGCCTTATCTCTATTATGTATAGAAGCAGATGTTTTACATAAGATTGATTATGAAGATGTAATCAAATAGTTTGCAAAGAAAAATTTAGGAGAAAATTATTAAGATAAAAATAAAATGAAACATACAAAAAAAGAAATATTTTCCTTCTTACTATAAGTATGTTTTGTTTAATTTTGAATTTTCCATAATAAAATTATATTTTCTAGTTTGTTATTGTTTTAATATTTTGAACTACTAGTGTAAGAGGGCACCAAAATTACTTAGTGCTTAGGGCATCTAAGGGTCTTAATCCGGCCCTGACACATACACATATACACCCACACATCAAGCACACAACAATCACTAAAAATTTCCTGAAAAAGGTGGTGCCCAAGGGAAAACAAGTGGACTAGAGCAGCATCAATTTGCTTCCTCTGAACTTTTGCAAATGTGCAAAGTTACTAGATGTGTTGGTCCTTCAGTAGTTTACTGATCTCCTCAAGATAATCTGAAATTTGTTGATTGAAAAAACCTGTACACCATTATATTTAGGACATCCTAATGCTGGTGGGAGACAATCTTATATTATACAGTAGAAATGAGATTGGTGTTCAAGTTGTAAGTGCAGTTTACTACAGTGCCAGTATTCATGAAGCTGCAATATACAATCAACTGCTTGTATCGCCACATCAAAACATGCAAGAAGGGTGGGTCAACCGTGTGGCTACATTTCCAGTTCAGAACATGTGGCCAGCAGGAAATGTTGCCTAGTCTTTTTGTGACATCTGTGGTGCAGACACACAAACAACAAAAGCGTCCAACATACCCAGATTAAGGCAAGGACTTGAGGAAACGTCGGATGCTGCCAATCTGCTCCTGTATCTCAGCAAATAGTTCATTGTGCAAAATCTTCATCTAGTCAGACCTCCACAGTAATCCACTCAGATATTTGCAAACAGCATAGTTTCGGAGTATGTTGTGTTTACTTGGAAGATGTCTGCTTGCTGTTACTAACTTGCTGTTGCTAACTGACACTGACAAAGTTTCATTGTTAGACTGATACATGTCAGATTTTTTTCTCCCATTTGCTGTTTTCGCCCCCAACCATATAATGGGAATACTGAAATCAAAGTTGGTAAAGTTCTTCTTTT
Organism: Polypterus bichir lapradei; assembly: GCA_026402145.1. Classification (NCBI taxonomy): domain Eukaryota; kingdom Metazoa; phylum Chordata; class Cladistia; order Polypteriformes; family Polypteridae; genus Polypterus; species Polypterus bichir. The sequence goes on along the minus strand of JANRMT010062818.1, from coordinate 8,850,074 downwards.
GATTGTAAACTAAAATCCTTTGTCTCTTTTTCTTTTCACATGTTTGCTAATGGTACCACTTGTTGGTAGCACAGGTGCAAAACTTTCTGTTAGTGTCTCTGTCCTGGGCACAGAAATGGCCTGCTGTTTTTAATAAAACTAGCTGTTTGTCCTCCTTCACAAACCAGTCATTACTCAGTGCCTCTAACTCCTCTGTTATTCCAGCCACACTGCAGAGTGCCCTTAGCACTTCATGGGGATGTGCTTGCAGAGCTGAAGCAAATATTAGAGACTCGCATAACTGACTACATGGATGCATCACCACGGTTCTCAAATTTAGTTATTGCAAAGAAGAAATCTGTGGGCCTTCATGTCTGTGCGGATCTCTGAGCAGTAAACAAAGCTGTGGTGCCAGATACATACAGTATCTGCTGCCTCCTTCAGTGAAGCTCACTACAGTTTTTCATGGTTCTACAGTGTTTTCAAAGCTTGATTCATGTCAAGACCATTTACATGTACCACTGAACCTTGATAGCAGAAACTTAACTGCATTTGTAACACATGGATGCCTCTTGGACTCTCTTAAGCACCTAGCTGTTTTAAAAAAATCATGCACACCATCTGGTATTGTACTGTACAGTACTTGGACAACATAGTAGGGCATAGATAAGATACTGCAACTCACGACAAATTTCAGTTCAGTGTTTGCTGCTTATGCCTTGCATTGCCTCACTGTGAATGCAGAGAAGTGCTGTTTTGCTGCCTTAAAGTTTGATTTTTTTGTTTTTTGCCTATTAGCATGTGGCATTTAACCAGAACAGTCAAATGTGGATGCTATACACATTATGCCTGCCACCTCTACTGCATCTGAATTAGTTTCATTCCTTAGTATGACGGTATAATACCTACAATTTTTGCCAAATTGCTCATCAACGGCTATACCATTGCAGTGACTGCTACAGAAAGTTACACTTTGGGACTGGTCCTTTTCAAGCTGCCAAGAATTTTGTTCACTTAAGAACCAGCTCCTGTCACCCCCAGTCATGGCATACTTTGATATCTGCAACCTCACCTCTGTAACTTGTGATGCATTGTCTTCTGCTATTGGTGCTGTACTTTCACAAATGTGAGATTGATACAGTCTGTTGCGTTTGTTTCTTGTGCTTTGACACTTACAGGGTGGAAGTATTCAGTTGGGGAGTGAGAATCCTTAACATGTGTCCTACCTATGGACACTGCCATCTTAATGTGTTTGGCAGATAGTTCACATTTCTTACTGACCATCGGGCCATCACAGCTTTCCTGACCACCAGTGGCATTGGCCACCATCCACTGTAGATTTTTTAATGGGCAGATTATCTGTGCCACTACAATTTTGCACTCCAATTCACTCTGGGAAGAGAGGATGCAGTGACTGACATGTGCAGACAGTTGTAGAATTCCAGCAAGACATACTTGTAGAGGCAGATCTAGCACAAGTACTACCCTCATTCCTTTAAGGACTGCAGAAAATTTCCAATAGTGACCCCATTTTCATACTTACATCACTAACAGATGGCCTTCTAGTTGATGGCTTCCCCCAATCTGAAGCCCTACTGTAGTGTGTAGAATGAGATGTCTACCTCAAATAATTATGGCACTGAAAGAAGAGAAATCACTTTCACTCTTAAACCACTCTGAGGCCATGTCATGTTAGTGGCACATGAGGGATATCTTAGCATTGTCAAGCTAAAGCAGTGATGCCATGAATGGGCATGGTGGCCAGGTGCTTATTGCAACATTAAAGCCCTTGTCTGTCGCTGTAAAGCCTGCCTTTTGGGTGGTAAGACAGTCTTGCTAACCCACTCTCTCATCTTCAGACTTTGGTTTTGACTTCTTGTCCAAGGGAACATCTCAGGTTTGTTATTTGTGGAGAATTACATGAGGTCCCACATCACCACAAGTTTTGTACTGCGATCAATGATTTACATTCAAAGTGGCCTGGGGTTTTCCTGTGGGCTCTATTATATCAAAAATCATGTTTATTTGTTGGGGACTGTCAGTTGTTATCACCAGTTACAGTGGCCCAAAGTTTATCTCATGTGACTTCCAGTCACTACTATCCAAAAGGTGATTGAAATAAATTGGTATTGCTTTCTATCATTCATGAGCAAATGGTGGTGTAGAACACTTCAATCAAACCCAATAACACAATATTTGTGTGCATCTAAACCCAAGATTTCCCTTCCACACAGCACTGATTGAGACTCTTCTCCACACTCTGGCAACCCAATATTCTATCACAGGTGTTTCTCCAGCTTCCCTGATGCTGGGACAGGAGCTGTAGTTTCACTTGGTCACAGCTACATAACCAACCTTTGATGCATGTTAAGGAAAAACAAAACGTATTAAGTTACTTTAAGGCTGCTGATTATCGCCATAAACGCGTCAAAAATTTATGGGATTAACTTTTTAAACGCAACCCCTAAATACGTTATTTAGGATCCTTGGCCACTTACTGTCCTCTGTAGTGTTGGGGCAATGTTAAAAGTTACGTTACATAGTCAAATTCATTTTTAAAGTTGTGATTAACTTAATGCGATACTTATTTTGTTGAAGGAAAATATTAACGTTACTTAAGCTGCTCAAAAATGATAATAGTAATAATTAACTATTATTATTGTTAGTAGTAGTCGTAGTAGTACTGCCCTTTTCTCAAAGTCGTTGCCTTCAGGGGCTGTCACATAGTGCCCGCGGTTCTTCAGATCGTTTGGTGACATCCTGCATGTGCTGAAGGGTAAATTTAATCTGCCCAGTTTACGGTGACAGGGAGCCAATGATTATTACAGCAGTACTGTGGGTAAAAGACAGGAAGCAAAAGCATCTTAGGGACCTTACATCGGGGTTATAAAAAGGGGATGGATTTTATTTTCTTCACAAAACATATTTCGTGTTTTCTTAATTTAGAAGTAGTTGACCACTACAATTAAATTTAAAATAAGCATTTGTGAAGTTTATGTTCTACTTTACCCAATACTAGAACTGACATCCTAAGAAATAACAAAGGCTTAAAATAAGGAGCTCTAAAAGCTGCATTATAAATAATTGGAATGGAATTCTATTTATGTTATCATCTTGATCAGGAAAAAAAGATGGTTCACGAAAATAGATTTATTTTTATTATAAGTGTGGGTTTTATATCTCTTACTTTAAGGAAAAAAGTGCAAAGAAAAGCATGGTTCGTAATGCATTAAATTTTATAAGTAACTATATAACATATTTGATTACTTTTTTTGTAAGTAAAGAGGAATGTGACTAAGTTAATTTTAAAAGTAACGTACCCACATCTGCCCTAAATTATTGTAAATAAAGTGTGAAATGAAATAAAGTGTAGTAAAAGTAATGCAAATTATAAAATATTTATTACACTATTTAAGTATTGAAAATAAATGTTTATTTTCAAGTACTCTTGATTTGGCTTTATTACCAGGAAATCCCTCAGATCTCAGGATTTGATTAAACTGTCCAAATGTAACATAATATAAACAAGAACACATTAATAAATCTTCAGTTGTAGCTCAAATAAACAGTAATCAAACATGTGGTTTCTTCAAAATCTCAAATATACAAATGCAGAGTTATATTACAAAATTAAATAATAATAGTGCAAAAGTGTGTCCACCAGTGCAGATTGATGCGAATTCTCTAGCTGCAGTGATTTAAAGCACACACCTATCCACATCTAGTAGACTTATACTTATGCTTTCTATTTTGCAAACCTTTACAGTCAAGGAGATAGTCAGCCCAGTAGCGTAATGTTTGTCCTTACCTGAGTCTCCTGTTGCTCCCTGATGGACTGAGGTCAGGTTTGAAAAGTCCCTCAAGTTCAAGAGCAGTGCCCTTCTTTTCTGAGTGGAGCAGGACAGGGATCATCAAAGTAGGATGCTGCTGCACTGCAGTCAAAAAACTGAAGAGCTGAAAGACCATTTTTAAATCTAAAAAGTACAAAATACATTGTTACATTACTATATAGTGCTAATCACATAGTGTTTGTTTATGGACAGTATATTAAAAACATGATTACTCCAGTAATTTTCAGCATCTAAGGTTTTAAGATTTTTCTGCTGCTGACAGAGTCAAAAATGTGTTTTAGTGTATCGGGTCATATTAGAGAAACTTAGTGTTGTTTTTTGTATTTTCCCCTTTTAACATGAGTCAATGGGGTATGCTTTTAAAGCCTTTCCGAGTTTCTGGTTTTAGATCACTTATTTTGGATGGTTTGAAGGCTTGAAGAGCATGCCTGCCCCCATGTGCTACTGTTGAAATGAGACGGGAAACTGCAAAAAGACCAGGACGTTTCCCTAAAATCACTATCAACTAAAACATTTTTGTCCAGAAACCCTTTTTGAAATACTATATGTTGAAATTATTGGAACTGTCCTTCACTAATAATGCAGTAGTTGTAAGTTGCTTGTTAACAACTGAATTGCAGACTGACATCATGTTTGCTTTGAACATGGCAATGTAACTTACAAAAATTGTAAGACTAGGATATGATGGTACCTGTCAATTACACATGAGCTACGATCGATAATATACCATCGGAGGTAGTCTGACACGATTGTTCTCTTTTCTTCAAGAGTAGCCACATATCTCAGACAACCAGCTCTCTGTAACATTGTGCTATGTCTTAAAGTACATTCTCGCAAAGCTTCAACAGAAGCAGCACAGTCAATGTAAAACACAAAAAGGGGGCATATACAGTATACACAGTTATCTCATTAATTTCTGTTCCATTACTTATCTAGTTTAACCCTATATCTTGTACAATCACAGAATAAATGCATTACTCTGTATGTTATCAAGGAAGTAATGATTTTCTCAAAGCATTGCAGAAACTAATAAATAAACCCTGCCCTACTATAGCATTATGCTTTTCCTACCTCTCACAAAGCTTTCTTTATCTTCTTCAGTTACATCATTCACTGTTCGCTTTGAAAGAAGGCTGGCCTGCAAGATACAGTACAAGATCTCCCAAACTGGAAATGCGGACCTGGGCCTCCATGCACAACTGATACCGCAATCATCTTTCCTGCCAAGAAGTACTCGTCCTCCCTGAGAGCTGTGAATGAAAATCATTCATATTTTAGAATTTTGGGTGATTTACAATTCGAACCACAATTTCAAATTGCTTTTTATGTTATTTCTACTGTTCCACACATATTTAGCAACTACTTTTGGAAACTTTCAAATATGTTTGATGATGTATTAAAATCAAGACAAACCTAAGCATGTTGTTGCTAAATATCTCTGGAACAGTTCAAGTAACAAAGTGTATCAGTGACGTGATATGTAATTACAAGTCACACATCTTAACACTATGTATACATACCATTTGCGTTGTAGATTAAGTAACATTGTCCTGTCGGTCCATCAAAAATTGGTCAGTCTTTAAGATGGTTCATTATTAGAGTTAGAAACTCTCGTCTTGGACCACCTGTATCAATTCCATCCTCAAAAACACCAGCACCATCAGTAAATCTGACCAGCATATAACAGGTTTCTGAATATGTTGTATGCTTGAAACCTTGGACTGCTCCATCCCAGACATTTGATCTTGCAATGTTGAGCCAGCTAACTCTTCCATGATCAATATGATGCGACAGGTTTGCAATGATATCAGGCAGTGTAATGTTTACCTCCTCTCTAGAATTACACAAGACTGAGTTACATTTGTGAAATGCCAGACAGTACACAGTTTCTATTTTTTGCACAAAACTGATGTACAGTAAAGGGTTCTTTCACATATTATCACAGAAGTAATACAATCTTTTACCATTACGTGCACAGAGAAAACCTATTGCTGTTGTCAATAACTGCCAGATTACATGGTTGGGCCTGATAAATTCCCCAAATTTACAGGAACTGGCTCTTCATCGTTTTCTGCAACACATGGAGCATAAAGGTTTGTATATTTACTGTAAAGAAATTACCATTCCTATGTTAAAAGACAACTCCAACCATTTTACAAATAAACATTCTTCTTAAGTAATTTCCAACCTAAGTAAATCCCTGAAGTATTATTTTAAGTTAACCATTCTACAGATATTTTAGAAACAAATTGCCACTTTATTTTTCATCTCTAATCTAAAAACATCTGCTAAGGGAATAGTCACATTTTGTCAGTTTTTTTGCTTACCTGTAGTAGGTGGACTTAGTCACATTGTATTCAGGTAGATCCAGAGTATCCTCAGTATCAGATATTACTATCTGAAAAATAAAGTGACATGTGTGACGATGCAGGTTCTCTCTATGCTCCCAATGTCCTTATGGGAGCCTTAAACCCAACACCAATTGTAATGTCACCGAGATGAGCTGACAAATGAGGGCAAATCTCACATGAAGTCAGGGGATATATCCAAAAAGTGCATAAGTGATTTTATTAAAACAATAATCATTGTCCAAAGTGCAGTGCATCAGATTTTAATAAATATTCCATAAAACGATTGTCCGGGGGATAAAAATCAAATAAATAAATACTTTAAAATACGAGGTTAAAATGCAGTCTCTATCATCTCGATCTCAGCAAACCCTTCTTTCTCCCCGGCTCACCCATAACTCGCAGCCGGTGGATACCCCACAGCCGTGAACTCCTTCAGATAACCTCCATCTAGGCCTCCTTTTGGACATCACTACCAGACCGTCCAAGGTCGGCTCTCCTCCCTTCATCTTTTGCACTCCCACAGTCGCTCCTCTGATCCTTCAAGAGGACACCTGCCCTGCTCACTCCACTCACTTGAACTTTCAGTGGGGCGAACTAGCCCCTAGAGCACCACCAACTTATGCTCCTTCGCAGGGCCCCAACTCGTTTGGCTTCCTTTTTTCAGGTGGCCAGATCCTCCTGCTAAGACTGCTCTTTACTGTTCATTAACCTCCTCTTTCTTTCTTCCTCTATCCATCTATATTCTTCCATTCATCCTCCCATCCTGGTGTCGACCGGTATATATACACCCCCGCGTGCCTCCGTGGGCGCAGCACCTTAATCACACACCGTAGGAAGCCAATAAGGCAATTAAGAACGACCGCACCTGTACGTGCAGGTGCAACTTGCTCCAACTACCATTAGCTTCCTGCGGTCATGCAATCGCGCCCACGGAGAACAGCACGGCTATACGGATTTAAAACCCAGCCTTTTTATTAGAAACCACGGACCCGCTATACCACAACATGGGGAAATTAAATGTCCAACACAAAACAAAACTGAAAGAAAAAAAAATTATGAGGTAACATTTGGTTAAATACCTGTCCAGCTTGAATTGTTAATGAATGTCTGGATGCATCTCTGAAACATGTTAAAATTACTACTTTAGTGCAACAAAGTATCATGGAGTTAAAAAGGAAATTTAAAATTATGGTAAATTATAATAATCTAGATAATTTTGCAATATTCTTACATAATTTACAACTTCATATACTTAGAGCAAAAACCCTGATCTCCACATAAACTCAATGGTCTGTCCCAAACAGTGATGTGATTTGATCACATTACCAGCTTACAGATTACTTACATTTGCAAATTAGTACTTTCACTACATCTTCTAGTTTGTGTTTGGGTGTACTTTGGTTATAGGCTTCAAAAACCTGAGGGAAAAAGCATAAAATTCTGAACAATTTTATACAGCCTATATTATTCTTCTCTTACTACATACTGTAAATACTTATCAATGAAATGTTGCCTGCTGAAACGTGGCAAGTTCTTAGTATTTCTGACAGATAAACCAGCTGTACAATAATCAAAATGATTCACATGTGTTACACCAAATGTCATTTAAAATGTAAATCCTACTGTTTGTCCAAGTACAATGCAGGAACGTATTTTCAAACTCAACTACAGATGCTACTAAGTAGCTAGCCTCTGTTGAACCAAAATATTGCCAAGCATTATGCACAGAACATCCCTGGTTAAGATAATTAATACGGCCATTCAGTATATTGCTTTCCTAAATTATTTATTTCATGTCAACTCACCACAGTGTCAGCCTGATTGAATTCAATTGTGTTCCTACTTGTAACAAGAATTTCAGAATCAGAGTCTGATTTTTAAATGTTGTCATTTTCTGGACAGCTAGTTTCAGCAGATCAATCGCTGCTACCAGAGGGTCTGTAAATAATGGGAGAGTTTTCCCTCTTACAGGTTTTAAATCACTTCCATTTGGCACCATAAATCCTATGTTTATCTAGATACATAAAAGAAACAGAATGAGTTTAATGTAAATTATATATTTATAAGTTTGTTGCACAGGAAATTAAGCACTAAATAGGTCCACTGATTAAACAATAACTGTCCCTGCAACCATTGTCTTGTATACATGACACAAATAGTTAAGCAACCTAACCTGAACTTGTCTCTGTCCTTCTTTTAGTCTTCTCTTTATACAACAGCTAAAGGACTGTTTTTCTTTCGATTTGAAGTTTCTGTAGTCCACAAATTGTTTATATGATGGGCACGGTCATTCTTCTGGAATGAACAGAATTGTATATCAACACATTATGGACAGAATAATTGTAATCATTTATAAACCATAAATGTGTTGATGTGTATTTTAGTTCAGCTACTCCCACAATATGGTTTAGTATAATTACTTGTAATATGTGACCTTTAGTCTATGACCACTACAGGTAACACTGCTTGTTAAAAGATGAGATACAAATTTTTGCTTCTATAAGTTTTTTAACAACAAAAAAAAAAACACATACATCATGAATCTCTCATTTTCTTCACATTACTTCTGAACTGCATAAATATATACTAGGAAAATCAATTCCATTATCTGTTGTAAAAGCCATTTGTTAGATTATATTAAGTTGATATTAGTATTTTGTTAGTTATGTTAAAATGTTTGTGTATATATTAGTGCATAGTCAATGGGAGGTTCTATTATAAGCCTTACAAGCTAAATTGTAAATGGAATATACTAATTATTTCTTGTCATTCTGACAACAGACTAGTTCAGTTTATGACCTGCCTTGCAGTTGTTAAGGCATGGAGGGCAAACAGGTTCAAACCATACTGACATACTAAAGTGAAGTCTATGTAAGTTTGCCATAGAAAAGTAACAACCTCTAAGTATTGAAAGTACATGAGTTTTAACCAGAGAAAGCTAAGACTGTAATTAGACTGAGAAGACAACTTTTTTCCATTTTTGCCTTTCATTCTGCGTGTGTAATAACTTTTTTCTAACTTTTGTGATTTTTTTTTCTTTTTCAAATTTTGTAACAAACTTTATTGGACTGAGAAATTTCTTTTCGTACGTGTTTGACTCATGCTAGATCTTAAATTGCCAACTGCTGCTCAACCTTTGGAACCTAAAAGACGCAACTACATCTGTAATTTGAAATGTGCTGGCAATTGCTGAATGTTGAAAATAATACAAGACCAAATCATGTTTTATTTTATTAGGTTACAACCATTACGAAACTTAACAGTCCCAGTGTATGTTGTGGTAGTAATTAAAAAATTAAATGACTGCATTAAGTATGACACACATATATACTGTAAATCCTAACTTGCACAGAAGTTGTTTATTTGAACAGAATTCTGAATGACTCGTACTATGTCAACTGAGCAATAATAATAATAATAATAATAATAATAACAAAGGCCTAGGATAGCTGGCTCTAGATAGCTTTAAGAGTCCACTTACCGGTACTTTGATTAACATTTCCAGCTGGTTTAGACATCGGCTGTGCATCTGGTTCTTCTGTGCGGGGAGCCTCTTTTAGAAAGTCTACAGTAAACATGACTAGTACTCTTGTCCGATGCGAGAGATGGACGTCTGAAGTGGAGCTCCGCTAGCAGCGGTGTTATTTTTCATATTATTTGCTTATTATCCTGAGATATCCTGTATTTATTCAACCCGAGAGGGACTGCTACTGTATATGTAAGCATATATAAACATGGCCAACAAGAAAGGGGGTCCGAAAGAATCGAAAACTAAAGCTATACCCAAGTTAAGATCAGCAAGCTCTAGTTCAAGATACGGCCTCTCAGAGACAGACCTGGATCAGATGGGTGAAAGTACAGACTCCAGGCAAGAGTTGAAACAGGCAAACAAATGGCTGCGACAGGAACTGCAACAGGCAAACGAAATGCAGCGGCTGGAACTGCAACAGGCAAATGAAAGGCTGCGACAGGAGATGCAACTTGAGCTGCGACAGGTGCTGGGTAAAATTGAAGAGCACATTCAGGAAAACTCGGTTAAACTGAGCACGCTTACTGACCAATTGGAGGATCTCAAGGAGACATTCACGACTCGGATTGAAATAGCTGAAAATTTAGCTGCCAGTGCCGAAGAAAAAGCTGTAAATGTCAGCTCTGAATGCAAAAAACTCAGAGACAGACTGGCTGCTTTGGAAGATGAAAGCAGAAGGTATAATGTCAGAATTAAAGGTCTGCCTGAGAATTGAGAAAGTCCAAACCCTGTGAAATTCACAGCTGAACTTTTGTCTAAAATAATCCGCGTACGCGGATCAAACACCGTTAGACCCAGATCTTTTATTATTCACTTTGAAAGATTATCCTTTAAGCTAGAGGTGATGGCATGCCTCAGAAACAAGCAAGATATTATATATGAAAATAACCACATTCGTATCTTCCCTGACTTCTCTCCAGCAACAGCTACTAAACGCGCAGCCTTCTACAACATTAAACAGCGGTTACAGCAAGACAACGTCAAATACAGCCTCTTGTATCCAGCCAAACTGAAATTGGAATTGCAGGGTCAATTCTATGTCTTCGCTAGCAAGGAAGAAGCAGAAAAGGAATTAAGAAAGCTGATCCCGAGACTATTCTGATACATAATAGTGAGTCATGGCGGTTAATGATATAGCAAGGATTAATAATCTACTGTCTGATCTATTTGTTTAAAATACGGGTTTTTATCATCATATATTCTCATTATCTATACTAATAAAAGGCAAAGCCCTCACTGACTGACTGACTCACTCACTCACTCACTCACTCACTGACTCATCACTAATTCTCCAACTTCCCATGTAGGTAGAAAGCTGAAATTTGGCAGGCTTATTCCTTACAGCTCACTTACAAAAGTTAAGCAGGTTTCATTTCGAAATTCTACACGTAACGGTCATAACGGTCGATAACGGTCGACAACGTCCGCCATGTTGAACTTTCTTATATATGGCACCATCTTCACGAAATTTGGTAGGCGGCTTCCCTGCGCTAACCGAAACCGATGTATGTACTTATTTCGATGGTATGACGCCACTGTCGGTCGCCATATTGAACTTTCCAACGTCACTAATTTTCCAAATTCCCGTGTAGGTAGAAGGCTGACCCCATCTTCACGAAATTTGGTAGGTGGCTTCCCTACGCTAACCAAAACCGATGTACGTACTTATTTCGGTGGTATGACGCCACTGTCAGCTGCCATATTGAATTTTCCAAACATCACTAATTCTCCAACTTCCCGTGTAAGTAGAAGGCTGAAATTTGGCAGGGTCATTCCTTACAGCTTACTTACAAAAGTTAAGCAGGTTTCATTTTGAAATTCTACGCGTAACGGTCAACAATGTCCGCCATGTTGAACTTTCTTATTCATGGCCCCATCTTCACGAAATTTGGTAGGCGGCTTCCCTGCGCTAACCAAAACCAATGTACATACTTATTTCGGTGGTATGACGCCACTGTCAGCCGCCATATTGAACTTTCCAATGTCACTAATTCTCCAACTTCCCGTCTAGGTAGAAGGCTGAAATTTGGCAGGCTCATTCCTTACAGCTTACTTACAAAAGTTAAGCAGGTTTCATTTCGAAATTCTACATGTAACAGTCATAACGGTCGACAACGTCCGCCATGTTGAACTTTCTTATTTATGGCCCCATCTTCACGAAATTTGGTAGGCGGATTCCCTGCGCTAACCGAAACCGACGTATGTACTTATTTCGATGGTATGACGTCACTGTCGGCCGCCATATTGAACTTTCCAACGTCACTAATTTTCACAATGTCCGCCATGTTGAACTTTCTTATTCATGGCCCCATCTTCACGAAATTTGGTAGGCGGCTCCCCTGCGTTAACTGAAACCAATGTACATACTTTTTTCGGTGGTATGACGCCACTGTCAGACACCATATTGAACTTTACAACATCACTAATTCTCCAACTTCCTGTGTAGGTAGAAGGCTGAAATTTGGCAGGCTCA
>JANRMT010062818.1:8820582-8837881 GCA_026402145.1 Polypterus bichir lapradei | reverse complement strand
GGCTCATTCCTTACAGCTTACTTACAAAAGTTAAGCAGGTTTCATTTCGAAATTCTACACGTAACGGTCATAATGGTCGACAACGTCCGCCATGTTGAACTTTCTTATTTATGGCCCCATCTTCACGAAATTTGGTAGGCGGATTCCCTGCGCTAACCGAAACCGATGTACGTACTTATTTTGATGGTATGACGTCACTGTCGGCCGCCATATTGAACTTTCCAATGTCACTAATTTTCCAACTTCCCGTGTAGGTAGAAGGCTGACCCCATCTTCAAGAAATTTGGTAGGTGGCTTCCCTACGTTAACCAAAATCAATGTACGTACTTATTTCGGTAGTATGACGCCACTGTCGGCCACCATATTGAATTTTCCAAACTTCACTAATTCTCAAACTTCCCGTGTAGATAGAAGGCTGAAATTTGGCAGGCTCATTCCTTACAGATTACTTACAAAAGTTAAGCAGGTTTCATTTAGAAATTCTACGCGTAACGGTCATAACGGTTGACAGCGTCCGCCATGTTCAACTTTCTTATTTATGGCCCCATCTTCACAAAATTTGGTAGGTGGCTTCCCTGAGCTAACCAAAACCGATGTACGTACTTATTTCAGTGGTATGATGCCACTGTCGGCTGCCATATTGAAGTTTCCAACGTCACTAATTCTCCAACTTCCCGTGTAGGTAGAAGGCTGAAATTTGGTACTTATTTCGGTGATATGATGCCACTGTCGGCCGTCATATTGAACTTTTCAACGGTCTTTGTTACTTATGGGCCCATCTTCAAGAAATTTGGTACGCGGGTTCCCAACGCTAACTGAATCCTACTTACGTACATATATACGTCCATAGCCTGCAGCTCGGTCACCGTGTGAGGCGGCGTTGGGTCCACCATCCCAACGCCTCCCACGTTGTTGGCTGCCTGCCTATATAAGGCCGTCTGTCGCTCCAGTCTCTACATTCCCTTCCTTGCTTCGCCACGGTATTCACGTCTCCCTGCTGATAACTACAGCCTTTTTATTTAATCCACGGCTTCTCCGCTGTTTTATTGTTCATTTATTACGATTACAGTTATTGTGTAGGTATTTTAGACTTACTTTACATTGTTCAGGTACCCATTTCCTTTATCATTCCAACCGTACCCCCATTAACATGTCTATCAAGGTGATCACCATCGATCAAAGAACTGTCACTTACCAAGTGGTTTCCATGCCCAGAGATGGCACCTGCCTTTTCCATTCTCTTTGTTACATATTGCACGGCCATATCAGGCTCACTCTTGATATCCGGAGGAACATTGTGTCTTATGTATTGAATGACTGGGACAGGTTCAAGGTGTGGACTGATGACGGTACAGGAGATAATTATACTACACAGGAGCACTAGAAGAGTGAAATGCTTAAGTGTACCGAAATGGCCAAATATTTTACACCTTTGGACAACCGCCAATGCCTCTTAAACATCTTAGATTCACAGGTGACGATTTTAGTAGTGGACACTTTGATGTTTAGAAATGTTTAAATTCTCAAAAGCTGGATGTGAAGTTATCAATGAAACTGGTTGTATACTTACAACGCTTGACAGATGCCGAATGTCTCTTCAACACAAGTCCTACAAATACTGTCGTAATTGAAACAAACCATGAAACTCAAACCGATTATGACAGCAGCAATCCAAGCTGTGAGATTTGAAACAAGATTACTGTTCACATGGCCATTGCATGCTCAAGAGTAAGCTCAGCGCACAGCTACAGCTTGGTCATATTACAACTGGAGGGCCGAACTGACAACGTGGCATACAAAGAGATCCTTAACAAATAATTATTGGTATATTTTCCCTCAGTTTTAAAAAGGTTTAATTGTCTTCTTAATAAAAATTTTAAGGCAGTACTTCGCCGCTGCGAAGCGCGGGTATTTTGCTAGTTACTTAGTATTACTAGGGCGCTGTTTGGTTTATTGTGCTTAATTACTTTTTCTTTTTTCTCTCTTTTTTTTTTTATTTTTTATTAGCTAATTATTTCATCTCTACCCTAAACGAGACTGTTCAACATCATACCCTTGGTTTATTGTTACTGCTATTATTGCATTAAGACTTATTCTGGACAAATTTTAACACCATCCCCTGGGTTTATTATCTGGGTGTATTATCTTAATGCACTACGATTGCTGAAGACTATATATATTTTAAGTGCACAATTTTTTTTTTTTTTTAGACTATATTGGTAATAGATATCTCTTATCTTTTAACCCTAAAACACAGCTGCGTGGGGGCTTGTTTTGCTTTGGACGTGCTTTGTCTCTGGGTATGTCAGAGGACTGGGACTGTGTAAAGCGGGTTCTAGCCTCACTTGGGGATGCAAAAAGGGAGGGTGGGGGGTTAAGGTGGGGAGAGAAAGAGAGCAGGTTTGATCTATACCTAATCTATCCTCTTAATCTTTATAATTATTACTACCAACGTAATAATAAGCTGCATGGCAACAACTCTAGGGGAAATAGGAAATTTAGGCCGAAGCTGTCTCACTTCCAGTTAAGACTATAAAATGACATCAAAAACTCAGAATCAGTGTCTCCATGATGGGACAGTTAACTTTGTGAGCTAGAATATTAAAGTCCTGAATCACGAATTAAAGATAAAGAAAGTACTCTCTCACCTAACAGGTCTAAACGCTAAAATAGTATTTTTACAGGAGACCCACTTACTTAGCAAGGATCAGTTCCGGCTGCAAAAAGACTGGACTGGCCAAATGTTCCATTCTAGTTTTACAAAGAAAACTAGAGGTGTGGGAATTCTCATACATAGAACAGTACCATTTGTAGCATCAGATGTAGTATTGGATCCTGAAGGGAGATATGTAATGGTCATGGGAGACTTCTCTAACTGTAAAATGATCTTGATAAATGTTTATGCACCTAATGTTGATGATAAGGAATTTATACAAAATTTCTTTGCATCCGTTCCCAATCTGAACACTCATAAAGTTATAATGGCTGGGGACTTTAATTGTGTTCTAAACCCACTTTTAGATAGGACTTCTTTCACAGGGGGAACAGCATCTAACACCGCAAAGATAATTACAAAGTTAATAACTGATCACAACTTATCAGACCCCTGGAGGTTTTTAAACCCAAATTCAAGAACATATTCTTTCTACTCACCAGTACATCATTGCTACTCAAGGACTGATTACTTCTTTATAGACAATAACTTCTTGCCTATGATTAAATTTTGCAAATACGATGCTATTGTTATTTCTGACAATGCACCTATGATCTTGGAGCTAAAATTACTAAGCCCCATACACTCACCCTGCAGATGGCGCCTCAACCCACTTCTATTAGCAGACGAGAATTGTACGTAATTTATATCCAAACAAATCAAATTCTTTCTAGAGACAAATACATCCCCCGAGATCTCTGCAGGAATACTCTGGGAAACTCTTTAGGCCTTCTTAAGAGGACAGATTATCTCATATCTTTCCCACAGAAATAAATCTGAAGCCAAGAAAGTAGCAGAGATAAAAAGCGAAATTACTAGAATAGATGAAGAACACAGCAGACTACCAAGCGAGACTCTACATAGGAAAAGGCAGGCTCTACATTCAGAACTAAACCTCTTGACAACTAAAGAAACTGAACAACTAATTTATAAATCCAGACATCATTACTATGAACATGGAGAGAAAGTTAATAAGCTTTTAGCTCAACAAATTCACAAGCAAGAAGTGCGCAACACAATCTCAGTAATCACCAACGTGAACGGAGATAAAATCGTTGACCACAAAAATATAATGCACACTTTCAGAGACTACTATAAATCCATATATACTACTGAGTTTAAAAAAGACAATACACAATCTAATGCATTTCTGGAACATTACCACAAACAGACACTTTTAGAGCGGAGGAACTTGATAAACCTCTGGCGTTATCAGAATTACTAGATGATATAAAATCACTCCAAGGCGGGAAAGCAGCAGGCCCTGATGGCACCCTGCAGAATTTTACAAGAAATTCTCCGCTCAGCTAGCTCCCCTCCTATTAGCAACATTTACAGAAGCCAGAGATAACCAGTCTCTTCCTCAAACCCTTCGCCAAGCACTAATCACCGATTTTCCAAAACAAAATAAGGACTTATTACAATGTGCATCATACAGACCAATTTCACTTCTGAATAACGACGTTACAATACTCTCTAAAATCATAGCTAGAAGGATGGAGAAAGTGCTCCCCTCTGTAATATCACAAGACCAAACTGGATTTATTAGGGGCTGACACTTATCTTCAAATCTTCGACGCCTGTTTAATGTAATATACTCACCAACTAAATCAAACACCCCAGAAATATTATCATTGGATGCAGAAAAAGCATTCGAAATGATTGAATGGAAATACCTTTTTACTACATTGGAGAAGTTTGGGTTTGAGTACTTTCTAGGAATACTTTGTATTCCTTGCTCTGTGCTCCAATAAACACACATTATCAGCAATATACTTATAACCCAATTGTGCTCCACTCACTTAGAATCTGGAACCAATGTAGAAAGCATTTTAAGAAGGAGAAGCTTCTGTCTGTGGCACCTCTGCAAGACAACCACCTCTTTCAACCTTCACAAACATATGCAGTTTTTAATATCTGGACAAATATTTGGAATTAACTTGCTTAGAGATCTTTATATAGACAACGTCTTTGCATCCTATGAACAATTACATTCCAAATTTAACATTCCAGCTACACATTTCTTTCACTATCTTCAAATCAGAAACTTTGTTAAACAGAACCTTCCAGATTTTCCTCATCTTGCACCCTCATCCATGCTGGA
This sequence comes from Polypterus bichir lapradei, assembly GCA_026402145.1. NCBI lineage: Eukaryota > Metazoa > Chordata > Cladistia > Polypteriformes > Polypteridae > Polypterus > Polypterus bichir. Next base: position 8,833,064 of record JANRMT010062818.1, on the reverse strand, counting down.
AAAATATTGCTCAATCTCAAGGACTTAGACACCATCTCTACAATATATAAAATCATTTTGCAATCCCTCCCTTTCAAAGATCCAAGAGGACACTGGGAAAAAGATCTCTCAATTAATATTTCAGAAAAAGAGTGGAAAGTAGCAATGCAGAGAATTCACTCGAGCTCTATATGCGCAAAGCATACAATTATACAACTCAGAATTATATATCAAGCACATCTGTCTCGACTAAAACTCTCCAAAATGTTTCCAGGGCATGATCCAACCTGCGAACGCTGCGACCTAGTCCCAGCCTCACTGGGTCACATGTTCTGGGCCTGCACCAAATTAACATTATTCTGGACAAAAATTTTTAATTACCTTTCAGACAGCCTTGGTCTCACAATCCCTCCTAACCCATTAACAGCTGTGTTTGGGGTTCTTCCAGAGGGGTTTAAAGTGGAGAAAGACAAACAAATTGTGATTGCATTCACTACACGCAGACTTATTCTGATAAACTGGAAGAACCCAAGCTCTCCTCTTTTAAGTCAGTGGGAAACCGATGTGTTATACTATTTGAAATTGGAAAAAATCAAATACTCAGTTAGAGGATCCGTACAGACTTTTTTCAAAACATGGCCGGATCTATTTAGTAATATTTTAAAATAAGCTCATTAAGCACAGAGAATTTATTAAGTTAGGTATGTTTACAAGCCTTAAATTTCACGCCATTTGGCTTGCTCTCTCTCTCAGGGGTGGGGATTGATCTGTCCTTAACTCAATTTTTCTTTTTGTAAAAACTTGATTGATTTGTATGGATTGCAATAAAATTAATTAAAAAAAAATAAAGAAAGTCTAAACATTTCCCACAAGAATAACAAAAGCGGACTAACTGGCTAAAATGGTTTCCACAAAATGGACAAAACATTGTTGCTTGATTTACCGTCACAAATTCCATTCAATGTTCCCTCGCAAAACAGTTTGAATGACACATAAGATCAGCAACAAGCACTTCCTGTGTATTGTACCTACCCTTTCCGTTTGATTTGCCACTTGTAAATTTGTTTTGGGAGTTGTAAATTGTTCTCACTATTGTAAATTTGTTTTCTGAAATGTTAATTTGAATTTCCTTTGTAAATTTGTCTTCATGGTTGTAGATTTGTTTTGTGAAATGTAAATTTGTTTTGCACTTCTTGGCAAATTTATTACAAACCCCTGTTCTTTTAAGACTGGCTAAAAGATGGCTACATAAATCCATTGAATGAATAAGAATAAATACCTCAAAAGCCGTAGCAAAATGGGAGCAAATTAACAGATGGCTGTTATACAAGCAAGCTGTTTCATAAATTTCATTGTCATATTACAAAATTAACATGAAATAGTCAAGAAAAGAGATGGATAAAGGCAAAAGTAATAACTTCTGTTGCTAGTAATGGTTATAAAGAATGGTCTTTTCTGTGTTTAGAAAGGCTATCAATTTCTCAATTATTAGTAACTGGTGACATAACCAAAAATACAGATGAAAGGAACCATACTATGCATGTTTTTAACAGGAAAAAATTTCTGCAAATACAAGACTAATTTTTGTCCCAAATGCTTAAAGAAATATGATTTTAGGAATATTTCCTGTTTTGGCATCTGTGATACACGATAACAAGACATTGCATCAGTGAGTGGCACTTTGCTCAAAGTATATTATTCCTCATATTTCTCTTTGAAAAATATAACCTTAAAACATTGACTTTATTTTTTTCATCTTGAAGATATTTAAAGTTTCAATATAAAAGCAAATGTAATTTAAATATAACATACTCTATTTATATTGCCTACTCTCCCATAGTACCATTCAAATACACAAATCCTTCAGACACCTTATTAAGATAATAAATTACATCTAAGTGTGTTGTGTTATAGATTTCTTGCTAACAAAAAACTTATTTTAATCATTTTCCATGAAAATTGATTTTCAAAAAGAAACATGAAAAGCTAGGAAATGGTTTATTCTCTTAGGATATTTCATTATTAGGTTTAAGAGCTTCTTGATTTATTTTATTGTTCTGGGTTTTCATTTTTGTTTTCTGTCCCAGTGCTGGGAATACTTTTAAAGATTTGCAATTTATAATTCCTTCTGGTTCCTTTACAGAATTTACAGAAGTGAATATGGTTAACAAACCTATACCCTAAGGGATTTTAACTTAGATACCAGAAATCTGGAGTATTTCTATGTGTGGAAGTTACATGATAGCACATTCAGTTGAAATGTGAAATGTACTGACAGAAGATTTGATTTTTATAGAGGGAGTCTTGCAAGAGGTATTAAAATTAGCCAAACCAAAATACAGCCATGCCTCTGCCTGCTTTAATGATTTTGCACCCATTATCTATGGTTACCTACTGTAATGAAACACTGAGTAGATTTAAATTCAGAAAATAGCTTGTAACCACATTACATGTGTTCAACAGCAGTGGTCTAAATGGGACCAGTTACAAACATTTTTGCTATGTCTTATACAGTTGTCTTATATTCAAAATAAATAGACCATTCACAAAAACTGAGTGCAAGAAGAAAACAAGTGAGGGAGGCCTCCAAGAGACCTCTGATAACTCTGAAGGAATTACAATCTACAGTACATGAGACTGAAGGGACTGTGCATTTAACAACTGTTGCCCGGGTAATTCACCAGTTACAGATTCATGGGAGAGAGCGGTACTAGGGTGTTGTACCGTGTTAGCCATTATGAATGTAGAAAAACACCAAGTAAAATGACATATTTTATTGGCTAACTAAAAAGATTACAATATGCAAGCTTTTGAAGCAACTCAGGCCCCTTCTTCAGGCAAGATGTAATCAAGATGGGAGAGTGGGCAAGAGATAAACACTGAAAAAAAACACATGACATCTTGGCTAGAAGAAAATTCTGTTATCTGATTAGAACAAAATTTAGCTTTTTCGCCATCAAAACAACATGCTTTCCAAACACTGCACATTATCAAATCACACCCTCCCCACCATAAACCAGGGTAGTGGCAACATTATGCTATAGGGTACTTCTTTCCAGCAGGCCATGGAAGGATTGTGAGTGTCCAGGATAAATTGAAAACAGAAAAATGTAGGGTAATCCTGAAGGAAAACATGATAAAGTCGACAAGAAACTTTCACCTTGGGAGATTTGTTTTTCAACAAGACAAAGACCCACACATAAAGCCAAAACTACATAGAAATGAGTTTAAAAAGCAATGTTAATGTCCTGATAGAGCTTGAGTAGTTTTACAAAGAATAATGGGGAAAATTTGCAGTGTTGAGATGTGCAAAGCTGACAGAGACCTGTGCACACAGACTAAAGGCTGTCATGGCTGTCAAAGGTGTATCTTACATGAATACTTAGGCAAACAATTTTTTGTGTTCTATCAGTTTAGATCACTTTGTAGACATCTACTTTTACTTCGACATTTTCTGTTGATCAATATTAAAAAAGTCAAATTAAATCCATTGTGATTTATTTTTGTATAATAATAAAATCTGAGAATTTCCATGGGGGTGAATGTTTTTTATAGGCAGTGTTTATATTTATATTAGGCATTCATAAGAAATACACTCTTATTCTTTTCCTTTTTTTCTCTAAAGAATGTGAATATGACAGAAATGTGAAATTTCCACAATTCACATGGAAGGCATCATAGCCCATAGCAGTATCTATACTGGTGTGAAAATGCAGAGTGTGTAAGGACCAAAATATTTTGACAGCAAGCAGTTTAAAAAAAATGAAAGCAGCTATATATATCTTAGTAAATTAAATAAATGTAATGTTAAAAACACAATTACAAAAGGCAGTTTTTATTTATTTTGCAAAATTGTTTTGTTAAAATGTAAACTTGCATAGTCGATGAAAGAAGGGCATCCTTTCGAAATATGAGCTGTGTGTTTAAGAAATTAGAACATAGATGTGAACCCCTTGATTTGTAGTACTGATTAAATTAGTGTTGTGACTCGAGAAACAAATGCATTTATCAAGGTCAGACTTCATTAATAAAAGTATTTTTCCTCAATAAGATTTAGGTTTAGTTAATCTATACTTGGCTTAATTCATATAAAATATTGCTATAGGCTTGACAGCTATTCATTTTATATAATTTTCAAATTACAAACACAAAGGAAAGTTTTTAAGTGAAGCTTTATTTCCTTTCAGTAAAATAATGTATTTGGATTAAATCTGTTACTATAGGCTTGATAGCTATTAATTTTATATATTTTTAAAATTACAAACACTAAGGAATGTTCATAAATCCAGCTTTAATTCCTTTCAGTAAAATAATGTATCTGGTTTAAATATTCCCTGGTAACTTTTGCGGCATGTTCAAAATAATAAATATATGTATATAGAAAAAAAAATCATACATTTTAATCGGTATACAAAAATGTTTAAAATCTTTGAAAATGCTATGTAGATTTACTGCATGCTAAATTGAGGCAGCTAGTCAGAGCCATAATGAAGCAAGACAAGCATTAATTGACCTCCATAAAATTAATTTATTCGGTTAAAGGTGGAATAAAAACATACACGGTCTAGGATTATTAATGTTTATTCTGTTTTGTTGTTTAAAATGCCTAAGGAAAATGTATATATTTATACAGTTGTACTTAGTGAGTTCTAGATGATTTTGTCTTGTTGCCTACAATCACAGCATTCAAAGAAAGTGTACATAATTTTCCATATGACTACACATAACAATGGACAAGTAATCTACTGGTTGCCTGGCTCTGTGAAAGAGAGCTCTTGTCTGGAGTCCCACGGACATTTTGAGGGAGTGTTTCAAGGATAACTGCAGGGGATCAAAAGCTGAATCATTTCTGAAATAGTCCTACAATTAGTTAATGCACAGGCATTTTTAAAAACCAGTACAAACCCTTTGCAGTTATAAGGCAGTCATAAGGAACTTGATGTCAGTTAATGATTATATTAAAGCAGAACTACTAGTAGTAAGGAAGGCCAGAGTAAGTGTGAGAAGCTAAAGAAGGCATTATAAGAGATTGAAAAGATGGACATGTGTCTCTACTAGGATGTCATCTTGTAGTGGGCATTTGAATATTAGGGATTTCTATCAGATGGGAATCTGGCCCTTTTTGGATGGGCACTGCCCACCCATTCCTGCATCCCTGATATGACACCATCCATTTGGGGGTTACAAAGCTTGTATTGCGTTAGCTCCTTAGTGGTGTACATACAACTGTAGCTGACATGCTTATTTTTTTTTTTTTACCTTTCTCCTCATTGCACTACAGCACCTCGGTGTTCATTCTGGTTTTGAAGATAGCTTAAGTGGACTCCGTGATGGCAGCAGCATATTCAAAAATATTTTAAATCTAAATAAAAATATAAATTTGAAGAGAAAACGTCACATCATTTACACATTTTTTTTTTACAGACACATACCATTTTATGGAAGTTTATAGTATTAACAGCAACATTTTTATTCCTATAGCATATTTTCATACATAGAATGCAGCTCACAGTGTTTTAAACAATATAAAAGAGTTATAAGAGAAAAAACAAGTCAGAAATACATTGTTATATGTAACTAAATTAATAATGTATAAACATTATTTATAAAGACCGATATGCACTTACATAACACAGAAATAGAAGTGGTAGAATCCTAATTTGAAGATTTTTTTTTTGTTTTGTTTTGTCCATTAAGATAAGTCCGATTCTATGGTCAGCTGGGTCAGATGGTCAGGGACGACAGAAATAACAAAAAACCAAAAATCCTGCAGGGGTTCAAGGCCAAAAGACCACCCAGCCCTCAACTGGATATTCTACCTAACATAAGGGTGCTGAAGTCAGTCTTATTATTTTTAATCCTCATTTTAGACAATTTGATGCAGCATTCATTTTTTTAAATGGTTTAGCTAATTTTTGTCTTACATTAAAATTAGACAAAAAAAATTCAGTTTCTCATTTTCACTACAGTAACTAAAAATTTGCAAGTCTTTATTTTCTGTTTTATCAGTTTTTTTTTGTTTGTTTGTTTGTTTGACTGAGGGATCTGCGTTGAGGATATTCTTTTGGTGTAGAAGCTCTCAGAAATACAGTATATAAAAATGAAAACAAAACACATTCAAACCAAACAAGCAATTTAACCATCTTCAAACACACTCTTTATGATATATTACCAACAGAGAAGTCTTGGGTAAATTTGAGAAAAATATAACGATATACGTATGGGTGAAGTGTCAGCAGAAGAGACAGCTGTAAATATAGAATCACTGGAGTGCTGCCTGCATGTATTAAAACACTGAACAAAATGCTGAATGTTTCAAGCCCAAATGCACTGAATTTGTTTATGGCAATGCATATTTTACTGATGGTTCAAGCTTTTCTCTTAGCAATTTTTTCATTTGAGTTTTGCAAATAATTTAACTGGTGAAAAGTGTTTCAGACCTGCTTGATCATATAAACCTTAACTGTTTGAAACATTATGTTCAGTCAGCCAAATATGTATACTTGAAAGTTCTTGTAAAAACAGCTACAATAAACTATCTGTACTTTAATAATTTAGCAGAAAACATGAGCTGATACTTCACTCAAAGCTAGCAGCTGATTGACAAGTAGATTTTATTATTTAATGTCTTAATTACTATCTATCTATCTATCTATCTATCTATCTATCTATCTATCTATCTATCTATCTATCTATCTATCTATCTATCTATCTATAAATAAACAATACCTGGTTTAGTAATCATTTAAAGACAAAAGTTGAGAACAGAGAATTACTTGAAATACATTCTTTGTTCTGTAATAAAATGTCACCGCATATAATTGAAATTTTGGTATTCTAAATGTACTGTATTCCTGTACTGTTCCATTCATTTGTATTTCAATGTTACATGCTCGGAGAGTGGGCAGCACGGTGGCGCAGTGGGTAGCGCTGCTGCCTTGCAGTTAGGAGACCCGGGTTTGCTTCCTGGGTCCGCCCTGCGTGGAGTTTGCATGTTCTCCATGGATTTCCTCCGGGTACTCCGTTTTCCTCTCACAGTCCAAAGACATGCAGGTTAGGTGCATTGGCAATTCTAAATTGTCACTAGTGTGTGTTTGGGGTGTGTGTGTGTGTGCCCTGTGGTGGGCTGGCGCCCTGCCCAGGGTTTGTTTCCTGCCTTGCACCCTGTGTTGGCTGAGATTGGTTCCAGCAGACCCCCATGACCCTGTAGTTAGGATATAGTGGGTTGGATAATGCATGGATGGATGTTTGGAGAGGTTATTGGCTTTACATTCACATCCAATACATTTTGAAATTATATTGTACAGTGTATATTTATGTATTTTTGTTTATATTAGCCTGATTTCTGAGTATCTTCAAGAACTCAAATGAATTAGTAGAAATGTCACTTAACTTCCTATTACTATACTCAATTCATTGAAGCCATACAAAATGTTACTCTAAAGCACAATTATGCTCTTTGTTTCTATAATGAGCTCATCATATAACAGTGATTGTCACTCACCTTGATGTAAAGAAAATGGTTAGAAATTGAAAGTGTTGCAAGCAGGTTTCTGAACTTGAGCTCAAAACATAATTGAAATGCTATATTCATGTTCAGTAGAGCAGAATCCTGTGTTATTCTGTCTGAATAAGACCTCAATTTCTGTAGAGATTTTTTTTTCATTTTCACAGGACTACAGTGACTGCCTTGTTCAGTTTATTCTACAGGTTTATTAACTCTTCAGTAGAAAGTAAGACTTTGAATAAGTGTACTGTAAAGTACATTCTACTATTGCACCATACAAAGTTTAATTAATTTTTACATTTCTTTGTTAAATGAATGCTGTTGAATTACAGTGACCCCAATTTATACATGGAAAGTTTGAAAGACAACTAACCAGGAATATTTCTTTCATATACATAGAGTCTGTTTCCTCTATTGCTTTTCCTTGAAAGCAGAAATCCCATTTGTCCTGTCCTAAAGTAAACATTTTGACTGAGCTTTTCCACCCTGTTTAGATCTTTATTGGTCACTACTGCATATTAAAAGCTAGCATATCATTCTTCTCTTGGGACTCGCATAGAGATCAGGATTCAACTCAGTTTGTACCTGACCATTTCCTATACTGCTTTAGTGATTACTGGCTAGTATGTGGTAATTACTGGCAGTTCCATAACAAAACTACAGAATAGTGAAAATGTCATTTACGAAAGAATTTCAGGAGTATTAATATTTTGTTTTGTTTACACTTGTCTTTAATTATTCCTATATACACTTAATTTCTGTGCATCATGTAGGCCACAAGATGATATACATTTAAGTATAGTATGAGTATACACATTATACATTCATATACAATTGATCAAATTATCTGACATATGGTCATTCATTTTAAAATCTGAAGCATTGATGTTATACTTGCAGAAGCTATCATAGTTTACATAAATGAACCTGTCTCTGTATTATACAAAAAATCTTGGGTCGAGACGTGACCTTCTCGGAGACACTTTAATGTCCTGTGAGACAAGGCAGCGAGACAAAAGGACAGCTGCTGTACAGGCTTTTAAATGTTCGAAGCGCTGCGCAACATGCAGCTCACGCAGCATCAGCAGCAAGCCAACAGCAGATTGAGCACAGAGGAGGTCAGAAAAAATGTATTTGTTTCCCCTTGTATCACTGATTAAGAAAGTGTTTCGGAGGAGCGACCTCAACTCCTTAGCGTGCTTTTAGACCCCTTTTTACAATACGAGTGGCAGAGATGCAAAGTGGCTGGCGCGTTGCGTGCCCCAGGTTCGGCGGTGGACAACCGAAGCGAACAGGGGGTATAACTAAAGCATTAAAAGCTGAAGAAATAAATAATGCTGTTCCATTCTATTAAAATATGCTGGCAAAATATTTTGATTTCATTTACACAGCATTCATCCAACCACTGGAAACAATCCTGGTAACCCTGAGTGCAAGGCTGGAACCAAGCCTGGACAGAGGGCCAGTTCGTCATATGCAATACTCACATACATAAATGCACAGGTCACCACCAAACTTGGTAAACTGACATTGATATTTACAATTACAGCAAAGAAATATGAAGAAAACAAACAACCTCACCCAGTGATTTTCTTTGGATATGAATGCTGCAAAAATCTTTAGCACTTTGGAAGAATAAATTTACCACCCCATTCAACATATTAAATGAATACATAAACAGATCAGAAAAAGTAGCCATATATAAAAAATATATGAACTAGAATGTGTTTGTGAAGTAGTAGTCTAAGTCACTTCCAAGAAATAGATTTTAGTAAAAATTATACCGAAAGAGAATGTTTAGCTAGTCCAGGGGTGTCAAACTCAATCACAGAAGGGGCTGAAATCTAAAACACAGGCTAAGTTGCGGGCGCGGGGGGGAATTTTTTATTAAGATACTTAGTCTTAGTAGAAGTATAGATCCTTCCTCACCCTGAGACACCATATCACATGCCATCTTCGTGCATTAATAATGTTCTGAAAATAACAAGAAGAGCAAAACAAACTTTTAGCAAAACAGTTAAATTACAAACTCAATAGTTTTTAATATATCTATAATTCTATATTTGAAATTTAGGTTTTAAAATTGCTCACCTATTTGTTTCCTGGCCAGATGTCTGAGACCATTTTCCCCTGGTCAGTGAGTTAATGCCTGGTTTTATGTCTTGTGCTGTAGCAACCCGCAAAACAGTGTGGAGGTTGTCATTGGTAATGCATGATCTGTACTTGTTTTTGTTTAGATTAATTATTGAAAACATCTGTTCGCACAAATAGGTGCTCAGAAACATGGACAGAACACAGGCAGCATGAAATCGGAGCTGTGGCATTAAGTCAGTGGGCAGTAGACGGTAAAAGTCCTCTATTGCGACATCCTAGAATTTGCCCTCAGGCCACTATTGGTTTGAAGCTCTATTAACTCCATCTGAAGATGATGGGGCACACTATTGATGTCAGCTGCGAAAGGACTGGCAAAGATGTCAAAGCCAGAGTGCTGTGTTCTGAAGTCAGAGAAGCGTCGATCAAACTCATTAATTAACCGGCTCATTTTGGTAGCCAACCGAGCACAAGGAAAAGCACCCGGAAAAGGAGGCTGAGATGCTCTGACAAACAGGAAAGTGGGCAAGATTGTCCTGTTCCAGTTGGGACTTCCATAAGAGAAGTGTGTGCTGGAATGCTGTGGTCATATCAGACATCTACGTGATGACTTTTTTGTATTCCTGCAACCTTACCATACATAGCTCCTTGATGGATAATGCAATGATAGGTAATCAGATGTGTGTGGCAGGCACTTTTTAGCATTTTCTCCTTCATTAGTCCAAGCCTTTTTATTTTCTCCACATATTGCAGATGTGCTATCGGTAGTTAGCCCCACCAACTTTTCCCAGGGTAATTTTATATTATTTGTGGACTTCTCCACCAACTCAAAAATATATTTTTCCCAGTTGTCGTCCCAAGAGTTCCCCAGTGACAGAGAGGTCCGTCTTCACGGCTCGTATAAAGATGGACAACTGCGCTGTATCAGTATTGTCTGTGCTTTCATTGACAGCTAATGAAAAAGACAGATAACTGTGTGCCACTTCGGCCAGCTGTGTTATTAGATTTCCTGCAAGATCCCGAACTCGGTCTGCAATGGTATTTCTAGACAAACTGACGTTTTGAAAAGTCTGTATCTGGTTGGGGCACACCTGCTCACACACTTGTAGCATGCATTGCTTCAAAAAGGCACCCTCTGAAAAACACCTGGAAGCTTGTGTGATTTCTTCAGCCACAATAAATCTAGCTTTCACTGGTACATCATTTTTGGCTGTAGCTTTAGTAAACATTTTCTGCTGCAATTGCTGTCTGCCTTTTAATTCTTGGGCGATTTTATGTCTTTCTTGAAGGGTATATTTAGCATACTTAGCTCCATGTTTGGTGTCAAAATGCCAATATATATTGTACTTCTTCATTACTGACACTGCCTCATAACACAAAATACACACCGGTTCGTCTTCACGAAGCATGAACATATATTCGCTTTCCCATTTTTCATTAAATTGTCTCCCTTCTGCATCAACTTTTCTTTTGTTGGACATTTTGGGAGTAATTGCCTTCTTGTTCTTTGCAGCTTTTTCTAAGGTAGGTGTACCTGTCCTATCATGGCCTGTCTATGTGAAGGGAATGGAGCCACTGACTGTGCTAAAGTGGAGGCCTGTGTCTCTGAGTCTGCAGACATTGCTACTGTAGGATCCCACTGAGACTCCATACCTGTGTAGTTGCTACTGGCAGCAGGTGCAAGATCGGGACTCTGGCATGGTCGTACCTAGTACTGGGTCTCGGCAGGGAAGGGGTGTGAAGAAGCAACTTAGCTCACTGTTTGGAACTGGGTCCTTCTGCCTGTGGCGCTGCCAGGCACTTGTGTGAAGCGCCCTGCTCCAACCTAGCTTTTACACTGGGTCTGGGTCCTTCTGCCTGCAATTGGGTACTGAAGCAGCACGGTCATGTGCTTGGATGCGGCACAGTCACCGTTGGCCACATAAAACAGCCTTGTGTTTAACATGTGTGATCTAGTCATATATAGTATATTTATCTACTTGGAGTATATACAATACGTTATCTATCTATCTATCTATCTATCTATCTATCTATCTATCTATCTATCTATCTATCTATCTATCTGTCTATCTATCTATCTATCTATCTATCTATGTATCTGTCTGTCTGTCTGTCTGTCTGTCTGTCTGCTATAAATCCCCAATTAAACATTTCCTTATTTAATGTTTGCCCACATTTAACTTTTGCTGATGCTTTAGAAGCAGCCTCTAAAGGGTAGCACTGTATTGGTTTATATATTAGCCTGCTGTGCATCCATCATGAGTGTCCTAGAAGATATTTTGGAATGTCTTGTTACAAATGTAATGAAGAAAAACGAAGAATATTAAAAAAAAAAAGAAACAAAAATGTTAGCAACTGAACAACTGAAGAACAGTAGCCTTCCTCTAGTGTTACTGAATCAATGAATGCCTTTTAAATTATAAAATGGTATTTAAACAGTAAACAGTGAAGAAGGTTGTTCGATGGATTCCATGAAAATGAAAAATAGATTTTGTAAACTAGAAAAAACTGTGTAAGCGGAAAAAATATCAAGCTCTTTTCAGAAAGTTGAAAGCATTTGTTTTGAGAAAAATTAACAAACTTTGTGTAAATGTGAAATTTTATTTCATAACATTAACCTCAGTAATTTACAACAAAATATATTTTTCTTCTTTGTAATCAGTGTAATTAAAGAAGAATCTGTAAACTGTATTAAATACTGCAGTTTTCATTTTTTACCTTATACAACATTTAACACTTTTTAGTGGGTCTCTAGAAAAATGTCCTATATAGGTTTCACTGTACTGTATATACAAATGCATTTTATTTATTTCATAGTATGCGACATTAATGTGAATTTTCCCATGGGATTAATAAAGTATCTATCTATCTATCTATCTATCTATCTATCTATCTATCTATCTAT
>JANRMT010062818.1:8766542-8820572 GCA_026402145.1 Polypterus bichir lapradei | reverse complement strand
CTATCTATCTATCTATCTATCTATCTATCTATCTATCTATCTATCTAATATTTTTATTTGTAAAAACACATTTTTAGTAATTAATACAATGTATGTGTGTGTTTTTATTGTATATTTGGCATGTGTCACTATATGGTAAACTATATAAACCATAGCAGTAATTTGCTTTCAGGTAACCATTATGGGTGGAATGGTGGTGAAGTACTTGATGCTGCTGTCTCACAGCTTCAAAAAATTGGGTTTGTATCCTGGTTTGGTCACATGGCATTGTATCTATTCTCCTTATGACTTCAATGGCTCTTCCATGGCTATTTTAGCCCTACCAAACCACCAGTTATGTTGCAAAGTTATGTATGTTAGTGATTTTACAATAGTCCAATATGTAGTGGGTATGTGTATCATTGTGTCTCACAGTACTGGACCCTTGTTTAAGGTCAGTTCTCACCTTGTTCTTGATGTTTCTGGGATATGAACTTAACAATGTACAGGTACAGAAAGCAGGGTGGATGGAAAATAACTCGTATTACTTTGACTGCCTGTTCAAATGTAATATGTCGTAATTACTTTAATGATTGTTTTCCTTCTCCATTTCAACAAAAATATTTATCTCTATGATGAGGCAATATTACCTTTAATATTTTAACTGTGAGGTAAGTATAGCAGTGATATCACTTCTCCACATTGTTTCCCTGCACTTTTTGTATTATTCTACTAACTTCTTCATTCCTTAATTCCTTGGCAGAAGAAGCTTTTCAGTTGTGCCTGAATCCAGCCCTGCACTACTTCCTTAACCTCATTATCAGCGATGCACCTGCAGCCGCATAGAGCCTCTTTAAGTTGACCGAAGATGTAATAGTCGTATTGTGCTAGATTAGGGCTGTAAGAGGGATGTGCAGGACATTCACTGTGATGGACCCATGTCTCATCTCCGGTGTCAATTTATTCTAAAACACTTGGGTCTTCTTCTTAACATTTCAGGAACTGGGTCACAATCTCCATGCACTGTTGCCTTTGCAGATTGGTAAATTGTTCAGGTGTCCATCTTGTGCCAACTTTACCGTACCACAAGTCAACATGCACTATGGCATGTGCAGATCCACATCTAATATCCAAACTTCTTCTCCAACACTCTCTTTACTGCACATGCCTTAGCTATAGTAATAAAGTATAATCATAAGGTAGAAAGACAAGAAACAAAAATAAATATAATCTAAGATCTCCCATATTCAAGCAAAATATGGATGGGTAATCCAGCCACATCAGCTCCAAATCAAGTTCCTTTATGTTAGCCTTTCAGTGTCAAGGCTGCACTATATACATCAGCAAGAATTTAGATGACACACTATAGTATCTACAAGATAAAGGATAAAATAGCTATTACAAAGGAATAAAACCAAGGCATATTCTTCTGTTGTAAGCAAACATACATACTGATTCTTGTCTCCCCATGCAAACTGTCAAATACACAATTGTTTTAAGAGTGTATGGGGGAAAGAAGATGGGTGTAGCACTCTACTCCTTGTTAGAGTGGAGGAAGTCTATCCCAAGGTACAGTAGCACCACATATGATCTACCCTCAAAAGCTACTCTACCTTTAAAGGATGAACTCCAACAGGAAGAGGCCATCACTCAACTGACCAGAGAGCTCCAGAACACATTAATGTGATGAGGAATGCATTTGCAAGATTAGAGGACAAAATAATTTGTCCTTTTTTTTTCACCTTTCTTTTTGCCAGAGGCAATTAAATGAGATTTCCCAGCCTGGGCCCAAAACTTTCTTATCTCTTGTTCTGATTTATTTACAAAACTCATTCTTGTTCATCCTGCCAAGCACAGTTTCCCAACCTTCAAATTCTCCTTAAACTCCCAATATGCTGGAAAGGATAAACCTCATACATTTGCAGAACACACATAAACTGAAATGCAATACCAGATAATTCAGACAATTTCTTTCTATCCTGACATCAAAGGACAGCATATCACTATGCATCAACATTTACCCTCACCACACATGTCAAGATAAAACCTTAGAATACTATGTAATATTAAGAACCCAGCCTTCCTGACAACATATAAATAATGTAAGTTGTCCAGAAAAATATGAAACTATGAACATTTAATGCAAGGTGATAGATAGATAGTGTGCTGGGGGTGCCGGAGTGCCGGAACGCCCAGGAAGACCGGGGGAGGGCTTGTGCCTCCTCCAGACCATGAGGGGACGACTGCCCTGGTTGCACTGGGGACCACGGGTGCAGAGCTTGGAAGTTCAACCCTGTAGGGGCCCGTGGCCACCGGCAGGGGCGCCCCGGTGCCTGAAGAGCCCTTGTCCTCAGCACTTCCACCACACTAGGAAGTGCTGGGGGAAAGAAGACTGGGGACACCCAGAGGGCTTCCAGGTGCGCAGCCGGCACTTCCACCACACAGGGGAGTGTCCGCGGACGAGTGTCGGGGAGCAGCTGGAGCCCATCCGGGCTGCTATAAAAGGGGCCGCCTCCCTTCATTCGGAGTCAAGAGTCGGGTGAAAGTAGACGAGAGACTGGAGCTCGGAGGAGTGGAGGCGGCTGGAAGGAAGGCACTGGGAAGAGAGGCCTGGACTTTGGGGGATCGATGCTGGAGGCACTGGGCTGTGCACTGACGTGACTTGTAAATATTTTATATAATAAATGAGTGTGTTGGGTGCCAAAACGATGTCCGTCTGTCTGTGTCCAGGGCTCGTTCCACAATAGATAGAATGTTATTTGTCCACATGGGTAAATTTGTCAATAATAAGAAATCAGGGCAATTTTGGAAGGCTCAGTATAACCACACAGCATCTTAAGATACAGATCTTAAGGAGCCAGTAGACCAGAAAACATCAGTCACATCAGATTTTATTTATCATATTTAATGCTCTCCTGTAGTGGGTCATGTCCAGCTGGAAATTAGGAAATATACTGTAGAAATATGTACTCTATTATAGGCTGCTCAGTAAGTTGATAAAGCACTTTTAGTAAAAACTGTGTTTCTTATCAGTGTACATCAGGAAGTATATTACTGTCAGGTAGCTTGGCAAACACAATGGGCTTACATGATTTATATGTAACACTTGTAGTACTAGGGTGTTGTACCGTGTTAGCCATTATGGATGTAGTGAGAAGTCAAGCAAAATGACACTTTTATTGGCTAACTAAAAAGATTAATCTTTTTAGTTAGCCAATTAAAGGTGTCATTTTGCTTAACTTCTCATTATATCTAACACTTGCAAACTTTGCTTCTATTAAAAGGTGGGGTCTGGGGGAAAGGACTCTGGGATACAAGATTACAAATGTGGGGAACCCCTTTATCATCATATTCTTCCACACCCTGAAGTAATATTAATGATTGTGCTATTGTTTCTCTGGCAGTTAGATATTACTCTTTAGTGCTATATTATAGTTTCCCCCCTTTTAATGCTGAATTTATCTTAGAGTGACATGAATCCAAATGTTTTCTATTAGGAAAATGATCTGCATGTAGGGCAGCAATGTCTATTCAGATTTCAAACACATTAGCCAGAAGAGTAGCATTAAGCATTATCATATAATCCATTATTCAGTTCCTTAAGCTTTACACATCTTTAGCATTGGCCGGCCGTCAGGAAGTCAAATGCCACTTAATGGCTTTTTAAAAATAATTTCATACTTCTATAGGCTGGGATATGAAACAGACCAATGAGATGACTAGGAGAAAAAATAACAAAGATTGCATAGAAATTTAAGGAAACTGTGATATGTAGAAAACAAGAACCCAAAGGACAACCTACCTTCCGTGTGTTCTATAATTATACTTGATCCTGACATTTTGTTGCAATGATTTACATCTTTAAATATTGGTCCATTAGTGGTTCCTGCTTCGTCACAATTGCTGCCTGTGTAGGTGCCAAGAATAGCTTAGAATGCACTAATGACATATTTTAAGTAAAATTATTGTGTGTCCCCTGAAATTATTTGTAAGATAAATATAAATATTACTACTTGGTCAAACACAATCATCAATAGGCATCGATAGGCACAGCTGCAGTTTTTCTTAGGCCAACCCTCCATTTGCTTTGCTCCTGATCTTTTTCTCACATCACTCACTTTATTTCCAAAGTCCCTTTAACACTGCTCTTTGAAACCTTGTGTTTCATCTTTTTCTTTTGACTTTATTTTTTTTATTTTGATTTTGTTTGGACAGATTGCTTTTGAATACATTATTGCCTACTTTACCATATCTGTTTTTTGAAAAGCTTTTGGTTATTCACTTTTGTTTGCTCCTGACCATGTCTCTGACTATTCATATGTATATATTTGAATGTATCTTTTAATTTTGCCTTCATTTTAGTATTTCTTTGCCAAAGACAGGGTGGATACAAACAACAAACTAGCACTATCACTTTGAATTTAGTTGTCTAGCACAGGTTAATTCAAAGACCAAAAATCACTGGGACACAAGGTAATCTCAAGGGTAAGTGTGATGCCATGCACAATTGATGAATGCATCTATGGACTTTTGTACATTTTGGAAGTTTAATAAATGTTTTTTTTTATTTAAGTTATATTGAGTGTCATATCTCATTCCATCTCCTTATGATATCTGGCATAGAAGCAGTGGGAAAACCAAGTAGAGTGACTCCACAAAAAGAATCTGCCCCATGAGATCAACAGAAGGAGCAGACAGGACTATTTTTTCTCATCATGTGGTCCAGGACTGTTGTATAAAAAGGAGGCACCAGAAGATGGCCAGTCAGTCCCGAGTCAATGATAAATCTATCTGGCAACAGAGGTTAGGTTTACTTCTTGTGAGACCTTGCCTCTAAAAATAAAATAATAGAGAGACACTAGCGAAAGAAGAACCTTTGGATTTATATGTTTTAGGAAGCAAAGATACATTTTTGGTGAAACAGAAAAGGCTGAATGTACTGCCCCACTCATTTTGAAATTTACCTGTGGTATTTTTCATTGCCTGGTGGTATTAAAACAATGAATATGAATTGAAAATAAAGAGCAAGTAGTCAATGAACTGCATAACAACCCTTGGGGTTGGGCATTTAAACTTACAAATTGTAATTATTACTAACATAAGTATGCAAGACAAAATAGGACTGTGTGTGGAAAAAGGCAATATTTAATGCCTGTAATGTTGTTTTCCTTCAAATTTAAAATTCTAATTGGATAACCTAAGGGTTTTAAGATTAGATTAGATTAGATAGGACTGTATTTGTTCCGATGAGGGAATTTGGCTTTTTACAGAATCTCTTTAAATAAATAAATACATAAATAGATAGATAGATAAATATATATATGTACACGCACAATATGATCTGAACACACACCAGAATGACTAAAAAGGAAGAAAATTTAAAAGGAAAGAAAAGGTCTGACTTGGCAGTCGCAGTCACCATGAGGCATTATGCAGGTGTTTTGCCTTTGCTATGAAGGAGCCCCAGTAGCGTTTCTTGACACACCTTTGCTGAATAATTTGATTGGCTGAATGTGCTCAGTTGTCAGTGTCTCAGAGAGAGGATGTGCAGCGTTGTTCACTAAGTTTTGTTTTAATACTGTCCTTTACTACTATCTCCAGGAGGTCCAGAGTGTGTCCCCTAACTGAGCCAGTTCTTTAACCATTTGCCAGGTAGCCTAAGCTCCATTGCCGCAGCCATCTGATAATCCTGGCTGGTTTTCAGTTTTTAAAAAATTATCTGCAGACTTTTTGAGGTGAATTCGCCTCTAATCCTCATGTCTGTGTACAGACCAACCGAGTTTTGCGTATAATGTCCTTTCTCCAAATTGTCTAACATTTAGTTTTCTTTTGGCTTTACTGGATTTAAAATAAGTATTGTAGGTAACACTCAGCAAATGAGAAGACATTCTTGTATAGTAAACATACCTTTGGAGAACACCTTTACAGCATCATTCTTATTAGATGTGCACACATTTATAAAATATATAAAAATATAAACAGAACATGTATGAAAGGAACAAAGCAATTTATTCTGCCATTGTTTTACTACAAATTCTCAAACTTCAGAGGACATTAGGACATACAAATTTATTAAATGTCAGTCAGTACTGTGTCACTAGATGGGAAAATTCCATCCCTTCACAGTCAACCAGCTCTACTAGTCTTACACATGTATTAACAAATAGGAAGCTGTTTTACCTTTTTTGACAGGTAATTACTGTAGTCTTCTTGATAAAAGCTTGGATTTCTGGATATAACCAGACATATATTTTCACTTCATGATTCCAATGCTATGTTTATAAGTTAGCTTTGTCCTCTATTCACTATTTACAGTTCAGTAAATCTAAATGTGCATCCATTCACAATGATTCCCAGTGACAAACTGCCTGCTAATTAATCAAATCATGACAGAACCCTTCGAAAAGGGCCATTTAATTGAATGTCTTTGAACGAGTCACATTTTATCTTTAAAACAGTCACTTTGGCTTACAGGTAATAAGAAAGGCACTTGTTTCAAGTATCACTTTTGGGAACCCTGGAACAAAGCATACTACCCTTTCTAAAGAAATTGCATTTTGAATTTATCAAAGCACCACCACACTGTGAAGGTGTCATTCCTTTTCTGTCAAAAACCCAGCACACCATCCTTTGCTCTGCATGAGATCAGTCCCCTATTTCCCATCAGTGGGAATACATTTGCTCACTTGTCACAACCAGATATCTCTTCTAAAAAAGTATCACCTTATTTCTTATTTAGTATATTTCTGTCTGTTAGTGTCTTTATTATCTGCAGGTTATTAAAAAAATAGCAATTTAAACCAAGATGTTACTAGGTGTATTTGATATATGCAGCAAAAGAAAAATGTGATCTTGCTAGTTTGAAAAGAGTAGTGTTTGTGATCTCTTCAATAAATAAAATGTTAAAAAAAATCTCTATGATGTGATGGATTTACGCTAAATGGCTCTTATTTAGAGACAACGAAAAGTAAAATATATCCTCTTGTATAAGCAGAAAAAAATATTCAATAAAACATATCATCTTGTGTAAGCAGAAAAAATTGTTCAGGTTACTCATTATTTGTAAACACAGTTATTTCAGGATGCCATTTAAGTGCCATAGAAGTAATTACTTCTCTATTAATTATACAGTATATCTATCACATGTAAGTGTGTATTATTTGATTTTGATATACTTTATTAATCCCTTAGGGGAAATTGTCTTTTTGCTTGTCCTTTTGGGGGTCAACCATTACATAGTGCCCTGGAGCAATTTTCTTATTCTACGGCCCAATGGAGTAGGATCCTTTCTGGCAGTTATAAGATTGGAACCAGCAACCTTTCTGATACCAGCACAGATCCTTTGCCACAGAGCCACCACTCCATCCTATTAGAAGGCACCACTCTGCCCCATCAGTTCCATCACTCTGCTTATTATTTATTTACCACTTATTATTTAAATATTGTTTATTTGTATGTTTTTATTTATTCATTATCATCCATATATAATTTCATTCTGTTTTTCCGTGATTGTAATTACCTCTTTGACATATTGTAAAGCACTTTGAGCTACATCTTGTATATGAAAATGTGCTGTTGTTGTTATTTTATCTTACACTAGCATAATTTTTCATTCCATGGAAGAACCTACTGTAAAATGGCACCAAACTGGTCAGAGGTACATAACTACAAAACTTAGGAAAACAAATACCTGGAGACATTCACATCGGCAGCAAATTAATAGCTCTGCAAGGCTGTGTGGGTAGCCAGAAGTTTAGTTGTTAAGAAAAAAAGACGTAGTTGTTAATTATGGGTGAAATTGGCAAGTTTCACTTCACATACAGTTTCGCAAAACTGACACTAATATATTGCAGGTGATTTTCGCAATTTCCGAAAAGTAAAACTCACTTAAGTTTTTGGGGTGGAAAGCAATTAATATTGCTCATGTAAAAAGTGGCAAGGTACTGTGACACTTTGAGGACCTTCAAAACTTGACTGGATGTTATATGTCTCATTTTACAGCAAAGACTTGGCTTAATTGTACCTAGTTGGATTTTGGAAGGAGTATTCAGTGACACTGATCTTTGCAGGCTGATCTTTTTTTTCATAAATTACCCTCCATCTGTAGACCTCTGCTTTGATGCCTTCATTATTCCATTTTGTTTTTCACAGTTCTGCAGACGTGACCAATTATATTTACATTAACATAATTTATTTTAATATATGCCTTCTGTCGATTTGTTGTTTAGCTATAATTAAGCCTTTAAATTATTATTATTATTATTATTATTATTATTTTAATGTATTTATTTATTTAATGTATTTGTTATGCTCTGTTTCCCTGTTTCCTAAGAGTACATTTACCTTTGTTCATCCCTCATTTGCACTCTGTTTGGTTTACATTTAAGCAGAGTTAGCAGCATTTAAGCAGGACTAACACTACTAGAAGGGTTATTTCCTCACACATATTTTATGAGCCCTCTAGCCACACACCTGAGCTAGCAGCCAAGACCATCTGCTTTCTTCCCTGAAGTTTCCAGCCTTTCATATGTCTGCTACCAGCTTCCTTAAAAAAAAAGCAAAAATCTTACCAAATAATGTATGTCATAAAACTGAAATATAAACCTTTCATCTTCTACAAATAAAAACATCTGAACCTCAGCTCACCCACTTGGCAGTAACCATAGAAAATGCTGCATCTCTCCCTCTCTCCCTTCCTCCCTCTCTCTCTCTCCCAGCCCTCCCCTTTGTCACTGCAGCTGCTTCTTGCACACTTCTCATACTGTTGTGCAACTACTGAGGATGATTAGCTTTATACTTTTCCCACCGTTCAACTTTCCACTCTCCAGCCGTGACAGTGCAGTTGTTAGTCAAACCTAGGCTGTCTTGCCTTAAAGCTAAATTCAGTAAGATGCAATATTAGAAGGCCACAGACTGCATGCTGGTCCTGCCTCAAAGTCACTCTGATCAGCAGTGCTATACCACTCCAAAGGGCAAAGAGAAAGAGAGAGAGTGGGAATGAAAAATTATTTTGTGACATTTTTAACATGAAACATTATTGTAGGTTAAATTTCCCATGTACTCTCAGTACTATTTGAAGAAAAACAAAAATGGATATTTTACACAGAATGAGCCAAAACAAAGCAAAGGTTTAGTCTGAGATAACTGCCCATAAAAAGTAGCTTAATGAGAAAACATAACCTGCAATCAAATAGAATTTTACTGAGGTGAGATACCTAAATGTTAGCTGCTGTTTCATTAAGATAATTTAACAAAACTTTCTTCAAATCAAAGAGACAATGGGCCCAAACCTATTCCTTCCACATCTGGAATATGGAAGAAAACAACTAACTGCAGATGGAATACTAGTCCATCACATGGTCTACTCCTTCACATATCCAGACTGAGCCAAATCACAGTCAAAAATTACCCTAACCTGCACAAACTTGAGAAAAAAGAGGAAAATCCATACAGACATGAGAAGAATGTACATGGTATACATGGACGACAGCTGAAAACTCAATTGAAACCTATTGGTTGGGTGGCCATTCAGGAGTTCTGCTCTTTTTGTCATTATTATATTTATTCAATTTTTGAAAATGTCTTGTTTCTTTGTTGAATTTTTTTCAATAAAAATTTGAACACAAAAAAATGAAACCCATGACTCAAGGTCTATGAAAAACTAACCATTGCCCTACCTTGCCATCCCTATAATATCTGTTACTAAGAATTTGAACAGAAAAAACATTTCTGTTTGTAATGCTCTTTGTCTTTACCTTGTAGCTCATAACCAAGGATGGACTAGGTCAGATGTGGACACTGCAGCATGCTTAAGCCTCTAAAGAGGAAGAGTAGGGCATGTATTGTGTATTTATGTGTTCAGTAACAAGTTAAATTTATTTTGATCTTGAATTGATATTCCTGTTGTTGGTAATTTCCAGAAGAATGTTGGTGGGTGGGATTTTAGGGGGGTCCTGTTACTGAGAGAACCCAAAGAGAAACTGACACGATTTTGCAGTTATTAAAAACTAGTCAAGGATCATTTTTCAACATCTGTGTAATCAATCAATATTATAGCAAGTGAGTACCATCAAACAAGTCTGAGGTGCAAAAGTGAAATGTGTATATTTCTTCACAACAAAATGGAAAACAGGGTTGAGAAGAGTGTTGCATTAAACTTTCTTCACTAAATAATTATTCCTAAAAACAATAGTGTGGAACATAAATATCAATTAATAAGTTCAATCAAATAAAGAACTACTCAACAGGACTGAGATACTGTACCAACAAACATAGTCCACTTTCTGACTCTTTTACCTAGCCACCTTTGTCACTGTCATCCGGCATTCACAGAGCCCAGCTTCCTCTTTCTGTCACCTCCTTCAGTCACCGCAGGAATCCCCTGAAGCATTAATCACCCCTGCTTCTCTCGTTCAACAGGTTGATCTGCTCTGGGGCAACACTCCATTCATTCCACCATGGGGTACCTTCAATCAGCTCACTTCCTTTCTCTTGCAGTGGAATGCCTTCCCAGTTCTTCTCTCTCTCTCTCTATCTCTCTCTCTTTTACCCTCATTTCCTTCCTCCTTTTTTTCCTTCTCCCTTCACTGACCTAATCAGACCTTTTATATACTTGTGAGTATAGTTGCTTCCCTTGATTATCCATGAAGCACTAATGATGGATGGCAGCGCCAATTGCTCTCACACACGTGAATGAGTAATCAGTGAATTCCCTCATTGCCTATGCTCCAGGAATCCGAGCCGCACTATTTATAAAATTCTGCACCATCCCAATCCTCCACAGACCCCTGACAGGCCATGGCATACTGTTTTGCTGGTTGCTCTTATTTTACCTACATTAATAATGTCATTCTGGTTTTATATACATTTAAAAGCCTAAGGATATAGTGCATTTAAAAGTTTGTAAATTTACTCAGAATATAGTTAACAAGTGTTGATTTAAAAGTGTTCATTTACAAGATTTACATGCGTCCTAGTAGATTTGTATCCATGTAAGAATTTATTGTTTTTGGTCATTTTCAGCTCTTAAATTATTTCTGTGACAATTTTTTAACACTAAATTTGTAAAATGGTTATGTTTTCATGTTCTCAAGAATGATGATGCAACTACCACATATCTTTCATTGTTTAAAAAACTTGCTTTGGACAATAAAGCTGTATCAGTTAATAATAGATTTTTTTTTTTCAACAAGGCTACTATTACCAGATGATGTTTATTAAATGATAGTATATTTGAATGTTTTCAAAAAGATTAACATTCACAGCAGTTTAACTTTTGTAGTAGTAATTTTAGCTTGGTACCTCATTGTAAAAAAATATAATTTGTTACTGATTGTGCAAACTTAAAAATTAGACGATTCATATATACAGAAATCTAAAATACATTTTCAGACCAATAACATTATCATGTGATATAATGAACAATATAAGGTATTAGAGGTGAACTAAGCAAGAGTTTTTCACTGCAACAATACCTTCGATATTGCAATCGAGTTTCACCCAATGTCAAAAATGCAGCCAGAGAAGCCAGCTCAAAAAGCAACTGGCTATGCCAGTTAGGAACTCATTCAACTTACAACATACTGTATACTGAAAAAAGCAAATGAAAAGACAAAAACTATTTTGTTTGTTGCAGTCTTGTGCTTTTTCTTTTGATTTTGCACCAAAGATTTGATTGTACTGTTTGACGGAGCAAAACCTCTGAGAAAAATCATAAGGTTGCCTATGTGAAACACAAGTAGAGAAAGACACTCACCAATATACTCAACATTTTACATCTGACTCTTAGTTACATCACATTAATGAGAATTTTAGCATGACTTATTGGAAATACAGGCCACCACCTACATCTTGAGAGTTTTTCAACAAAATCACCACATACACAACTTATGTAGTAGCAAGAAGAAATGCTTATGAAAAAGTATCACATACGATAATGAAAAGAACAGTTATGAGGACCTGGTTATTGTGCCACATCAAAGAAAACAATATACACATGTTCAGATCCCTGTTCTTTACCTTGCTATGCTAAATTCATTTTTTAGATAAGTAAAAATTTACTTTTTTTTAATCAATGAGTTCTTGGCAAGTTGCCACAGATTAGGTGATGTGAAAACATGGAAGCGTTTCCAGCTGTTTACCTTAAACTTGAGCTGAGCTATAGAAAAGATATTCTCTAATTTATATAATTTACATAATATATATTTTTATAATGTGTTATTTTTTATTATGTTCATTTGCACAGATCTTTATATTCAATGCTGACTGTTGGTTTTCTTTATGTATGAACTCAAGAGCTTACCACTACCACCTTACACAAATAATATTTTGCATATTACAGTGCGATTCTGTTGCATTTCATTTTGCAGGATAAAGTTCTGTTTGCTTTAATCTGTTGACTAAGCACTCTCAGGCATATTTATTGTGAATTAAAAATAATGTGGGCTTTACTTGTATTGTAATCACACATATCACTCCCCCATGAAACTCCAGTGCTCTTCTGCTATATTAGTCCAGACAACAGCCTTGCTTCAGGGTTGAGTTATTTACCAATTGTAATTTTTGCATCCTCTGGTAGATGGAAGGCAGATTTCAGAAAACGTCTGTTTCCAACACATTTTTTATTTAATTAATTAACATAATAATATTAGTGCAGTTAAAATTCTGATATTTTTCTGCATGGCTTCACATAATAAGGTTTTCAAAGAACAAGGTATCTTGAACTCTGACTGAGTATAAGCAGGCAAGCTCTGTGCTGTAATTACACTACTTAGTATTTTATAATATAGAAGATTTATGCTTATATTCCAAGTTAAAAAAAATTATTAAAATAAGATGGGACTCGTTGTATTTGAATGCACAATCTTTGTTCTCCCAACATGCAAGACATCTGACATTAACTAATTTTCTATTTATTACATTGGTATAACTCACCACATTTCTTGAAAAGAAAGCACCATACAATAAATCCTGTGTAGGATAAGAAAGAAATCAAGTGAAAATCAACAGATTTCTAATTTTGTACACTCCTTTGTTCATCTGCACACTTTACTAGTGTCTACAGTCTTATTTCTGTAAGCTGTTATGGCCATCAGTGTTCCTACCTTTGCTTTTTTCTAAAAGTGTTTCATATTAGATATTGCAAAAAAAAAGCATGGTGAATGAGATGAATGATGCAGTAGACCACAAACAGTGCTGGGGGCAATCAAGTGCATTTTTTTGAAGTCTCAGTTCACAATGAGTACCAGACACTTGTGTTAGAAGGTTAACAGACTGACATGGTTGCATTAAACATAAGAAAACCCATAAAGATGGCATTGGACTATCCAGTGACAGCATTCAAATTTGAAGACCAAATAAGGAAGAACCAAATCAAGTAATATTTATTCACTCTGAGAACATAAGCCATGACATCATGACTTTGATGGATTTAAGGTTAAGCGTCTAGTTTAAAACATATAATAATGAAGTCACAAAATATAAGAGTCTGTAGAATTTTTGTAAACAAGTGTTTTATTGTGGAAAGGCTTTTAGGGACAACTCTTTTTAAATCCTTCATCAAATTTAGGAAATACACAGATTCTTTTTAATGATAACCCACAGTATAATCTTTAGTCATCTGTCACTACTTTCATTTGCTAACTATTGTTTATCAACCTTTGGGGATCTACAGTACACAGTTGCAATACACTTGCATCTAGGATTAAGTTCACCTCTTTCTTCTTTCTTTTCTCTGTCCTTCTTCTCCCATGTGACTCTCCCTCTCCTCTTTTCTTATTCTCAGCTCTTTTACTGACTTTATGGATGGTCTAAGGACATTAGAACATAAGAAATTTGACAAATGAGAGAAGACCAGTCCATCAAGCTCATTTGCTTAGGTAACAGCTAAGCTGTCCCAATACCTCATCTACAGACTACTTAAAGGTTGTCAAGGTTTCTACTTTAACTACATGTCTCGGTAGTTTTTTGCAGATTATCACAACTCTATGCATAAAGAACTAATTTCTGGCTTCTTTCCTAAACACCCTTCTCTTTAATTTCCGCTGGTTTTCTCAAGTAAGTTAAGTCAAAAGAATTCTGTTAGATCTGCTTTGTCAATGCCGTTGAGAATTTTGAAAACCTAGATCAGGTCCCCAGGCAGTCTCCTCTGCTCGAGAATAAACAGATTTAATTCTCCGAGTCTCTTAGAGTACAACATGTCCTTAAGTTCTTGGATGAACTGGGTTGTTCTCCTCTGCACAGCTTCATGTGCTGCTATGTCTTTCTTGTAGTGTAGTGACCACAGCTGTACAATATGCTTCAGATGTGATCTCACTAGTACATCATATAGTCTGAGTATAATGTCTCTTGATGTATATTCATCAATTCCTGCAATATAATGTAACTTTTTTATTTGCTTTTTAAATCACTTCTGCACATTGCTTTGACATTGAGAATGCTGAGTCAGCATAACCCCTAAATCCTTTGTGACGGATGCCCCTGAAATGGAAGGATGGGGGAAGGCAGCTTTTTCAGGACACTGCTGTCCCCAAAACACTAGATGGCAGCTGCCCTGGGATCTAGGGGTGCCCCGGATTCCCGCAGGGCACCCTGGAACTTGAAGTTTGGTTGCACAGCCCTGTTGGGTGCCACCAGGGGGAACTGTAAAGGAACAGAAGGACTTATTTGTAGCCTGGAAGTACTCCCAGGTCAAGAGAACAGGAATCCCAAAGTACTTCCAGGCTGAAGAAAATCCAATTCTCAGTCTGACCTGGAAGTGCTAGCAAGTCACCTGAGTGGAAGGACTATATAAGGGATTGTTGGAGACCCAGCAACAGAGTTGTGATGAGAACATCATGTGTGGGTGGGCATTTGGCTTGTCTGGGTGGGCAAAAAATATCCATCCATCTGTCCATCCCCATTTTTGTAGGGGGGTCAAATAATAATAACAACATAGTTTTATATAACATACTGTATAAAAGCAAAAATTGTGGCATAAATCATAACCTATTGTTCAATAAAATTAACAGAGGTGATGGAACTTGTATTATTATTTTTTGTAAACAAATATAGAACTACATCTACAAGGTAAATATCAATAAAGTCAAATGTATACAACATATGAGAGCAAGAACAGAAACGTGGCTCATTGTAGTCATTAGGGAGGCTATAGGATATCAGTTTCCAGTGTTTAACCTGGATATTATCTACAGGACCAGTCTGCGGTTACTCTTGGCAAATTCTGAAATAAATTCATTCATGTCTAGATTTTCTGTGATGTTTTTCTCATGTGCCAGAATGACAAAATTTCTCTTCCTTGAATGCAGCATTGTTCGGCAGACTGGAGTGAGAATGCGGTTCAAAGTAGAGAAAGAGCTTTCACATGCAACTAAAGACACACCAATGATGAGTGCTGTGACATATAGCTAATGCAACATAGGGAAGGCCTCTTTGTATTGCTGAATGCATTTGCATGCTTCAGAGAGATTAGCATCAGCTGGCAGTTTATTGATCAGGCAAGTACCTGAAGTGGTTTCAGGAGAGAATGATAAAGAAATAATTCTGATTTTGGCAGGAGAAGCGATGTGGCCCTCAATAATTCAACATTTCTCTGAGAGAATCTTGTCTCCATTTCCACAATAGCTCTATCAAGAATGCTGAACATAGCCCTTTTAAAAGTCTGATAAGAGCAATTTGTTCATCAGAGTCACCATGCCCAAGCATAGACACGACAATACTATCATCAAGCTGTGAATTAACTTTCTGTTTCCTTTTGAGCTAATTGGTAGGCCTAATTTCACACTGAGAGAAATGCTCCTCCCAGAATGAGCCGCATCTCATCTCCTTCAGTGTGGCCAGTGAAGCTGTCACCACCTCCACAGCAGTGCACAAATCCACTGCATGTGCCTGTAGAATTGCATTGGCTGGTTTCAGCACACCAAGCACATGAAGGAGGAATTTTCCTGTACTGAATAAATTCTGCTTTTTTAATTGGGTCAAAAGACCACATGCCTCTATGCAAATGTCAAAAGGGGCAGTGTCAGCCTCTGCTACCTCTGAGAGAAGCCCCCTTATAGCTTCCTCATTGTTGACAATGGACTTTGTGACATCATAATGACTGGTCCATCATATTTCTAGAAGTCTTTTCAGTGTGGGTGTATTGTATGTGTGTGAAACATAATGTCTGTGACAAAATATGTTCAATGAATTTGACCAGTCAAAGAACTTCTTAGCCAGAGGTTCTCATTCCATTGCATGTATCACTGCTAAATGGAGCTGGTGGTTGTAGCAGTGTACATATGGAATGTACTTACCAACTTTATTTTGTAACAAAGCCTGGACACCAACCCTTGCCCCAGACATGACAGAAGCACCATCAAAACACTGACACACTAAATTGTCTGGGCTGTAACCTAGCTTAGAGAGATGTGACAGGATTTGGTTACAAATATATTCAGCATCAAGCTGATTCAGTTCAATTAAGCCAATCAGGTGTTCTTCAGGGATGGAGTTCTGGACAAATCTAATCACTACAGACAAATTCTCAATGTTACAGCGATCCCTGTTACCATCACTTTTAATGCAAAGTCCAGGAGAGTCAGCTTCTTCATATTTGGTCCTGATATCTTTTACCAGCATTTTGGCAAGAGTCTCAATTATTTCATTTTGAATTACATTGGATGTTTATTTTGCTTTGTCTGGGATGTATTTTACAATTTCTGCAAGTTTGGCATCTTTTTTGATTGTGTAATCAAAGAACTTAAGGAAAAGTCCCTCCTCCCCACCTTCGTGATTGTGACCACGCAGAGCCAGTTCATTGACTGCAAGGAACTGAACGGCCTCCCCAATGCTTTTCACATAATATCTATTCTTTTCTATCTGGGTTGGACCCAGTAGTTGAACTATGCTTTCACCCGTCTCTGTCCAGCGCCAATACTCTTGCCATGCAGACATGGCTCTGACGTGCAGGATACTAGACGCGTGTTTGTGGAAGCCGCCACCGTCTTTTTCTAGATCTTTTTTCCAATTAGTGTAGCCATGTTTGGTGAATATGTCCTCGTGGTCCGAATTGGAAACACTAATCTGTGGCAGGCAAAGCAAAAGCTGGCATCACGGACAACAAAATATTCAAGCCATGGTCGAGACTGATACCAGCTTGCACTAAAACATCTGAGTGTCTTTCCGAATTTGCGCTTGGGATAATTAATTAAAATGGGCTGGGATGGGCTATCCGTATTTAAGTCAGGCAGATCGGACTGTATATTTTGTTGAAGGCAGAGGTTTGGAGTATCCGACATGGGCACAGAGCTGGAGGATTGTGTAGGCTTATCTACATCTTTTGGAGTTTCAGTTCCCAATGTGGGTGTGCTGTGCTCCTTGTTGGTAGCAGCAGTGCTGGGCTCAACCATGGAGCCAGCAGCTTGCGGAGGGACAGAGGTTGACGATGTCTGCTTTTTAATAAGCCACCTATGCATAGCCTTTGGTGTTACCAACTAGAAAATAAAAGAAGAAAGGAATGTATACCCTGTTTTAATGAAAGAATGCGGTCAACAGATTCAAAACATGCTACAAAGTGTGCGGCGAAGTGAACTGTGAGCAGCACGGTGCCTGTCTAGTGGAGGAGGTACGCCCCAAATTCAAACGGGCCAATTGGAAAGCAACTCAGTTTTGAAAATCAAATGTTATTCTTCTCCAGAGTTTTCATTGGACAGACAGAGCATTTCGCCGGGTGGGCACAGCTTTTATCTGGGGGGCAGTGCCCATCCCAGCCCCCCCATGGTCACGCAATTGCCCAGCAAGCGAGCCAGAGTTGGGAGGTAGTGGGCAGATCTTGCTGGAAGGTATGGAGGAGAGATTTGTTTGTAGCATTATTATTATTGTTACTGTGTTGTCTGTTTATGGTGGTGGAGATGCTTCAAGGCAGTATTACAAGAAGAAAAAATATTAAACAACTTCTTGGTGATTTAACCTTGTGTTCAGTGTGTCTGTCTGTTGGGTTGAAAGAGGCAACAGCGGCCTCTAGCATCTTACACCTTTTTTTAGAAGTTGCCTCCTGTATGACAGAGTCTCCAAACTTATATTTATAAATGACTTTCATTTTGCCCATGTGTGGCTATTTGCACTTTACTACATTAAACTACATTTTCTAATTGTTTTGCTGCCTCCTCAGTTTGCCATTCCTCCAATTTTAATATTATCTGCAAACTCAACAAGTTTACTAAATACACAGAAATCAATGTAATAATATAAATCAGAAAAAGTAAGGGTTCCAGGATTGACCCTTGAGGGATTACTTTAAGCAATTTGCCATTAAACATAAATCATAAAACTAAAACCATGACTCCAAAGACACAGCAATGCATACATTTCCAACCTTGAAACAACTTTTGAAACCATACCTGCATTATGGTAGCAGTTCTGCATTATATATTTGATTTAAATCGGACTTATCGCCTCTCAACAAAAACATCCATAGCCAAGCATTACCTTAGACTTGCTTACATTACAGCAGAGCTTATCACATGTTCTACACTTATCAAAATATGAATGTAATTCTTAAACAAACCCAAAAGCATTTACAGACAAGGTATGTAACAAACTGTTTCAACATAACAGTCTGTTCAGCACAGAAAGGAATGAAGTGTCTTTGTAAAAGTCGATTTTTTAAAACATTACAAGAAAAGTTCTACTCCTTTCAGAAAAATTCTACTCCTTCTTCCAACAATAAGGTAAAAACATCTCACATCATTATATATTTTCAGTTAACAATATGTTAAACTAAACTAGAAGCGTGCAAAAAAAATGATAATATATTCATCATGAAACTCTGCCAAAGGATTCTATGTATTTATTTCTTTAAATTTTTTATACAGCCAAAGGGTTTGTTTCTGTTATAAAAACACCCACTCACCCAACAGAAATTTGGTTATTCTGATGTAAGGTAAAATAAAAAAAAAAAAAGATCCATCACACCTAAATTAGCAAGAATGATCTGCAGTGTGCAGTTAAAAGGATTTGTGTTACATAAAAAGACCCATCTTTATTGTAAGACCTTTCAATGAAGTTTCTTTCATCTATAATGTGGGACTCAAACATACATTTATACAATGTAGGAGTAAGAATGAAACAAAAGTAAATGCTCCCTTAACTCAAGGAGGGCCTGCTTAGTGCCTTGTGGAAAGGGATGCAAGAAATACATTATTAGCAAATGTTATATATATATAAATACATTTTATTTGAAAAACAAAAGACCACAACAGCTTACAGCTTAATTAGAGAAATAAGAATAACATAACAAATTCATAATATGACAGATATACTTCAAAATCAATCCAATAAAAACAAAATTAAAAATAATATGGAAATCAACAATCGGCACAAACCATGAACCTTACCCACCCTAAATAAAAAAACAGATCAAAACAAGCTGAGAGCTCCATCTAGCACAGTTTATCCATCCATCCATCCATCCATCTTCCTAACTTGCTTATCCAGAGCTGGATCACAGGGCCGCTGGTACCTATTGATTAAACAATTAATAGCATTAAAGAGTTAATCACAGGGCCAATGTGCTTATTTTGTAAGTATATTGGGGAATTCTTGCCTTGCTTTTGAAAAATTTTGAGTTATAGAAGTTATATTTCCAGTTGAGCAAAATAAGTCAATGTGCTACTAATATGTGTAGAAGACGGGGCCCCTTGCACAGACAGACAGACACCGTATGTCCAAAACACATTAGTTTTATTTATCAAGTCCTGCACACAACACAGTGCTCCAACAGTACTCAGTCCTTCTACTCATACCTTCTCTTCCTTTCTGACTCTCCTCTACTCCTTTCTTCCCAAGCTTTGTCCTCCGGACTCTGGTTCCTGAGTGGAGTGAGACAGCCTCCTTTATAGTGCACCCGGAAGTGATTAACTTCCTGTAGCACTTCTTTGGTGTGGCAGAAGTGCTGCACCAAAACCCTGCTCCTCTTCTGGCATGCACTTCTGGGTGTGGCAGAAGTGCTGCATGTCCAGACTCTGGAGCTGTCCAGGTGCCTGCTGGCAGTGGCCATGGACCTGCACCGGGTTGAGCTTCTAAGCTCCCATTCCATGGCCCCGATGTAAACCAAGGGGGCTGCCCTCTCGTGTCCCGGGGGTGGTATGCCCATTCCCCCGGTCTTCTCCTAAAAAGGGCATCCCGTCCGGGCAAGATCCCCGACTGTCCATCACATATGGTATAGGATAATAAAAGTGTTTTCTAATTACACACTTGAATCCCATTTGATAGTATACCAAATGTCACCATTAATGTATTAGGCATGCTTTTATATCTTACACTATCTGAAAATGAAAAGATTTTTGCTTAAGGCATTTTCAAAACATGTGGCCAAGTGATGCTGGCGCTAGGTGACAATGATCACAGGTAGGATCTTGTACGGATATGTGTTAGATAATTTTAATGAGATCTGTGATATGAGACCATTAAAAGATTTTTAGTTGAATTATGGCATGTTGGCACTTACTAAACTAGAATGTATTATATGAATGGCCGGATTCCTTTCCTTTTCTGAGATTTTAATTGAAAAGTCCCTTTCCTGTTGTTCCATAGGATTATTAACGAGTAAATTGCTTCTTCATCCAGAATAGCTAGTATCTTCTCAGAGATAAATAAAGAAGAGAGGTACAGAGTATTGGGTAGGCTGCTTCTAATAAAGTTTATATAATTTGTAGTTTGGAAATAAGTGTGAATCTCGGAAATTAAATTTGTAGCAAAATTGTTTAAAAGATGTAAATGTAGAATGAGTGTCTCACTTCCTTGTGATTTCTATTGGTTAAATATTGATTAGCTAACAGAAATCTGAAAAAGGTGATTTTCATGTATAACGATAGTAGCAACACATAAGAGCTTTATTACCATAGAATGTCTTCTAAGTTGGTTACATATTTTTATTAATCGGTGGGTGACTGGTTACTGGTAAATTGATGATAAGCAGTGTTGAAGCACAGAGCAGAGCTTGCAAAAATAGATTGAAGAAGATTTAGAACAAGATTTTTTTTCTATTGAAAACCATACTGGTGTATATCCATGATTTTCTTTCAATTTTTTTTTGTTTGAATATTTGTAGCCAAGTAGTAAAACTAAAAATTGGATAGTGCCATGTTGCTGTGTGTTTTGGATGTGTGAAGGCTCTCCAATTTGATGTGTGGCTATTTTAAATTCCAGATAAATAATGTTACAATTGAGTCTAACTTCCTGAGTAAAAATTTATTTATGTATATAGGAATGCTCTGGAATATACATAGCAGATTTGGGAGGATGACAAATTATATTTAATAAATAAAGGACGCCTCTATCAAAAATTACTACAGAGGTTTTACATCTCCTGCATTATTTCATTTCATTCATCCATCTATACATTTCTGAAATAGTAGAAGCATTAAACCAAAAACAGCAGAAGAAAATCTGAATATTCTAAATATAGAAAAAGCAGTGTTTTTAAATGTAATTGTTTGTCACTATCAAAGAAAAGTAAATAGTACCACACAATAGAGAAGGGAATTTTTGTTGATACCTGTGAAAGAAAACTTGGTAATTGGTGATCAAATTAATTTTTCATCAAGAAGTATGAAGCTTTATTTGATATATATAATGTTAACAAATAGAGGCACACCACAAAGTTACACAAATACAGTATGTACATTACCATTTTACATTTTAAAAGTTTTTGTAAACAGGAAGATACTTAATCTTTTGAATTAAAATTAAGCCAAAACCTTACAAGTATGTTTTATCATAAAAAGAATGTACCAAATGTAATCAATGATTACTTGATGTATAGGATCCTTTTTAACTACAGTATATTCTAAATTGATTCATCAAGACACTCTTCATCATAGTGTAATCTAGTTTAGTCTTGCAACCTGATCTACTGTTACTATGGTAACCAACTGAAAGCTTTAAACCCTTTTAGCAGCCTACACTTTAAAGCCTTGGAATTGCTAGGCATGTTTTGATTTGCTGTAATGGGGAAGCAATTTCACATTTTTTTTTGTTTTTCCCCATTATAATCAATAATATGTATTCCTATTAGTATTTGATGTGTTTATTTATTTTTGAATTATATTATAAATTCATCTGGGGTATTCTTTTAAATTTCCCCAGTGAATTTGTGCTCTGTTAAAATAGTAAAATAGTGAAATTGCTCTGTGAAATTATAGGGTCCCTGTCTGTACCACAAATTTGTTTGTTTTATTTTATTTCCATTGTACGGTGCTTCCTCTGCTTGCACATAATGAAATGTTGGTTTAAAGGTTAATCTAAACTGTACTAATATTGCTTCTTGCCAACCAGATACCATCTCACAATGCCCTGTTAAGTACTGTGTGTGATTACTAAGTGTGATTTACCACGTCTCATATTTGCATTCGACTGGATTAAGGAAGTTTGAGAATGCTATGACACTGTAGCTTGACAATTATGGAAAAATTCAAATATTTATCACACTACTGAAGCAGAGCTGCTGTAGTATACAACACAATACTGCACAAATGATGTAAAAGAAAGGTGTTGAAATGATATCACATTGAAGACCAGAGGCTTCTGGTTGCTTTCAGATTTTTCCAGGGATGCAGCTCTCTGTGCCTTGGACACTACCACATTTATTGGCAGCAAATTAGCATTGTTTTAGGTTTTTGTTTAACTAATGGGATTTTACAATCATTGATTAACTATTTCATGATCACATCAATGGTTCACAGTTCACATCTACCATTAATGTAACTACAGATGAGCGAGCACGATTTTAGGGAGATGGCAACTTCAAGTGGAACTAAAGAAATCAAAGAAAATTCGGCTCATACATCAGTTCATAAACCTTTATAAGTCATTCACTTGAAGACAAAAAGAAGATAAAAGAGCTTGGACTGGACTGACATGAGCTAAGAATTCAGCAAAAATCCAGTGTTTGAGGATAAGCTTACACACTGTCTTTTTCCCATACAAGCTCCATACAGTGCATCCGGAAAGTATTCACAGCGCATCACTTTTTCCACATTTTGTTATGTTACAGCCTTATTCCGAAATGGATTAAATTAATTTTTTTCCTCAGAATTCTACACAAAACACCCCATAATGACAGCGTGAAAAAAGTTTACTTGAGGTTTTTTGCAAATTTATTAAAAATTAAAAAAACTGAGAAATCACATGTACTGTAGATGGTTGAGACCTGTATTAGGAGGATAGGTGTATCTGTAGAAGCTGGCATAAAAGCAACTCCATGATCACCATGTTAGAGCATTTTGGATATGTCTTCTGGCTGCTAAAGTCCATTTTTCCTTGGTGTGAGGTCACCAATATGCCTCACAGGGCTCTTGGATAGTGGGCATACAAGTTGCATCTAAGACAGAGAGGGCTGGGCAAATGGGTGAAAGCTTGGAGATACCGCCAAAGTGCTCATTAAGTGCTATGTCTGTGAATGCTGATCTTGGAGCTCTTTTTTTACTGGCTTCTCCAGTAGTGCCCCTTCAAGCAAGTGTATGAGAGGCACTGAATACATATTTGTTGTTAGTAAAATAGTGGTATGACTTTGGACGATTTTGGTTACAAAAAGTGTGCCACTACAGAAAGAAGGTTGGTAAACACTGATCTAGACAAAAGTAGAAGGCTAAATCTTTTGGCAGAAATAGTGAAATGACTCAATTTAATGAGAAAGAAATTTTCAGGCCTGAAGGAAAGAAGAGCAAAATACATGTTCAAGGAAATATAGGTTTCCTGATTGTAAAGGCAGAGTAAGGTTTAGGTTGGACTTGTTCTGTGGATATACTAAAAGACAGGTTTGGGAGGGGAGTTATGTTTTAAGATTTGGGGGCCTGTGGATCTTATAATGTGAACTTGTGCCCAGGTGAGGTAAGCCTGGCAAACTTGCATATGACTTGGTAGACTGGTTACAAGTGTTGAATAAAATTAGGGTAGGAATAACTCTGTGGGTGTGGTAAATGATAAACTTTTAAAAAAAATCAGAGGACTAGTAACTGTATAATGTAGATTTATGGATTACAGTGGAAATGACCAAGGACAGAATAAGCAGAATAAGATTTGGATTGGATTTATGCTATGGATGTGTTATAGGACAGATGGAAGTCCACATTATTGGAAGATTACAGAGGTTAGGGTACAAACATTATGGTGTGTGTTTTAGTAGAATGGGGAACTGGGCAAGTTATCAGGGGATTGGGCAATTTAGAGACAGGTGTAGTATAACATTTAGGTTGCAGGTGCACCTGTTCCTTTCTACATCTATAGGGCAAGTTATAGGAAGAGTAAGGGGACTGCAGATGTCAAAGACTGAAGTTTTGGAGCACAGCAGGAATGGGAAAGCTGTCAACAGATTAGTCAGCATGGGGGAAAGTGTATAATACATTATAGCTTGGATTTATTCTATGGGTCTGGTACTGGACAGGCCAAGATGTGCATTGACACTAAGATGAGGACCATGAGAGCATGTGAAATGACCAGATAGATAGAAAGATAGATAGATGTCAAAGACACTATATAATAAATAAGTGCTGCTTCAGTTTGTCTTCAAACCGCCACTGCTAAAAAAGCATGGCAGTATAACTTCAGCTTTTAAGTCATTTCACAGCCTTTCAATTAAATATTTCTAAATCCTCCTTCTTACATATAAAGTCATGCATGATTTAGGTTTACTTTTCTTATAGAAAATATTATTGCTTATGTGGGGTGTACATTGTAATCTAAAGATTCTGGCTAGTGCTTAGTCAAGGCCAACTTTGCAAAGTTCAGGAGAAGCCAAAAACCACAACTGGTCGAGATCAAGTCAAGACAGAGTTTAAGGAGGACCGAGACCAATGTCAAGACTGACTCCGGATTATAGCAAATGTAGGTTTTCTGATCGTAAAGGGAGAATAAGATTTAGGTTGCACTTGTCCTGTGGATGTTCTAAAAGACAGAGTCAAGATCGAGTCCTTTTCGAGACAAAGAGACAGTTTCTCAATCAGGATCAGTAAGAGTCCCACTCATGTGCTTCTCAGTAGTCTCTTACCTAGTTCTTTCATCGAGAACTTCTCACCAGTGAAAGAAAACCATACCTCAGAAAACCTTTGCTTTAAAAGGTTTGGTCATCTAAAGTTTTGGAAAAAGCAGCAGTTTGAGATGAAAATTAAAATATAAAATGACTAGGGTATTAAAAATAAGAATTTAGGGAAATTGTATTAGATAAAGTAAACTTGAAATGCACAAAAAGTGAAAGTGCAGTGTTTAGATGCAAATCTTAGCGATACCAAAAAGTAGGAAAAAAACAATGATGCATGTGAATAAATTGCTGATGGCAACACTGGGTAAAAATTTTAGATTAGTCATTTTGACAGAACGAGTGCAGCCATGCAATGGGTGACACCTCAGCACCGTACTAGTTTACATGGAGTTGAACAATGTGAGGTTTTTTATGGTGGCTGGAGTGCCAGTCCTACCACCAACCCCCAGGTTTTTTCCCTGCAGTTTGGAGGGCCTACATGCAGGGCTGGATGCAGATTAACGTCATACCCAGGACGGAGCAATTGCAGGTTAAGGGCCTTGCTCAAGGGCCCAACGAAGTAGAGTCACTTTTGACGTTTACGGGATTTGAACCAGCAATGTTCTGATTGCCACTGCAAAATCCCTAGCCTCAGAGCCACCACTCCGCACGGAGTGCAACTTAGTCCTCACCAAAATGTTCATTCATTTTTATTTAGAAATGGAACCAAGAGGTGATAAATACACCAAAAAGAAAATTAAGCCAAAAATAATATTCATCAAGTTTAAATGCATTAAAATAAGTCATTTGAACCAGACTTTACTATTATGTCTGTAAATTAGAAAGTAGAAGGGCCATATCAGGGCTTTATATCTCTTAAAAGCATCCCTGCAGAATCTTATGCTTTAAACTGCATATTATTTTTCTGATTAAGTATTGTGAGCTCGGGTCCGAACACCATCAGGCTAACACCAGCACTTTGCCAAACACACATTTATTAAAGTATAAATAAGTCCCACACAGTACACAGTGCCCCCAGCACCAATCACCCTCTCCTCACGGGTCTCTCTTCCAAATGTCTGTGGGCCGCCTTTCCTCTCCTCACGGGAGCTTCTTCCTGCTCCCGCTCCCAAATCTAGCTCAATGATTGGAGTGAGGCGGCCCCTTTTATTCCCACCCAGATGTGCCTCCAGGTGCCTGATGACACTCTTCACCAGGAAGTGCTGCCCTTGCACCTGGAAGCACTCTGGGTGTCGCTGGAAGGATCTTCCACCACCTTCCCAGGTGTGGCGGAGGTGTTGATCTCCTGGGCTCCACGACGCTCAGGGCGCCCCCTGGCGGTAGCCACAGACTCCATTGGGCTTGAGCCTCCTTGCTCCTTCCCCATGGTCCCCTCAACATCCAGGGAGGTTGCCCCCTCGTGGCCCAGGGGACGTATAGACCACCTCCCGGTCCTTCCAGGCATCCCAGCTGGGTCTGACCCCCAGCCTCCTGTGACAATATACATAAGAACACATTATTTTGCCATCTACTACTGTAAAGTACCTTTTGCGGAAAATACTTAATACTCCTAAATCACTTATATTAAGTATTGCTTTCTTATGAGTACAATATA
Organism: Polypterus bichir lapradei; assembly: GCA_026402145.1. Taxonomy (NCBI): domain Eukaryota; kingdom Metazoa; phylum Chordata; class Cladistia; order Polypteriformes; family Polypteridae; genus Polypterus; species Polypterus bichir. The sequence goes on along the minus strand of JANRMT010062818.1, from coordinate 8,793,984 downwards.
ATACCCAAATGAACCAGCTTAATAGTGTGTATAGGAAACATCTTTGTCTAATAAACTGGAAATTGAAATTTTAATTTTGTGGTAATCTTCATAACAACCAATCATTGTTTTTGAACTAAATTAGTCAAGTGTTCATCTTCAGAGTACAGACCGATGGAAGAAGCCACCAAAATCTTTTACTTTTCTAACAATTGATTTTGGAACCAGTTTGCAGAAGGCAGAAATGCATACCAGTAAAATTAAAATATATATATACCTGGCTCAAGGCAGGAAGCAAACATCAAAGCTTCACTTCACAGTCACTTCTGACTGTCTTCCCATGAGGACTAAAGCTAATTATCTTGTGTCAAGATAGAAAATGTGCAACGATTGCACAACACATTCTTTCTCAATATTAGCTCAAGTAAAATCAATCTGTCTTATAAAGTAAGGAATTTAGAACTAAACTATCTTTGTAGAGAACACAGTATAACATTAAAGTGGCTAAGCCTTCACAAATAAGTAAAGTACCTGTTTTTTCACTAAGCCATCTTTAACTCTTGATGGATCCTTTTGGCATATTCCCTTTTCCAGATCTGTCCCAAATTTACAGGTATTTCCTTACATAAGGATAATGTGACCTTAGAAAGCTTAAACTGTAATGCTTTTTTAGATACTTCCATTCCTGTCTTCTTTTAAAGAGAATAGGTAAATTGTATGATTTCTAATAAAAGCAAATTGATGATTATGAAAAAATTAAAAACATAAATTTACAAAAATATGATAGATTCATAAATTAGAGCCTACAATGAGGTGTTTCTCTTTCAAAAAATAATCATGTGGATCTCCTAACATCAAACATTACTAAATCCTTCCACTTCTGTCTCACATGTCTAGATTGACGAAAAATGACAAATTGTTTGAAGCAAATAAAGAGAATTTTAAATGAACATAAAGGTAGGAGAGTGACAATATATGTCATAAATTGTAATTATTTAAAAAATTACTTGGTTTTTATTTTGATTAAACAGCATTAATGTCTTCTTCATTGGCTATGATTTTATAGTTACTAATTTGTGCTTAAAGTATTACATTTGATGTGGTTGTTACTTCATTCCCACTTGTTTTAGCAGCAAAATTATTTAAATACGCTGCTTTGCACCAAAGCACAGTTGCCAAAACCACCAGCTTCCACATTAAAGGTGGTTCTGCTGATAATAACCTTGATCAGATACCTCTATGAAAGTGATAAAGCTACATATTTAGGTCAGTCAAATACCAAAACCATCCTACACAGTCACCTTTCTCCCTCCTCTGTTCAGTACATACTCACACCACAAGATTCAGAAAAACTTTTTATCCTCGGGTTATTATGTCACTCAACAGCCACACATTCTGGTAGCTACATGAATGAAACTAACAGTATGTGTGTGTTCCCTATATCTTTCGTCCAATTTCTATTTAACCTATGGCACTGCAGGTATTGTTTGTTGTTTGTATTATACAATGATAACTTATCTGTGAAGGACATACAAGTAAGATTCTCATTACATTCTGTATACATGACAATAAACATCAACATGAACCATTTTTCACTGTTGATAAGGTCCTGCAATTGAGAATATTTAGGTGAAAAACAAATGTATAATGTAATGTAAAATAATTAAAACTGAAAAGGTTTGAAAGAAAATATTCAAATGTTTAGTTTCATACTGTAAGTAAAAAAATCCCATATTATGTTGTATAAACACAATTACAGCAGCAAGTCTTCTGAGCTTAGCACATCTGAATCTTCCATTTGCAAAGGAGATCTCATACCTTTTTAGGAAGATCTGCTGATTTTCCATACCTGTGAGCCCAGTTCTCTGCCTGGGTGATTCCATGACACAAACCCCCCCCTTTCTCAAGTCATTCCTTGTGTGACCTGGCTGTGTGCTTCAGATCATTCTTCATTTCAGCCTTTACCATCTCAAAAATCAAAACTTTTAATATGGGTGTGTGGACTATTGGATATCACCTTTATCTACTATATAATGTGTGAGCAGACTAAAAGACAAACTGCCAAATGTGGAAAGTAATAATGCCAAATAATGCATAATTTACATTTTTTGAAGAAACATAATCTATTATGTGTTCTAATTTTTGTTTTACATATAGAGGAATTACTAAACCAGCAGAATTTAAGAAATTATGTTTTACACAGATTAATTCTGAAATACAAGTATTTAAGAACTTAGATTATTAAGTAACTTATTAAGTAAGCACTATAGTTAAAACTTATTTAGTAGGTTTTTGAGATGATCTTGCTCATTACAAAGTTAGAAAACAGCAGGGTTAAATATTTTACCACCATTTGCTAGGTATACACTTAAGACTTAAGAAATCCTTTTTTTGGTTAGAATTCTTGTTTATTTAGTGTGCCATGGATCTCCTGGTGGCCATCCTAATTTAACACAACAATTAAGAACAAAATTGTTGCCTAATTGAAATAACACTGAAGTGTCAATATGATGGCCTTAACAGAATTTGAAAGAAAAAAAGGTTGCATAATTGTGTATGATGTGTTCCTTTATAATTACATAGTTGAAGGTTTTGATAATACCTGTTCCTCTGGTTCTTTGCTAAAAATGGAAATGAAAGAAATGTTATTATTTTTAAAGAATTAAAGAAGTTGCTCCTGTTAGCATTTTGATTTTCATAAAGAAGCGTTTCATGTGTTCTCAAGGTTTTGTAATGCTTGCTGTCAGTTGTCGTTTTCAGAAAATAAAAGTGAACAGCAGTTGTTTAGTGAATGGAACAGTAATACCTCTCAGGGCAGCTGTAATATGTGTTGTAATGTGTCGTAATGTTGGCAGCTAGTTTTGTGTCTTTAGGGTTATGTCAGAGTTCTGTATGTCTATCATTTATCTTCTTGTTCTTTGTCTCATTTTGCAAACTTCCTTCAAATGAATTTCGAATAGCCCTACCACTCCATATCCTCATTGTCAAGTTATGGGCAAAGGTAAAAGAAAAAACTGAACTATCAAATGTTAGGCATGCTAATTTGTCTGCTACTGCGTATGCCTCTAGCCTCCAGGCCCGTCTCACAATATGTTTAGTACATTAGGGTCTAAATGGACAAAAATCCTCTTAAGCCATATAATGGAAAGTGTGGATTAATTTACTGCTGAACCAATTTAAATGCAAATGACACAGAAACATCTGTAGGTCTAATAAATAATGAGGCTAATTCAAACTAACTGCCACATTTTTTCATGCAGAAACTAATTTTAAATGAAAGTAAAATGATATTAAAATCTAGTTTAGAGGTTTTCATTATTAGTGATTGTGAATATACCTGTTTATCCCAGATTTGCAAAAAATTACAATTATATATATTTGTTTAAATTTAAATTCTAGCAAATTATTTCATTGAACTAAATACCATTTGTATATAATTTTCCTTATCTTTCTAATGAGGCACATGATATAAGTGTCCTCAATAAACTTTGCACAGCAGCGAAAGACTTGTGCAGAAGCCAAAGAAGGGAAGCAATAAAAGGTTTTCTCTTATAAAAAATATATTATTGTGTTTATCTCCATGCCATACATTTCCTCTGAATGTTACAAAAGAAGTAGAATCCTGTAAGTATAAATTGAATTTGCATATGAATGAATTATTAGCATTTAACTTCCCTGCAAGGAAATATCCACTTTAATCATGTGTGCCTTTACAGTGGTTACTTTTATATGAATTTCTTAATGAGAACTTAATTACCTGAGCATGTCAGAATGGATTATTCATGCTACCATTCTTCCAAACATTATGCTTATTTAGCTACTTTAGTTCTGTTAAAATGACTTTCTCAAATTATTAGATTTATTCTACATTTGACTTTGTTTCAAAATAGTTTTAGATCCACTGACTGAAAGACTCTTAGCAACTGGGGTATCTGTAACATTCACTTTTATTTTGCATAATCAATATCTTTCATATATTTCTCAGTCTAAATTCTCAAAACTACCTGTTCTGCTTAGCATGGGTGTTTATTCAATGCTGCTTATTGTCAGTCCTCTTTCTGACTTGCATTTCTATGTCATGAGTCTCTGAATTGAGCCCCAGTCTGTCATTCACTCAGGTTTTGAATAAAACTGAGTTAAGGAAGTGTTTTTTTTTTTGGTAATAGTCTTTCTTACTGTGAAATGCAGTCTTGCTGTATTTATCAGTAGCACCTGATGACCCCGATTCTATTGATTCACTAACACAATGTCTGACTTGTATCTCAGAATGGATGAATAGTAACTTTCTCAAGTTAAATAAAGAGAAAACTGAAATCTTAGTGATTGGCAATAATGGATACAATGAGGCTATTAGAAATAAACTGGATACATTAGGATTAAAAGTCAAGACGGAGGTAAAAAGCTTAGGGTTAATTGTTGACTGTAATCTGAATTTTAAATCGCATATTAATCAGATCACTAGGACAGCATTTTTTCACTTAAGAAACATAAGTAAAGTTAGACCTCTTATATCACTGAAAGATGCTGAGAAATTAGTTCACGCGTTTGTTTTCAGTCGACTAGATTACTGTAACGCACTCCTCTCAGGACTACCCAAGAAAGACATAAATCGTTTGCAACTAGTGCAGAATGCAGCTGCTAGAATCCTAACTAGGAAAAGAAAATCCGAACACATTTCTCCAGTTCTGATGTCACTACACTGGTTACCTGTGTCATTCAGGATTGACTTTAAAATTCTGCTTATGGTTTATAAAGCCTTAAATAATCTCGCCCCTTCTTATATATCGGAGTGTCTGACACCTTATATTCCAAATCGTAACCTCAGATCCTCAAATGAGTGTCTCCTTAGAATTCCAAGAACAAAACTTAAAAGAAGTGGTGAGGCGGCCTTCTGCTGCTATGCACCTAAAATCTGGAATAGCCTGCCAATAGGAATTCGCCAGGCTAATACAGTGGAGCACTTTAAAACACTGCTGAAAACATATTACTTTAACATGGCCTTTCTATAACTTCAATTTAACTTAATTTAACTTAATCCTGATACTCTATATGTTCAATTTCCTCATAATAACTATTCAGGGTAGCTCTACAATCCATACTGACCCCTACTCTCTTTTCTGTTTCTTTTTCCGGTTTCTTTGTGGTGGTGGCCTGCGCCACCTCCACCTACTCAAAGCTTCATGATGCTCCAACAATGATGGATGGACTAAAAGGCAGAATTCTACGTGACCATCATCATCAAGCCTTTCCGTGAGAACCCTAAATCCAAAGAGGACTGTTTCATTTATGTTAGGTAGAATGCCCAGAGGGGACTGGGCGGTCTCATGGTCTGGAATCCCTACAGATTTTATTTTTTTTTCTCCAGCCGTCTGGAGTTTTTATTTTGTTTTTTCTGTCCCCCCTGGCCATTGGACCTTACTCTTATTCGATGTTAATTAATGCTGATTTATTTTGTTTTCATATTGTGTTTTTTATTTTTCTATTCTTTATTATGTAAAGCACTTTGAGCTACTGTTTGTATGAATATGTGCTATATAAATAAATGTTGTTGTTGTTGTTGTTGCATATTTGGAATAAGAAAATCATAACGTTTGACAGGAATGTGTGCATAGATAAGAATTGTGCCTTTTTTAACCAATTGTTTCCTAAACTGTCATCGATAAATCACTTTTCATTATTATCTTAGATGTCAATGTGTTTATTATCACTGGAGCTTACATCATTTCTCCTCTTAACCTCCACATCACTTGCAGACATATTAAATAAGTCCAGAGCAGCATCAAGAAGTTCTCGATAACAAAGATTCAGTAGAAAAAGATTTCTCTACAACTGACAAAAGCTATAAAGCTGAAATGTTGTGTCACTGATCTGTGTTTTATTTTTTCACTGTTGTAATAACCTTCCCTTATATGAAATGTTGTTTTCAGATTAAAGTTTGCAATGAAATCTTTTATCATGTCAGATTTCCTTCAAATTTTGATGTATAATACATTAGAGGTAGATTACTGAATTTTAAAATTTACTAAAATCTTTTTAGTCTTTAAAGATGTTTCCTTGATTTAGGCAGTGACTCAGTGAAGCCAAGGTTTACATACCAGTCAACACTCATAGAGCTGTGTTTGTCATTACATTTTGTTAATGAATGTCACAGAATTAATTGTAATTGCAATTAGATTTATAGTTATTGTTATTTTTTATATTTCAGTTATAGAGTAGTGAAGGCCTTATTAATTCACCAATAACCCTAATTCACCAATAACTTATTTATACACTAAATTATATTCTGTAGTTATAAAACTAAAAGAATGAGTCATGAACATAAGAGCCTTCTAGATTTCCTAAACCATAACGAACTACACAAGAGGATTGTACTAAATAATTAATAATAATAACAACAAACTAAGTAAAAAATTAACATGTCACAATTTCTAAGCATACAATGAGTTATGGCCAACAAAATTCACCTTCTTGGCTTACATAGCAGGAGCCACACTACAAAAGAAAGATTTGGTAACACTTTAGTTTAGGTACTGCAAAAATGCATTTATTACTCGTCTACTCTTATATAATAAGACCTTAACAAAGGCTTCTTTTGTTCTTAATTATGCTTATAAAGTATAAGTAAATAGGTTATTAATTTCTGTGCAGTGTGGCATATTAGGAACCTTTGATACACTGGAAAAGGACTTATGAGTACAGTGGAACCTCGGTTCACGAACGTCTCGGTTCACGTACAACTCGTTTCACGACCAAAAAGTTTGCCAAACTTTTGCCTCAGTTCACAACCACACACTCGGTATACGAACAAGCCAGTTTCCCTTGCCTGCCTGAGCTGAGAGAGAGAGAGAGCGAGCGAGCCACGTGCCTGCTGGGGAGGGGGAGGGGGAGATTGCTGCACGTGTTTGCCTTCCTATCTGCCTGCCTTCTGCATAGGGGGAGGGGGGGTACAGCTGAGACTACCTCTCTGAGAAGCAGGCAGTACGTGCAAGCGAACCACTCCCCCAACAGGCAGGCTGAGAGAGAAAGAGAGAGAGAAAGCGAGCGAGCCGCGTGGCTGCAAGAGCCCTGTTCATTGTTCTCAGTCAGACGTGCATGCGTTACCTGCACTCTCTTTGTGCTCTACAGTATTTCGTGTACTTTTGCAGTTAACTATGGCTTCTAAGCAAGTGAAGAGTGGTGAGAAGAAAGTTTTGAAGAAAATTGAAATCGAAGTAAAGAAAGAAATTACAAGAGGTGGAAAAACTGTTTACCAGTTTACTCATTTACCAATTTGAGAACCCTCGTGCTTTCAAGCAGCACAATGTAAACAAAGCCAGACTGCCAGTAATGTGGGGGGCAAACACGAAGGGTTGGGTCACAAGGAATTTGTTTTTGGAATGGCTGTATGAGGCTTTCACTCCCACCAACTAAACAGCTAAAAACACCAGAAACCCAAGAAAACACCTGAAGGAAAACACTTCATGCCAGAACTCAACTCATGCAAGGTTAGTTTTCTTGGTGGTTTTTGTATTACGGATTTTTCAAAAGTTAATTTTTCAGTTCGTAGCATGAATTGTTGTAATGTTACTTTTCTCTTTTTTCAAATGTTCCTTTTTTCCGCTGTGCTTAAAACTCATTTTAAAAAAAGTGTTTACAGCGATCGGAATGTAAGGCTAAAATAGCGTGATCTTGTTACTTTTTTGGTTGCTTGTGGTTGGTTGGTTTTTAAATAAATTTCAGATTTGTTCTAATGTTCCTTTTTTTCCCGCTGTGCTTAAAACTAATTTTAAAAAAAGTGTTTACAGCGATCGGGCTTTAAGGTTAATAGCGTGATCTCCTGCAATCTTACTTTTTTGGTTGCTTGTGGTTGGTTTTTAAATACACTTCGGATTTGTTCTAATGTTCCTTTTTTTTCCGCTGTGCTTAAAACTCATTTTAAAAAAACTGCTTCACATGCTGCTGACAGAGGGGGTGTGCTACAGAGAGATTAGAGAGCGCGAGCGAGCAAGCGCAGAGAGAGAGCGAGCCCGTGCTACAGAGAGATTAGAGAGCGCAAGCAAGCAAGCGCAGAGAGAGAGAGAGAGCAAGCACGTGCTGCTGACATGGAAGGGAGGGGGAGGAGGGGTGGGGGGGTGGGTGGTGTGTGTGTGTGCTACAGAGAGAGAGAGAACGTGAGCAGGCTGAGCAGGGAGCCTGGGTGTTTTGTGTCAGTGTTATTCATGTTTTTACATTAGTTTACTATTACACTGTGCATTCTATGGTGTAATTAACTATATGTGTGCTTAATCTTTACATATATTTACATATTTACATACAGTTCGTGCGGTCTGGAATGGATTAATTGTATTTACATACAATCCTATGGGGGAAACTGCTTCAGTTCATGACCAACTCGGTTTACGACCAAAGTTCTGGAACGAATTATAGTCATGAACCGAGGTTCCACTGTATAAGGGATTCATAGATCTCACATTGAAATATGCAATATCAAGAGAATATGTCTCAGTTAAGCCACTTCTGACCATTCTGAAGTGAAGTTGTTTTACTAGTCCACATTGCATGGATAAATGACCACTTTACCAGTGCTTTGTAAATATTAACACCAAAAGAAGCCTTTTCTAAGGTCTTGTCAAACAAAAGTAAATGGTAATAGATGCATTTTTGCAGTACCTAAACTAAAGTGTTAGCCAAGATTTTTATTAAAGACTAGTAGCATAAAATCCTTGTCTGACTTAAATGTTACACTGCAAACTTTTCTTTCTATAAAATTATACGTAGAATTAGTGCTTGTTTGTATTGAGAATGAAACATTCATTCTTCTTAGGAAGTAATGATCAGCATTAGTCTGACTCATTAAAATATAATCTAGTTTAGATGGTTGTTCAAATCTTTTACCAAAACATGTTCCAGCAGACTTTATAAGCTCTTAGTGCCTTCACAAATATATATATTATTGTTTTTATTAAATAAGTGATGTACTTCCCATTGATGACCTCACAATGCTGCGCACATTTACAAACATTATTGAAATAAAACCAACACATTATATATAACAACAGGAAAGAATGTCCTTATTATGTCACTTCTCTACCCATAATAATCATTAGTGAGATACAAATATTAAAAATATTTATCTTGTGTGTTTAGAGCAGAAAATGAAAAAACAAAGTACAAGGGAAATTAGAAAAGAAAATACAAAAGTTAATGTTTTCCCATGCATCTCTTTGTCATAACCATTGCCTCTTCCTCCTATGGATTTTTGTTTCAACTATCCTCCATATCCATCACTCTTGCACAGTGCTGACTTAATAATAAATCTAATATAATGTCTTTAATGTTGCACTTAGGTCTAAAACTTGGCTGCAGTCACTTTAAGTTGTTTGATTATGACATTATAACATTAGAACAATCTAGACGAGAACAGGCAATTCAGCCCAAAAAAGCTCGCCAGTCCTATCCACTTATTTCTTCCAAAAAAAAAATTAATTTGAGTTTTGAAAGTCTCTGAAGTCTTACTGTCTAAGACAGTACTTGGTAACTTATTCTAAGTGTGTATCATTCTTTGTGTAAAGAAAAACTTCCTAATGTTTGTGTAGAATTTACTCTTAACAAGTCATCTGTGTCCACGTGTTCTTGATGAACTCATTTTAAAATAACAGTCTCGATCCACTGTACTAATTCCCTTCATAATTTTAAACACTTCAATCATGTTAACTCTTAATCTTTTGCTTAAACTGTATAGGCTTAGCTCTTTTAATCTTTCCTCATAATTCAACTCCTGTAGCCCTGGAATCAGCATAGTCGCTCTTCTCTGGACCTTTTCTAGCACTGCTATGTCATTTTTGTAACCTGGAGAGCAAAACTGCACACAGTATTCCAGATGAGGCCTCACAAGTGCATTATAAAGGTTGAGCATAACTTCCTTGTACTTGTACTAAACACATTGTGGTATATAACGGCATTCTATTTGCCTCCTTAACGTCTGGAAGTCGATAGCTTAGAGTCCACTATGACACCTAAATCCTTCTCATAAGGTGTTCTCTCAATTTTCCAACTGTCCATTGTGTATTCAAACCTAACATATTTACTTCCTATGTGTAATACTTTACTGACATTAAATTTCACCTGCCACAAATCTGCCCAAGCCTGTATGCTATCCAAGTCCTTCTTTAATGATATAACGAATTCCAAATTATCTGCTAATCCACCTATCTTGGTATCATTTGCAAACTTAATCAGCTTGTTACTTACAGTATATTCCTATCTAAATCATTTGTATATACTAAAAACAGCCCTAGCATTGACCCCTGTGGAACACCACTCTCAACATCGGCCAATTCTGATGAGGCTCCTCACAACATCACCCTCTGATAGATAGATAGATAGATAGATAGATAGATAGATAGATAGATAGATAGATAGATAGATAGATAGATACTTTATTAACACCTCTGATGATCACAGGGTTCATGAGGGGCCTGGCCTCCTAAAATCCACCACCAGCTCCTTGGTTTTGCTGGTGTTAAGATGTAAGTGGTTTGAGTCGCACCATTTAACAAAGTCTTTGATTAGCTTCCTGTACTCCTCCTGCCCACTCCTGATACTCCTTCTCTGCTTCCTGTGTCTGAGCCAATTCTGCACCCATCTAAAAAAAATCACCCTGAACTCCCACTTCTTTTAGTCTGATGAGCAACATGTGGCACCTTATCAAATGCTTTCTGAAAGTTAAGATAAGTAATATCATAAGCTCCACTTTGATCGTATCCTTTTATTGCCTCCTCATAGAATTCCAGCATGTTAGTAAAACATGACCTCCCTCTTCTGAACCCATGCTGACTGTTCAGAATAACACCTGTCTTTGCCAGGTGTTGCTCAATCTTATCCTTAATAATTCCTTTCATTAATTTTCCTGTGATGCATGTCAAGCTTACTGGCCTATAGTTGCTTGGATCTGCCCTGTCAACCTTTTTATATAATGGGATGATATTTGCCATTTTCCAATTCCTTTGGAATTTCTCCAGTGCGCAGTGACTTCCTAAAAATATGTGTCAAGGGTTTATTTATATACTCAGAAGCCTCCTTAAGAACTCAAGGGTAAATATTACCTGGTCCTGGTGATTTATTATTTATTTCAGCCTATTTAATCTGAGCAGTACTTCTCCCTCTACAATTCCAAATCCCTCAGTACCTCCTTAGTAGTCCCATTTACATCTGGGAGGTTATCCACTTGCTCACTTGTGAACACCTCAGAAAATGTATGTTTAGGGCATCTGCTATTTCATTGTCTGTATTTTTAAATTCCCTTTTACTATTTCTGATGCACTTCACCTTCTCCTTGACTGTTCTTTTACTACTAAAATACTGAAAGAAACTCTTAGGGTCTTCTTTCGCCTTATCTGCTATATTCCTCTCCAACTGACTTTTAGCCTCCCTCATATCCTTCTTAATGGTTGCCCTCATGTTCTCATATGCTATAAAATTCACTTTGCAGTCATTAGTCTTATATGCCTTATAAAGCAGTTTCTCCTTTGAAGTTTCTTTTTTAAATCTTTATTAATCCTCTGTGGAGTTTTTTTAAATTTCCTATTAATTCCAATTTTAGGTATGTATCTGTTCTGCAATACATGTAAAACATTTTTAAACCTGTTCCACTGCTCTTCGACTGTCGCCACACTTAAAAGCTTATCCCAGTGTATCCTACTTAGACTTTGTCGCATCTGCTCAAAATTAGCCCTACCAAAGTTCAACTTAACAATTTTAGTCTTTGCATCTGCACTCTTATGAAATACTGAGAATTGTATTATTTTATGGTCACTTGACCCTAGTGGTTCAATCACCTCTACACCCTCAATTCTATCTTGATTATTAAAAAATACTAAATCCAGACAGTCTTCACTCCATATTGGTGCTTTAACATACTGTGTTAAAAAACAGTCACTGATTATTTCTAAAAACTCTTGTGCTCCTCCATCTGCAAGGTTATCCCAGTTAATATTTAGATAATTAAAGTCCCCCGTGACTATAATATCTCCCTGTAAACTTGCCTTTTTGATATTACTAAAAAGATGTGTGTTGAAATTACTGTCTGAATTGGGTGGTCTATAACACACTCCTAAAATAAGACCCCTTTTCCTAATATTTTCCAGGCAAAGCCACATGTCCTCACTAAGATGGGGTTCATCATCCAACTGAAGAGGACGTACATTAAAATTCTGTTTGACATAAACAGCAACCCCACCTCCTTTTCTGTTCTGTCTATCCTTCCTAAAAAATGTGTATCCCTTCATGTTACACTCATACCCATCTTTGTTATTTAGCCAGTTTCCGTTATTGCAATAATATCATAATTATGCTCTGCTACATACAGCTCGACTAGCCTACTCATATGCCTCCACAATACATTGGTGCCCTTCCAGTTCAGATGTAACCTGTCACGGTGGAACAGGTCCCATCTGTTCCAAAAGGAGTCCCAATGCCCCATAAACCTATACCCTTCTACCCTGTTAATCTCCTCATTGTTCCATTTGATTTACATATTTATTTCTTAATTTCAAAATCGCAATTATTACTTTGTGATCATGCAATACTTCCTTTGGTTGGCTAATGTCCAGCTCTGGAATGGAAAATGTTAGCATTAAAAAAAAAAATAACATGGGATAACAAGTATTTCTGTAACCCGTGCTTGCTTTGAAGTGCTGAGAGAGAGCTGAGTTTATCTACTGTATAGTCAGTGTTATGTCTGTGATTCAGGAAGAGCTGTGGAATCCAAACGTGTGTAAACAGATTTAATATACTTAATCAGTTTGAAAGCCAGGAACTATTAAAAGTGTAATCTAACATATTTTTATTAGACAAATGAGCATTAATCACCTGCTCTGCAAATGACTGACAAGCAGAGGGTCAGGGATTAATATTTAATTAATACTTAATTCAGTATCATGGATTCATCATATTTTAGTGTATCTAGAGAGAGAGATGCATGATTTAAATATAATAACTGTTAAAATTGGGAATTTCTGTGTAGCCAGTAATACTGTGACTGATGCAAAGCAGGACAACAAGAGTATGGGAGTGAAAGACTTCAGTTATAGTCCTAACTTTCGCATGCTTAGAAAGAAATGCACATTGCATACAGACATGCTCTGAAGTTCTAAGATAAAAGGCACTGTAAACTGTCAGAAAGTAAATCAGTAGTTTTAATGTTATAAATAACAAAGACAAAATAAAGATCAATAAATCTTTGGAGTTGTTCATGGAATGCTTTATACTCCTTAATTTAATGGATCTAAGACATTGATACAACAAAATAATTTGAGATTCCAAACAGCTTACAAAGTTTTACCCTTTTTTTAAATTATTTACAATGAATCAATGTCTCAAATGTCTTTTTTCACTCTGCTCAATCTAAATCTGTAAGCTTACTTGAACTTTGTTTGCAATTAGCAGAACTGTGCCTTAAAGAAGCTGTGGATGCTACAAATGTATGTAATCATGATAGTTTTATAAATATTTATTAAAAAGAACATATTGCATTAAGCTTAAGTGGCATAATGATTAAGTTACTAAAATAAAAGACTTACGGAGTTAATTCTTCATTTATGACATTGAGCTTAATTACGTTTTTCATTGAATTATTAGTTCATTACATGAGTGTATGTGGTAATTTCATAAAGAATGACTCAGCAAAATTAACAGGTTACAAAAATGGGTGGATGGTTGAGTGGGTTGCCATTTTCCAATCATAAATAATAAAAGAAAGTCAATTTAAAATATGAAATTTTAAAATTGTATGTTGCTTAATCTGTATAATAGTATGTGCGAGAAAATGATTTTACTGAAGATACATCTGCTTACTTATACTGTATAGTACCGTGTACATTCACTGTGTACTTTATAAATGCTAATATAAGCAAAATACTGCCCGCACGTTATTGTTTAAAGTATACAAAACAAAAACACAAGACAGTCTAAACATGCATTATATCAAAGGTAAAAGAAAATCAATTTATGTTGTTACAACATCTGCACTGATATTTATTTCCGTAACCAAGTGGTAGTGCTTTCAAAATAATTTTGCCATTGTTTTAATGTTATTTGTTTATAGCTGTACATTTCGAATTGTCTTTTTTGTCTTTTTTTTCAAAAAAATAAAGCCACTTTACCTGAAAAAAACATAATATTTCCATTCCACCTCTTGTATTATGGATACACTGAACTGTTTTTTTAAACTTAGCTTAATTAATATTGTTGATGCATAGTGCCCATGTTAATAGTTTTTCTTTTATTGCAGTTAGTAGTTATTTTTAATGAAAGGAAATAAATACTTTTCATAGAGTCTTACTGATTTATAGTTTGGTTCATTGAACAATTGACTGAATATCATTGCAATTTTAATACACAGCTAATTTAAAATTTATTTTCGGAGATGTCAGGTTTCTCATAGATAATTAGTAATATGACAGTGTTGTTGTCAGGTTTAAAGGGCTGCTTCTGAACTCACAGTCATAATTTAAATTATCTGTATGCACTATCCCAGTAGGTTAATAATTTATACAAAAGTACCTTTTTTTACACTGAAAAACATTTTGTGAAAATATGAAAGGACAGCAGTTCACAAGTCATAAAGATAATTTTTAAAACAACTTGAATACTCTGTGAAGATCTTATATGTGTTCATTTTCAAATAAGATAGATGAACTCTCAGCTCCCATAGTGGAGTTACAGCACGTCCAAGTACTTTGGCATGGTGTGTATTATGAAGAGCTGGGTTAAATCTGATATACCTGACTATTTTAATGTTGGATAGGTTTCTTGTAATACAGACAAAGATCTGGGACAAATTGTAAAAGAGGCAAGAAAGGCACTGGTTATTTATGTAAATGAGGAATGGTGTAAAATAGAGAATACTATAAACTAAAATTTGTCATTCATACATTGAAATATTGGCTGTAGGTATTTAACTCACTTTATCTGCCTTTGGAGGTAAATTACATCACGTTGCTTAATGTTTTATGTTCTTACCTCTGCAAATGGGAAATCAGCAATAGAAATGATTTACTCTGTTACAACACTCCAGTGATGAATCATTTTGATCCTACAGTTATAATATGTGGTGGCTTAAAGCATGTGATTTTGGAAAGAATAATGACTGATTTCTATCAGTATGTATCATGTTCCACTTGTGGACGTAATAAGCCAGACTTTTTATTCAAATGTTAATCATGCCTTTAAACTACAAAGTCATGCAAAAAGACAAATTCCCCTCGGAATTTAATAAGGTATATCGAAATGTAAACCGGTGGCCCCACTGGACAATCTGATCTGTCTTATTTCCACCTATAAGCCTTCTATTAGATGGCAACCAGTTGCAAGCAAGATAGAGAGGATGCAAAAATGGCACTGAATGACACTTTCCAAATAGCAGACTGGCAAATGAAGTCAAATGGGGACTCAGTCACTGTACCACATACTATATTAACTTCTGTGTTGACACTATTGTGCCCTCACAAACAATTATCAGCTTTCCAAACAACAAGCCCTGGATTACTAAGGAGCTAAAATGTCTCTTGAAAGATAATATATCTTCTTAATCTGTAGATAATGAGGCTCTGAAGGATGTTCAACAAGTAAAGGGAAGGAAACTTACAGAACTGAAACAAAACAAATTCACTCAAATTAACATGAAAGATGTTTGGAATGAGATGGATATAATTGCAATTTTGAAATTGATCTTTTCTCCTACCACCACGTTCTTCTAGTGGCCAGTCCCCCCACCCCATATGTACTACATCAACAGCTCCATGAACAAATTTTAGTCCAATCATTTAAAGTGATATGGCTAATGATGAGTTAAACTCTGACCATTAGTGTGGGATGTCCCTAATTGGACCAAATCTGAATCTGGCTAAGGAGACTACAGACAGGAAACCAGCAGGGCAAGATAAAGTTAGTCCTTGAGTACTTAACGGCTGCGCTGGCCAACTTTGTGCTATGCTCTGCGACCTCTTCAGTCTGTCACTATGGCTCCAGAAATTGCTGCTTCTGTGAAAAACATTGTTCCAGTTCCAAAGAAGACAGGAACCTCTTTAGATAATGACTAGAGATCATTGGCTCTTACAGCCTACATGATAACTGAAACAAAACAAATTTATTCAAGTTTCATGCCTGCCATTGAGAGTCTGGTTCTGGACTATATAAGTCCTCTTGTGAAGAACCACTCCGGACCACTACATTTCTCTGATGTTTTCTGTTTTTTGCCCTTTTTGTTCACTCTGTATGTCTCAGACTATAAATACAACATCAGGTCATATCACTTTCAGAAATTCTAAGATGACTCTGCACTAATAGGGTGTATTGCCAAGGGGGATAAGATAGAGTATAGGAGTCAGGTGGTAACTTTGCTTTTTGGTGCATAGTGAATTTTCTGCAGCTCAGCTTTAGCAAAAACAAGGAACTGGTTGTTGATTTTCACCACATCAAAGAGGCTCAATGCCCAGTTACTAATCAGGGAGGCGATATAGATGTGGTGCACTGCAACAGGTCTTTGGGATCTTCATCAATGACAGGCTAGACTGTTCTTGTAATTCAAAGGGACTATATAAGAAAGGGCATAGTGTATTGTTTTTCTGTGCTCCTTCAAAGTTGGAAGTGACATTCTTTACTTATCCCACAACTTTGTGATGCCCAATGCATTTTTATGCACTGCAATGTGCTGGCTCAGTAATAATACTGTAATAACACAAATTATTCAGCAGAATTGTTTCAAGAAACATTAAAGGGGCTTCTTCTGATCTACAGCAATATTCCTTTATATTCCCTTACTGTGACTATGTCTGCTCTGTCACTATTAGGCAAGTCATAAGTTTTTTTCATTTTTGTAATTCTTGTGTTTGTTTGAGAGGGATTATTATTGTTGTTTGTTATAACTCACTTACTGTATTACTTCTTTACTACTAGTACATTTCTGACACTGGTAAGCAAAGGGAGTTATGGAAACAAACTCAAAAAAGTGTGTCTTCCCTCTATAATCTCATGTGTATCGTGGAAACACATATTTAATCACAGTATGTAAATCTGACTTAATCAACAGTCTTATATAAATTTGTAAAGTCTAATAACTTTAACATACGCAGCATTTGCAGGAAGATGCTGCTCCCCAGGTACTGTAAAGTGGTGTGAGATATTTAACAAAAATTATTGCATTAATCTATTTCATGAGCTGTCAGTAATATTTGAGATGACAAACTGAAGAAAAAAAGAAAGGATGAGGGGATTTTTGTGATGTGGTTCATGATTACAAAAATCTCATATGAAAGATTCAATGCTTAGTCTGTCTTATGTAGAGATGTACACATATTGTGCTGGTAACACATTGTCAAACTGATTCTCTCATCACCTAACCGAGGCAATTGATGTGTGATTAGAATTTATTACTATTACATTTTGGGGCATTTAATAGCTTTGCACAGCACTTTCCTGAATCATGTTGAGGATTTCCATTGCAATGCAGTTTTTGCTTTGAAAATAATTGGTCCTCTTTGATGGGTACACAGTCATCAACGCATAATAAAATAATAAAATAATATTATCAACACATAATAAAATCCATGGCAACTGTAGTATTATCATCTAAGTCAGAAGTTAAGGCAATCATGAAGTTTATCCTCCACCTCTCTGGGGTCCTTACACTTCAGCTTCTGGATGTAAAAAGGAAGCAGTAGCAATCTGAGTGGCCAAGGTGTGGATGTGCCAGACAATACTATGCATCTTTTTGTGCAGTGCAGCAGTGGTCTAATATGTTGGCGCTACTCTATTGGTAGGAGATATGTTGATACTATTTCAGGAAAACTTTCCTGAAGTTTGATTTGTTGAAATCATAGGACAGAATACAAAGTGCTTCAGGATGTGTATTGTCATAACTGGCAATCTTACTGTACAGTTCGTTCAGTGTATTATTTGCATTACCAAGTGGTGATATGTAAACCAGCAACCACTAATACAGAAGACAACTATTAGGCAGATAGTAGGGGTTGCCCTTCTATTATAAATTTAGATAGATAGATAGATACTTTATTGATCCTGAGGGAAATTTAAGTACCAGTAGCCAAGAATTAAACCAACATAAAAACAAACATTTACGTACACACTATACAAATAACAAATATTTTACAGATAATGCAATCACAAGCTAGTGCATTCAATAATGCCAGTGCAACGGGAATTGAGCAAATAATACTATGCTACCAAAGTGACAGGTGGCACATAATATTAAAGTGACAGATACTACAACAACAACAACAATATTTATTTATATAGCACATTTTCATACAAATAATGTAGCTCAAAGTGCTTTACATGATGAAGAAAAGAGAAATAAAAGAAAAAGTAAGAATTAGAATAAGACAACACTAATTAACATACTGTAGAATAAGAGCAAGGTCCGATGGCCAAGGAGGACAGAAAAAACAAAAAAAAAAAAAACTCCAGACGGTTGGAGAGAAAAAATAAAATCTGCAGGGGTTCCAGGCCATGGGACCACCCAGTCCTCTCTGGGCATTCTACCTAACATAAATGAAACAGTCCTTTTTGTATTTAGGGTTCTCTTGGAAGGACTTGATGATGATGGTCATGTAGACATCTGACTTTTAATCCACCAATGTAGAACATCACGGTGCTTTGATTAGGTGGTGATGGTGTAGATCACCACCACAGAAAACCGGGAAAAAAAACAGAAGAGAGTGTAGGTGTCAGTATGGATTTTAGAGCCACCATGAATAGTTATTATAATGAATTGAATATACAGAGTATCAGGATTAAATGAAGGTGAAGTTATTAGAAAGCCATGTTAAAGTAATGTGTTTTCAGCAGTTTTTTAAAGTGCTCCACTGTATTTGCCTGGTGAATTCCTATTGGCAGGCTATTCCAGATTTTAGGTGCATAACAGCAGAAGGCTGCCTCACCACTTCTTTTAAGTTTTGCTCTTGGAATTCTAAGCAGACACTCATTTGAGGATCTAAGGTTACGATTTGGAATATAAGGTGTCAGACATTCCGATATATAAGATGGAGCGAGATTATTTAAGGCTTTGTAAACCATAAGCAGTATTTTAAAGTCAATTCTGAATGACACAGGTAACCAGTGTAGTGATATCAAAACTGGAGAGAAGTGCTTGGATTTTCTTTTCCTAGTTAGGATTCTAGCAGCTGCATTCTGCACTAGTTGCAAACGATTTATGTCTTTTTGGGTAGTCCTGAGTGGAGTGCGTTACAGTAATCTAGACGACTGAAAACAAAAGTGTGAACTAATTTCTCAGCATCTTTCAGTGATATAAGATGTCTAACTTTTGCTATGTTTCTTAAGTGAAAAAATGCTGTCCTAGTGGTCTGATTAATATGCAATTTAAAATTTAGGTTACAGTCACAGGTCCTCCCTGCGTGGAGTTTGCATATTCTTCCCGTGTCTGCGTGGGTTTCCTCCGGACGCTCCGGTTTCCTCCCACGGTCCAAAGACATGCAGGTTAGGTGGATTGGCGATTCTAAATTGGCCCTAGTGTGTGCTTGGTGTGTGGGTGTATTTGTGTGTGTCCTGCTGTGGGTTGGCACTCTGCCCGGGATTGGTTCCTGCCTTGTGCCCTGTGTTGGCTGGGATTGGCTCCAGCAGACCCCCGTGACCCTGTGTTCGGATTCAGCGGTTTGGAAAATGGATGGATGGATGGTTACAGTCAACAGTTACCCCTAAGTTTTTTACCTCCATCTTGACTTTTAATCCTAATGCATCAAGTTTATTTCTAATAATCTCATTGTCTCCATTATTGCCAAAATCACTAAAATTTCTGTTTTCTCTTTATTTAGCTTGAGAAAATTACTATTCATCCAATTAGAAACACAAGTAAGACATTGTATTAGTGAATTAACAGCGTCTGGGTCATCAGGTGCTATTGATAAATACGGCTGTGTGTCATCAGCATAGCTGTGGTAACTCACGTTGTGCCCCGAGATAATCTGACCTAACGGAAGCATGTAGATTGAGAAGAGCAGCAGATCCAGGATAGAGCCTTGTGGAACACTATATAGGATATCATGTGTCTTTGAGTTGTGATTACCACAGTTAACAAAGAATTTTCTATGTGCCAGGTAGGATTCAAACCAATTTAAGACACTGCCAGAGAGGCCCACCCATTGCCTAAGGCGATTTCTAAGAATGTTGTGATCAATGGTGTCAAATGCGGCACTCAGATCTAAGAGGATGAGAACAGATAAATGGCCTCTGTTTGCATTTACCTGCAAGTCATTTACTACTTTAATGAGTGTAGTTTCTGTGCTGTGATTTTTTCTAAAACTGAAATTTATCAAGAATAGCATGTTTATTGAGATGGTTATTTAACTGCATAATGACTGCCTTCTCTAAAAATTTTACTTAAGAAAGGCAGGTTAGAAATGGGTCTAAAATTTTCAAAAGCAGAGGGGTCAAGATTATTTTTCTCGAGTAGGGGTTTAACTACAGCAGTCTTAAGACAGTCTGGGAAAACCCCCGTATCTAATGATGAATTTACAATGTCAAGAATATTATCAATTAGCACGCCTGATACTTCTTTGAAAAAACTTGTTGGTATTGGGTCAAGGACACAAGTGGAGGATCTCAGTTGAGAAATTATTTTATGTAAATCAGGTAAATCTATCCTGGTGAAAAAATTTAATTTGTTTATAATGGAGTACTGGGGCTCAGGAGGATCTGCAGTGTTGGGGAGATAAACTACAATGATCCCTCGCTATATCGCGCTTCGACTTTCGCGGCTTCACTCTGTCGCGGTTTTTTCAAATAGTGTGTATTCATTAAAAAGTCGATCGAGACAGTGAAAATGATACAGCGCACGCTTTGTTGTCTGAGTCAGTTATACACCAAGCCAATCAGAACGTGCTGTTCACTGATTGGCTATCCTATCCTCTTCCTATCGTGGCCACTGATTGGCTAAGCCTCATGCAAGTTCATTTCTCTCATACAGGCTTCTGCATCGCTACGCATCGGAAGCATCTTTGCTCTTGTAAGTGTTTGCGAATTCTGGAAACTTTTATCTAAGCCCCACGGTGGCTCCTAAACATGCTGCTTCTTCTAAGCCTTCTGACAATTAAACTAAATGCCAGAGGAAGATGCTTACCATCCAGGAGAAGGTGAAATTCTTGGATATGATCAAAGATGGTAAGAAAATCATGGAGGTTGTCCACCATTACGACTTGAATGAGTCTACCATTTGCTCCATCCTTAAAGATGAAAAGAACATCCGTGCAACAGCTACTGTCTCTTTCAACAAGGAAGCAAAGCGCATCATGACAAGTCGTAATAAGTTCATAGTGAAAACGGAGTCTGCCCTAGCCGTTTGGATCAGCGACAGCCGCAAGAAAAACATTCTGTTGGATTCGTTGGTCATTTGGGAGAAGGCGAGGCAGCTCTATCAGCGCTTTACGGCGGATGAACCTCAACCAGGTCCCTCTTCTGCAACGTTCATGGATTTCATGGCGAGCAAGGGTTGTTTGAGAAGTTCCAGAAGAGGTATCATCTGAAGAGTGTAATTCTCCACAGAGAAGCTGCCTCTGCTGACCAGCCTGCAGCAGAGGACTACGTGAACAACACGTTCCAGAAGATCCTTGATGAGGGCAAGTATCATCCAGAACACGTGTTCAATATGGACGAAACAGGACTGTTCTGGAAAAGAATGCCTTCCCGGACATTCATTTTCAAGAATGAGGCCAAGGTCCGTGGCTTCAAGACGTATAAGGATCGCGTGACTATCATTATGTGTGGAAATGCTGAGGGATTTTTGTTCAAGCCTGCCCTTATCAACAAGGCCAAGAACCCTAGGGCCCTGAAGAATAAAAACAAGAACTTGCTGCCAGTGCATTGGATGCACAATGACAAGGGCTGGATTACAAAGCAGCTGTCATCGGACTGGTTCCACGTGTGCTTCATCCGCCAAGTCAAGCTGTATCTCGTGGAGAAGGGACTCAAGTTTAATGTCCTTCTCCTCATGGACAATGCTGGAGGTCATGCGCAAGACCTATCCTACGACGGGGTGCGGATCAAGTTCCTTCCTCCCAACACCACTTCACTGATCCAGCCCATGGATCAAGGCGTTATTCGCATGTTCAAGGCCCACTACATGTGACACACCCTGCAGCACCTCATCGAAGGCATGGACCTTGAGGAGAACTTCTTGCTGAAGGAATACTTGCGGCAGTATACCATCGCGACCTGTCTGAAGAACATCCAGGCTGTATCATAAAGGTCATAAAGACGGAGACTGTGAAGGCCAGCTGGAAGATATTGTGGCCTGAAATTGTCCACGACTACAGAGGACTCACCCCAGGGGATATAAACAACTCGGCATTGGATAAGGCAGTTAGGCTTGCCCGGATGCTGGGAGGAGAAGGTTTCGCCGATATGACCCGCGATGACGTGGATGAGCTGCTGGAGACACATTCAGATCCCTTAACTGATGAGGATCTGGTGGAGATGACAGTCTGTGAGTGAGGAGGAGAAAGAGCAGCCAGAGGCTCCTGGGGGTCAGGAGGAGGAAGTTGGCCTTACACTTCTCGCAAGTCATGAGAATTATTCAGGTAGTACAGGACATGATTGGTGAATGGGACCCACAAATGATGCGGGCATTGCAGTTCCGGAATGCACTTGATGGAGCGATAGAACCCTCCAAAAGCCTCCTCACGCATATGAAAAGACAGCGCCAGCAACTGCCTATCATGATGTTTTTAAGCCGCGCACCCAGACACCCACTGCCTACTCCTTGTACTCATTCAGTGTAAGAAGACAACGCATCTGCTGAAGATAATGCACCATCTGAAGACTCTCCTACTGAGGTCGTGCCTTCAGAGGAGCAGTAACCTTGCTCTTCTTTGCTGTGCAGTACAGTACAACTCTTCATCTTCATCACTTCATCATCGGACAAGTTGCACTATTTTCATAGGTTAGTGGTTGTGTGTAAGAACTGTGTGTGTGTAATTAAATGTCTTATTTTCTCTTATTAAAGGGTGTTATTTCATGTCTAGATGGCTCTAATAATGTTAAAAAACATATTTAGAAGGTCGTAAACAGGTTTTCTATGCTCTAACTGCGAAAATATTCGATTTATAAATAAAGAATCCTACTTCGCGGAAAATAATTTATCGCGGTAGAGTCTGGAACGGATTAACCGCAATAAATGAGGGTTCACTGTATATTATTTCTAATATCATTAATTTTTTGATTGAAGAATACAGCAATACCCTCACAGGATTCACTGGAGGTATTTTGGAGGCATTCCTTTGTGTTACCTGGGTTTAGCAGACGATCAATCATAGAGAATAAGATTCTGGGATTACTAGCATTGTTATTTATAATCTTAGAGAAATAGCAGCGCCTCTCAAGACAGTGTTATTGTATTCTGTTATTTTAACCTTCAGTATTTCATTGTGGATAGTTAATTTAGTTTTCCTCCATTTATGTTCAGCTCTTCGGCATGTTCTCTTTAAATCAGACACTCTTTGGGTCTTCCATGGTATAACAATGCTAGAAGATTTTGTAACTGTCTTTTCAGGTTCAACTATGTCAACAGTAGCTCTTACCTTAGTATTAAATTTTTCTACCTTACTATTTACATTATCCTCGCTATTATAGTTAGCACTATAAATGGACTGATTGCTTAGAATGTTTGTAAGTTTTAAGGCTGCTGATGAATCAAAGAAGCGTTTTTTAACAATATGATTCTCATGAGTGTTTTCTATCATTATTTCTATATTAAATAGTAAAAGAAAATGGTCTGATAGACCCGTATCAATGACCTGCTTTACATCAACTTTTAGTCCTTTGGTAATTACTAAGTCTAACGTATGACCTGCTTTATGTGTAGGTTGATTAACGAGCTGTCTCAAATCAAAAGAGTCCAGGAGGCTCATGAATTCTTTTACTTTCTGGTCACACAGATTATCGATATGAAAGTTAAAGTTGCCAAATATTAAGAGTGTGTCATAGTTCGTAATTAAAATTGACATTAAGTCTGAGAATTCCTCAAAGAAAGATGCGTTAAATTTAGGAGGTCTATACATGGATAATACTAGAAAGTAAGAATCTCCATGAATAATAACGGCAAGATACTCAAAGGACTTGAATTTACCAAAACTGACATCTTTACACTTTAACCAGCTCGAGTAAATGTTTGCTAAGCCGCCACCCTTCTTTCCCTGGTGATCCGCACGAGTAAATCTGTAATCAGGAGAGCTGAATTCTATGTGCGTTATTGGTGTTTGGAACAGAAACTAAGTTATTTTTGTTAGCACCACTCTGTGCGTATTTTTTATTTAATCTATAATCTGTTTTTCTAGTTTTAATACGTTGTTCATCTAAAGTAGTAATTGTAATTAAATTATTAGTGTTTATGCCACACTGCCTAGCTTTTTTACGTGCATTAAGATTGGTTATTAGAGTATTAATGTTGTGCACTTTTACAGAAGACTTTGTTAAGCAATTATCATGTCCTAGCAAAGTATTAGCATTATGGAAGGGGTTTAGAGTAGAAATAGACAGTCAAGAGAGATGAATTACCTTAGCGATGTTTTCGGAGAGGACCTGGGCGCCGAATCTATTCGGATGCAGGCCATCCCGCTTGAAGAAATGCGTCCTTTCCCAGAAGAGGTCCCAGTTGTTGATGAACCCGATGTCTTGATTCTCACAGAAGCCTCTTAGCCAGTTGTTTAATCCCAGCAGACTGTAGTATTCGTTTGATCGTCTAACAAGAGGTAGTGGACCCGAGATGAAGATCTTTGCCGACGGGGTCCTCTCCTTCGTGTCTTTAATTAGTGCTGCGAAGTCAGCCTTGAGAATTTCCGACTGTTGGTGCCTCACGTCGTTTACGCTGGCGTGTAATATAATGGACCTCACTGCCCTGTTCTCATGCTTCTCGTAGACTGTCGGCACACATCTCATCACATCTCGGACACGAGCACCGGGAAAACAAGAAATTTCCAATTAGGGCATGTGATATTGAGATTTCTTACAATCGAATCACTCATTACAATTACATCACCCAGCGTTGAAGGCAAACTGGGGACGCGGAGAGGGTCGAACCGGTTCTGGGTTCAGATGCTCGCCTGTGCCGATGGAGGTGTTCTATTTTGAACCCCCGCCTGCCTTGCTGAAATACGCCGAGGTCTTCATCAGTGGTGTCATCGCTCCTACAAAGCGCGAGGGTGAAGCTTACTTGTCCTTGGTGGTGAGTGGCACAACATGGAGTTGATAGTACTGAAACCCGGTATGTAACATCGATTTCAGATGGCAAGGGTGGTGTTTTCAGCAGCCGATCCTTCAAATTCCTAAGGTACCTTCGTCTGGACAGGAGTTTCTGGATCTGTTTGTCGAGAGCCAGAAGTTCTTCTACAATGACGGCAACACAATTCATCTCACTGTCGGCCATTTTCTGCTACTGCTTCTGCTTCCGCTTCGTGCCCTAGGAAAGAATGAGAGAGACAAATGGTTAGGGCAGAATCCTACCTGGACTGCCCATCCCATGTAATTAAAGTTACATTAATATTAATATATAAAACAAAGTGAAATAAAATAAAGTGACATGGCTTAAGCTGACAGGGTAACATGTATAAAGTGACACATTCTGAAAAGGTTATACAGTAGTGACCATGAAGTGAAATATCAGATGTAGTGCATATCTAATACAGCTAAAATAGCTTATGAACAGAGACATAACATCAGATCCAGAACTCAATCACCCTTACCTCTGTTGGGAAAGGTTTCAGAGTTCAATGGCTCTGGGGACAAAAAATCTTTTGTATCTGTTTGTATTGCAGTTCTGTGATAACAGCCTACCACTAAACAAACTCCTCTGCTTAATTGATGGTGTATAGTGGGTGATGTTCATTGTCCATAATAGATAGCAGCTGCTCTCTGCAACTGTCACCAGAGAGTCCATTTCTATACCAATTATAGATCCTGCTCGTCTACACAGAGGATGAGATAGTCTGTCATTCAGTTTGTAATCCCCTCAATATCCTCTCCAAGTTGTTGCAGAACACTCCAGTCAGTTGACTCAGAATAGTCTCTTAGAGTATTTTCAGCTTCAGGAGACTAATTCCTGAAGGAACATGTTTTTGTGGGTTCTCTTTAAACTAGAGGCCTGTATTGTGGTTGTAGGTAAACAAGATTATGCTCATATTTACCCAGTTGTGGGTGGGGGGACTGGCTTGGTAAGCATCCTTCACATTTAGTAGGACAATCAACATGATGAAAGAAGGAAGTCAGAGTCCAGTATAATGTGTTTGAAATTGCCAGAAATAACAAAGAAAGCCTCTGGGTGTTGTATGTGGAACCTAGAAATGGTTGCAACTATGACATCACATGCCGGCCCTGCGTCCACCCGTGGAGGTACATAAACAACAACTACAATTGCGTGAGAAAACTCCCTGGGCATGTAGAATGGACGGACACTGACTACTAACAGTTTAATGTCCCAACAGCAGGTTGTTTCCTTAACTGTTGCATGCTCTGGGTTACACCATCTGATATTAATAAACAGTTCAAGTCCCCCACCTTTGCTTTTGCTACAGCGTTTAGCTTCCCTGTTGGCTCTTACGATTGTGAACCCCAGAATGTCTACACCAGCATCGAGAATGTTGTTTGTTAGAAATTTCCCAATCAGACACAACAAACTGCATTCCCGATACATCCGGTGGTTTTTAACTAGTGCTACTAGCTTGTCCGTCTTGTTAACCAGTGAGTTTACATTCCCCATTACCACCGATGGAATAGATGGTTTATATTTCCTGCATTTGATCACATTCTTCACCTTTACCTTAGCGTCAGCCCCAGATCCTCGATACCTGTCCCTCAGTTCTTCTGGAATGAGCTGTGATCTGCCAGGGTGTCAAGAGTGCAAGTAGCTCTTCCTTCATATAACCAAAGTTCCTTCCACTTACTTGCATTATCAAAAGATCTATATCCAGAGAAAGCTTAAACAAAAGCACTGTACAAGTAGTAGACAAACAGCCGAGAAAAACTATACACTATAAGTTAAGAAAAGAATAAATGTTGTAATGTAGATGGAGCTACTTGTTAGGCTGCCACTCGCATAGGTGCTTGTTGATCTACTCAGTAAACATTTATCACTCTCATGCTTACTATAATTTTAGTATAATTTTTTATAATTCTACTACCAATTGACAGTTGGGTCCACTTCAAATAGCAGATAAATTGGCAGCCTGAAATCTGCATGAGCTAGGGGTTGCCTTTTTATTATAAATTAGAGTAAACATTTATTAATCTTACTAGCAAAATACCCGCGCTTCGCAGCGGAGAAGTAGTGTGTTAAAAAAGTAATGAAAAAGAAAAGGAAACATTTTAATAATAACGTAACATGATTGACAATGTAATTGTGTTGTCATTGTCATTGAGTGTTGCTGGCATATATATATATATATATATATATATATATATA
>JANRMT010062818.1:8713403-8766142 GCA_026402145.1 Polypterus bichir lapradei | reverse complement strand
CTCACCTTTAGGCTCTTTGACTGCCTCCAACTCGCACGTGTGTGACATGACCCCCCCCTCAGCCCAGACCCATCCGGTCGGGCGACCTGCACCGAGAGGTCGTGAACCCGGGAGAGAGCATCTGCGTTGGCCTGCAAGGAACCTCTACGATAAGTAACGCTAAAACGGTACGGTTGAAGATCCAAAAACCACCTAGTGACACGAGGATTCGACTCCCGATGAAGGGACATCCACTGTAAAGCGGCATGGTCCGTCACCAGAGTAAACTCTCGCCCCAATAGGTAGTACCTTAATGATGTGATAGCCCACTTAATCGCCAAGGCCTCTCGCTCCACCGCAGCATACTTCGTCTCACGGTCCAGCAGTTTCCGGCTCAGATACATAACGGGGTATTCAGCACCGTCGATACATTGGCTCAACACGGCACCCAGTCCTGTGGCCGATGCATCAGTCTGGAGAACAAAAGGAAGAGAAAAGTCAGGAGATTTTAAAACAGGTGCTGACGTAAGGGCCAATTTTAAGTCACTAAATGCTTTATCTACTGTATCATCCCATACCACTTTTATAGGTGCCCGTTTCTTTGTCAAATTAGATAAGGGCGTAGCAATTTCTGAGAAATGTGGCACAAAGCGACGATAGTAACCAGCTAATCCCAAAAATGCTTGTACTTGTCGCTTATTTATCGGACGGGGCCAATTTATGATGGCATCAATTTTAAGACATTGTGGTTTCACGACACCTCCCCCCACCAGATAGCCCAAATATTTGGCTTCTCTCAATCCAAAGAAACATTTCTTTGGATTAATACGAAGCCCTGCTGCTGCTAGTGTGGAAAGTACCATTTTCACCTGCCATACATGATCCTTCCATGTGCTGGAATAGATGACGACGTCATCTAGGTAGGCGGCACAATAGGAATTGTGGGGCCGTAGCAGTGTGTCTACCAGACGTTGGAAAGTAGCTGGCGCCCCGTGCAAACCAAATGGAAGGACCCTGTACTGCCAATGTCCACTGGGAGTGCTAAATGCGTTTTTTTCTTTTGCAGAATCCGTTAAGGGAATTTGCCAATACCCTTTTGTCATGTCAAGGGTAGTTAGGAATTGAGCGCTTCCTAGTCGATCGAGCAGGTCATCCACTCGTGGCATCGGATACGCATCAAACTTAGAGACCTGATTGAGTCGTCGGAAGTCATTACAAAACCTCCAAGACCCATCGGGTTTAGAAACTAGAACAATTGGACTAGACCAGGGGCTATAGCTTTCTTCGATAACCCCTAAATCCAGCATTCGTCTAATTTCCAACCCTACTTCCGCTTTCTTTGCCTCCGGGAGTCTGTAAGGTCTCTCCCTGACAATCACTCCAGGGTCCGTAATAATATCATGCGCAATCAACGCAGTACGTCCAGGTAATTCATCCACCACCTCAGGTACAGACAAGATAGCCTTTTCGAGATCTTGTCTTTGTTCTGGTGTCAAATCGAAACCAAAATTAAGTTTGGCACAGGACATAAAAAGTGAACTAGGCTGTCCGGAGGAGGGGTCGGGTTCCCTTTCCTTCCACGGTTTCAGCAAGTTAATATGATACACTCTCTCACTCGGTCGACGATTCGGTTGTTTAACTAAATAGTCGACGAGACCTTTTCTTTCTTTAATTTCATAAGGTCCTTGCCAATGGGCTAACAATTTATAATGGGATGTTGGGACTAATACCATAACACGATCACCCGGGACAAATTCCCGAATGGTGGTGTTTCTATTATAATAACGTGACTGTGCTGCTTGCGCTTTTTCTAAATTCTCTTTTAGGATAGGCCTGATTTTCTCTAGTCTATCGCGTAATTGTGCGATATATTCGAGAATATTTGAGGTAGGGAGTACCTCCTCCTCCCAACCCTCTTTTAACATGTCCAAAATCCCCCTGGGTTGTCTTCCATATAATAATTCAAAAGGAGAAAACCCTGTTGAGGTTTGAGGAACTTCCCGGTAGGCAAACAAAACGAGAGGAAGCAAATGATCCCAGTTTCTTCCGTCCTCGTTAACTACCTTGCGTAACATCTGTTTTAACGTCTGGTTAAAACGTTCAACCAATCCATCAGTTTGAGGATGATAAACCGATGTTTTCAGATGTTTTATCCTGAGTAATTTGGCCACTTCCCTGAACGTTTCTGAAGTGAAAGGAGTCCCTTGATCTGTTAAGACCTCCTTGGGGATCCCAACACGCGTGAATATCCCTACCAATTCCCGTGCGATATTTTTTGAATTAGCTGAGCGCAACGGAACAGCCTCTGGAAAGCGAGTGGCATAATCTACTAAAACTAAAATACAGTAATCCCTCCTCCATCGCGGGGGTTGCGTTCCAGACCCCCCCGCGATAGGTGAAAATCCGCGAAGTAGAAACCATATGTTTGTATGGTTATTTTTATATATTTTAAGCCCTTATAAACTCTCCCGCACTGTTTAAATATTCCCCGCAGCATTATACAGCATAATCCCTTTGTATTCTCTTAGATATTAGGTAAGATTCATTGAAATTATGTATATAAACACACACTGTTTATATACAGTAAAACCTAAATATTATTTTAAAGATATTGAGTGTCTCCGATATCACATATGTTACAGCCATTACGATAGACAGGTCACCAGCAATAAATACGTACATTGCAAGAAAAATAGTATACAGTAAATGTATTAATTATTTATGGTTACTCACCAACAATGACACGATGACTTGTCCGATAACAATGAGTTTAATTTTACTGCACAACAAAGGAGAGCGTTACAGCCCTTGTAAAGGAGCCACTTCAGGCGATTGTGTAGCACTGCCGTTGTTGTTCTTCTGGCAGTCTTCAATCCAAATCCCTAAAGCAGATTCCATCCAGACTGCTGCCTTATTACATCCACTTGCAACTCGTTTTGCACCCTGGTTAAAAGGACGCTGCAGCCGTAGATCTTATATTCCTTTCCTACTTTTTAAATAAAAAGAATCGTAGCCTTCAACAAATCCAAAACGTTTACCTTTTCGGCAATCGTTAACATCTTCTTCTTGCGCTTGGGCACGGCACCTGAAGCAGTAGCAGATTGTTTTGGAGCCATAATGAAGGGCTTGACTATGCACAAAGATAAACACTAAAGAGCACAACTCTTTACACAGCGAAGCACGTTGATGCTGAATGAGCGAGATGAAACTTCCTGGTTAACACTGCATAGCTCCTGCGTGCTCTGATTGGTTAGCTTCTCAGTCAGGAGAACTTAACTGTGTGCTCTGATTGGTTAGCTTCTCAGCCATCCGCCAATAGCGTCCCTTGTATGAAATCAACTGGGCAAACCAACTGAGGAAGCATATACAGGAAGTAAAAAGACACATTGTCCGCAGAACCCGCGAAGCAGCGAAAAATCCGCGTTATATTTAGCATTTATTTAGTTATGCTTTCATATAAAATCCGCGATAGAGTGAAGCCGCGAAAGTCGAAGCGCGATATAGCGAGGGATTACTGTATATTTAAAGCCTTTTAACGAGGGTTCTAAGGGACCAACGAGATCTATATCCACTCGTTCAAACGGGACATCAATAAGGGGAAGGGGAATAAGAGGAGCTTTAGACCTTCTGGGTATCTGGCGCAGTTGACACTCCGGACATGAAGCGCAAAATCGCCTGACCTCCTCATTAACTCCCGGCCAAAAAAATCTGAGTTTTATTCTCTCCAACGTCTTATCGGAGCCTAGATGGGCACCTAGAAGGTGGGCATGTGCTAATTCACATACTTTTCGCCGAAACGTACGTGGGATTAACAACAAAGCCCGCACTTCACCCTCGTGTTCTGCCACTCGATATAATAATTCATTTTTAATTACAAAGAACGGCATCGGTGGCATAGGATCTAGGTTTGTATAACCGTCAGTAGATACTATTGCATTTCTAGCATTTTTTAATGAATCATCATTCCATTGTTCTCTTTTGAATGATGACGGGGTTAGTCTAAATTGTGTCGTTAAATCTTGAATGGGATCTTGTTCTATTTAAATGGGAGGAGCTACTGTCTCTACGTCTTCTGCGTCGACTGTACCAGCTCCCGCAGAGGACGATGGGACATCAAAACTTTCGCACTGGGTACCCGTATGGATCCGTGCTACTGAGGGACACGGCGTGGAGGCAGTCGGAGCATTATTCTCCATTACTAAGCCCAAATTCTTATTAGATGCAGTTACGTTCTTACCGCTGTTAATTTTATTCCAATCTCTTCCTAATATGACTGGAAAAGGGGGATCGGGTAATACTGCCATAGCCATACTGGTTATTTTATATTCTACTGATATTACACACCTGGCTGTTTTGTAATATTTAATATCCCCATGTATACACTTTAGACTAGTTTTTCCATTAGTCCACTGTTGCGGTAATACGTAACGGGTAGCAACAATGGAAATGTTACTCCCGGAGTCAAACATTGCCCTTACCTTTCTGCCATTTATAATAACTGCACCTGTATATGGAAGAGACAGAGGGTTATTCACTGTGGCACAGTACCTTTCTCCCCTTACTATCGAGCAATCCATAAGCTCGTAGGCACAGTTCGGGGACAGATGTCCGATCTCCCCGCACTTGAAACAGCGAGGGGGTCCGGCTGGTCTGTCCCTTCTACGAACGGCAGGTTCGGAGTTTGTCGGGGGGGCTCAGGGACTGCCCCACGTATCTGTTGGGTTCGGCGAGAAGTCCGTTCCGACCGCCCCGATTTATAGGCTGCCCAATGACGCTCCGCTATTTGAATCAGGGTGTCCATATCCTCGAAGGTATGCTTTCTTATTTGTTGGGCGATGTGGTCAGGGAGGGCATGTACGAAGGTTTCACACGCGAGAAGCTCAGCTATTTTATGGGAGGAGTTAATGTCGGGCTGTAGCCAGCGACACACCTTTCCCCAAGCTTCAAAGCCCTGCGTTCTTAACGGCCTTTCAGGATCGAATCGCCACTCCCTCCACTCTCTCGCCTGTTGTTCTGGTGAAATGCCGTAGCGCTTGAACACCTCAGTCTTCAGAGCATCATAATTGGCTGCCTGTTCCTCGGTTAAGTCGTAATAGGCCCTCTGTGCCGTTCCCTTCAAATAGGGAGCCAGTAGGTACGCCCACTCCGACCTCGGCCAAGCGTTCCGCTTTGCGGTCCGTTCAAAAATCAGGAAATAGGACTCGATGTCATCTTCTTCCGTTAAAGGAGTTAATTGTATTGGCTGTGGCCGAGCCACCTCCGTCCGTGCACCAGCACGGGAACGAGCCTCGGCTTCTGCTAACTGGGTCCTGGTCTCCCCCATCTGGATCTTCAGTGTTTGGAGATTTCCCATGATCGTATTGAGTACTGTGTTCAGGTCTTGTTCTTCGCTCATGATGAACAATGGATCCTGCCGACTACGCCAATTGTAATAAAATAAAGAGTCCTTTCAAATAGAAAAAGATTTGGGGTTTTATCCCCGTATATTGTCGTCCAGACAACAATGAAAAAAGTGATTCAGTAATGACTTTTCAGTACACAATGAATGAAATGTTGTTACAAAATGGCGTTTATATAGCAGATGGGATGATGGGAGGAAGTGGTTGGCAGGAAGTGACGATTGGAGGCGGGACCACGGAACCAACGTCACCAGGAGTAGACTGGAGCAATCGAGTGTGAACCGGAAGTGACGTCATCAGATGGAAACCGGAAGTGACGTCATCGCGGCCATTTTGAAACTGTGAGTTTGAAAGTGCTTTATTTGTGTTCCGGTTTTCTGTAGATAGAAAGAGATTCAGGTAAGTACCACGTGATAAACCCTTGTCTCGCGAGATTTCACTCACCTTTAGGCTCTTTGACTGCCTCCAACTCGCACGTGTGTGACAATATATATATATAAATATAAATATATATATAAATATAAATATATATATACTCAGCAAAAAAAGAAACGTCCACTGACTTTCAACTGTTTTTACTTTCAGTAGACTTAATGTGTAAATATTTGTATGAACACTAAAAGAGTCAACACCATAAGACATAAACTAAAAATGTTTCACAATGTGTCCCTGACTGAAGGGAGGCTCAAAATCAAAAGTACCAGTCAGTATCTGGTGTGGCCACCAGCTGCTTGAAGTACTGCAGTGCATCTCCTCCTTATGGACTGGACCAGATTTGTCAGTTCTTGCTGTGAGATGTTACCCCACTCTTCCACCAAGGCACCTGCAAGTTCCTGGACATTTCTGGGGGGAATGGCTCTAGCCCTCACCCTGCGATCCAACAGGTCCCAGACGACGTGCTCAATGGGATTGAGATCTGGGTTCTTCGCTGGCCATGGCAGAACACTGACATTGCTGTCATGCAGAAACTCATGCACTTTTTGCCACTCCTGTCTGGTCCAGCGAAGGTGGGTTTGTGCCCATAGGCGGCGTTGTTGCTGGTGATGTCTGGTAAGGACCTGCCTTACAACAGGCCTGCAAGCCCTCAGTCCAGCCTCTCTCAGCCTATTGCGGACAGTCTGAGCACTGATGGAGGGATTGTGTGTTCCTGGTGTGACTCGGGCAGTTGTTGTGGCCATCCTGTACCTGTCACGCAGGTGTGATATTCGGATGTACCGATCCTGTGCAGGTGTTGTTACACGTGGTCTTCCACTGCGAGGATGATCAGCTGTCCTTCCTGTCTCCCTGTAGCGCTGTCTTAGGCGTCTCAC
Organism: Polypterus bichir lapradei; assembly: GCA_026402145.1. Taxonomy (NCBI): domain Eukaryota; kingdom Metazoa; phylum Chordata; class Cladistia; order Polypteriformes; family Polypteridae; genus Polypterus; species Polypterus bichir. The sequence continues at coordinate 8,759,454 of JANRMT010062818.1, read as the reverse complement.
AGTGTGGACATGGCAATTTATTGCCCTAGCCTCATCAGCAGTCCTCATGCCTCCCTGCAGCATGCCTAATGCACGTTCACGCAGATGAGCAGGGACCCTGGGCATCTTTCTTTGGGTGTTTTTCACAGTCGGTAGACAAGTCTCTTTAGTGTCCTGCGTTTTTAGAACTGTGACCTTAAATGCCTACTTTCTGTAAGCTGTTAAGGTCTTAACGACCATTCCACAGGTGCATGTTAATTAATTGATTATGGTTAATTGAACATGCATGGAAAACATTGTTTAAACAATTTACAATGAAGATCTGTAAAGTTATTTGGATTTTTAAAACATTATTGTTGAAATACACAGTCCTGAAAAAGGGACGTTTCTTTTTTTTGCTGAGTATATATATATATATATATATATATATATATATATATACACACACACACACACACATATAAACATATATATACACATCATATATATATATACATACATATATACATATATATATACACATATACAAATATAGACATATATATACATATATACACACATATATATATATATATATATATACACACACACATACATATATATATACACATATACATATCTACATATATACTGTATATACACATATATATATACAAATCTACATATATACGCGTATATCTACATATATATATTAGGGGTGGGACTCAATTAAAAAAATTAATCTAATTAATTAGAGGCTGTGTAATAATTAATCTTGATTAATCATATGTAATCACACATGAAAATTTGCCCCAAATCGCAAATGTTTTTTTTTAATTTAAAAGGGTTTTAGAATCAAATAATAGACATGGACATGAATATTGTAAACTCAAGCTCTTTTTATTTTTTGAAAAAAAAATGCATTTAAACTGCATTTCAATTCAAAACAGAAACAAAAATATCATCCCTGGCTAAAATTGGGCAGACTTAAAAATAAAGTGGTACTTTAAGTACTTTAAGTACATTTTCAGAATGGTATTGTTTTTAAATAATAATAACCAAAATTTCAACATAAAGTGCAGTTTTTCTTCTTAAAAAAATAAGTCAGAAACATAAAAGGTAATTTGACCAGCTTCATCTTTTAACTCTGAGTATCCTTAGCCAAAATTATTTTGTACATTAGGCTAAAACAGTGTGATCATTGAACATTTTGTAAATAGATGTAATTAGAGTTACTAACGGTCACGGAAGTCCAATGATCCCCAGTAAGAGCCACAAAGTCTGCTTTCTGTAATGCATCTAATTTTGCTTGCTTTTCAGTGTGCATCAATGTAATCGATGTTAGATGTACCAGGAAATCATGCATTGACAAAAGTTCCCCTCTGCTTGGAATTGAAAGTGTGATTAAATGCGTTATTTTTTTTAACGCGTTATGGAGTACATGCATCGAAGCTTCTCAGCTGTGCTTGTGCTAAGAAAAGGAAACATTTTAAAAATAACGTAACATGATTCTGCGTTAACCGCATATTTTTTCATACGTCTCAAACCAAGGGGATGCGAGGCTAAAATGAACCGGGAAGCGCACATACATACTCAGTGCATCCCCTCTCAGGAATCGAACCTCGGAGGCAAAGCCTCTACCATTGCGCCACGGCGTGTGGCTTGTCTATTTGAGAGTATGTAGATCGGGTTATATATATACATACTAGCAAAATACCCGCGCTTCGCAGCGGTGAAATACTGCCTGAATATTTTTATTAAGAAAAAAGTAAACATTTTTAGACTGAGGTAAAATATATAAAAAATTAATTGTTAAGGATCTCTCTGTATACTACGTTGTCAGTTCGGCCTTCCGGTTGTAATATGACTAAGCTGTGTGCTGAGCTTACTCTTGAGCATGCAACATACAGTTGGCCATGTGAAAAGCAATCCTGCCTCAAATCAATGCCAATCTTTTGTAGTGTTTGTCCCTGAGACTTATTAATTGTCATTGAGAAGCAGAGTCTTACTGGAAATTGAACGCGTTTGAATTGAAATGGGAGATTAGATGGTATAACGGGGATGCGAGGAATAAAAACTGTGTCACCTGAGGCACTGCCAGTAAAAATAGTTGCTTCAATTAGGTTGTTTTGTAGAGATGTGACCTGAAGTCTCGTGCCATTACAAAGTTTTGGTGGCTGTAAGTTTCTCAGTAACATTATTGGTGCCCCAACCTTCAAGATGAGATTATGCTCAGGAGTGCCTGGAGGATTTAGAGTGTTGAGAAACTTTACCGGATAATGTACTGCGTCTTCTACTTCTACAACTGAATCAACAGATTGATATGTTTTTGATTGTGAAGGTAGTTCTTGAAGTAAAATGTGGCTTATAGTCATAGTCATGTCATTTTTTGGTGTCAGGATAGCTCTCTCTCTTAACCATGAGACGTTACTTCGGTGTAGATTTCGTAGATCGGGGTAAACATTTTGAAGAAGGCTTTGTAAGGTATTCACGATGAGACAGAGATTTGTAGGAATATTTATTTTACGGTTTTCTTGTATGAAGGTGCCATCACCTATACTCATCAGAAGAGCAGAGAACTCCTCGGCTTTTTTGTCGCGTTTCAAATGAACTCTCATGTTTATTTTTAAAGTAACAACATGGATTTGTGGCCAAAGGTATGAAGATTTCAGAGATGCTTTAACTTCATCAGCGCGTGTTCCTCTGGGCATGACTGGTAGGGTTTGGCGGAAGTCTCCAGCCAGCAACACTGTCAAGCCTCCCATAAGTTTGTTGGTGTTTCTGATGTCTTGGAGGGTCTTGTCTAAAGCCTCAATACCTGCTCTGTGTGCCATAGTGCATTCATCCCAGACAATAAGTTGACAATGTCGCAGCACTTCAGCCATGTTGCTCTGCTTTGATATGTTACACATGGGGGATTCAGTATGGTTGAGGTTCAGAGGCAGCTTGAAAGCTGAATGAGTAGTTCTGCCACCCTCTAGAAGAGTTGCAGCAATGCCAGAAGAAGCCACAGCTATGGCAATGTTACGTTTTGATCGGATTTTTGCAAGGAGAAGGTTTATTAGGAATGTCTTACCAGTTCCTCCTGGAGCATCAAGGGGGAGTATTTAGCGACAGAGTCCCTATGAACTTCTGGATGTGCTTGCGAGTATTTAGCGACAGCGTCCCTATGAACTTCTGGATGTGCTTGCGAGTATTTAGCGACAGCGTCCCTATGAACTTCTGGAAGTGCTTGCAAGTATTTAGCGACAGCGTCCCTATGAACTTCTGGATGTGCTTGCGAGTATTTAGCGACAGCGTCCCTATGAATTTGTGGATTTTTCTTAGAGTATTTGGCAGCAGCTGCACGAAGTTGATTCCGTCCAGCTGTATGAGAAAATCTACCACAATGTCTGATACGCCTCCTTTTTACTGTGTTCTCATAGCTTGGATTGCTGGTGTAATAATCAACTGGATTTGTGTTGAAGTGACATTCAGCATGTGTCAATCGATGTAAGCACACAACCGGCTTCATCAATAACTTCGCATCCAGCTTTTGAGAGTTGAAATATTCATAAACATCAAAGTGTCCACTACTCAAATTGTCACCTGTGAATCTAAGATGTTTAAGAGGCATTGACGGTTCTCCAAAGGTGTAAAATATTTGCCTATTTCGGAACACTTGAAAGCGACAACCAAACAATTCAGCGGCAGCCATCAACTCACATGCGGAACCATAGGTGAAGGGCTTAAGCATTTCAGTCTTATAGTGCTCCTGTGTACTATAATTATCTCCTGTACCATCATCAGTCCATACTTTGAACCTCTCCCAGTCATTTAATATATAAGACACAATGTCCTTGAAGATATCAAAAGTGAGCCTGATATGTCCGTGCAATATGTAACACAGAGAATGGAAAAGGCAGGCGCCATCTCAGGGCATGGACACCACTCGGTAAGTGATAGTTCTTTGATTGATGGTGATGACATCGATAGACATTTTAATAGGGGTACAGTTGGAAGAATAAAGAGAATGGGTACTTGATCAGTAAACAAAGTATAAAATATCTACACAATAACTATAACAATCATAACAAATGAACAATAAAACAGCGCAGAACCCGTGGATTAAATAAAAAGGTTGCCTCGTTTGCGAAGCAAAGAAAAAGGACTTTCTTATATGTCGTTCGTTTATAAAACAGCGCAGAAGCTGTGAGAAAGCTGCGTCACCAAAAAACTGCGGAGCGCCTAATATGGGCAGGCAGTCAGGCAAAGAAAGTGAATGAAATAAGTATAATTGTAATAAACGAACAAAACAACAGCAGAAAAGCCACGGATTAAATAAAGGAAATGGGTACTTGAACAGTAAACTAAGTGTACAATACGTACACAATAACTATAACAATCGTAAGAAATGAACAATAAAACAGCGCAGAACCCGTGGATTAAATAAAAAGGTTGCCTCGTTGGCGAAGCAAGGAAAAAGGACCTTCGTATATGTCGTTCGTTTATAAAACAGCGCAGAAGCTGTGAGAAAGCTGCTTCCTTGTTGAAGCAAGGAAATGAATAAAGACATCGCAGCGAAGAATGGCCTTATATGGGCAGGCAGTCAATTACATGGGAGGCGTGCTGAGTTGCGCAGCAGCCTTACATATGAATATGCTAAGTGTTGACTAAATAGAAGTTGAAAAGATATATTTTTTCAAATGTGATCGTGCAATTCAGATCGAGTTGACTCGCACTACAGTACATTGAGCCCGCGTGCTATTGTGGTTTTGCCTGCGTGCCTCAATAAGTTACCCTCCTCTCACTCTTACTTTTTTACCGTTCATCTAATGAATACACTGAGTATGGCTTTACCAAAACAATCATTGATCGCGAATAAAGTATCCATTATTCATAAAGCTTCAGTTGGTGATCTGTCTTTCTGCGTTAACCACATATTTTTTATACGTCTCAAACCAAGGGGATGCGAGGCTAAAATGAATCGGGAAGCACACGTACATACCCTCTCGGGAATCGAACTTCGGACGCCGGCACTAGAGGCAAAGCCTCTACTATTGCGCCACGGCGTGTGGTTTGTCTATTTGAGCGTAGCAGTGTAATTCGGTTTTTGTTCAGCACTCTTTGGAACTGTTGCTTTTTGTCTGCGCACTGCGTCAGTTCACGTGAGCCGCTGAATATGGTTTTACATGTCACTCGCTCGCTTCTAATTGTTTTGCTGCCTTCTTAATTATATAATGTATGTTTTCTTCAGCGGTTTTTGGAGCTCTTCCTGGTTTTCTACGTACTGCGTGATTACGTGGGAGGCATGATGATGTCACACGAAACTCCGCCCCTCCACGGCTTTCGAGCTCAACTCCATTACAGTATATGCAGAAAAATAGCTTCCAGTTATGACCATTACGCGTAGAATTTTGAAATGAAACCTGCCCAACTTTTGTAAGGAAACTGTGAGGAATGAGCCTGCCAAATTTCAGCCTTCTACCAATACGGGAAGTTGGAGAATTAGTGATAAGTCAGTGAGTCAGTCAATCAGTGAGTCAGTCAGTGAGTCAGTCAGTGTGGGCTTTGCCTTTTATTAGTATAGATATACCCGCAGCGTATCGCAGCGGAGAAGTAGTGTGTTAAAGAAGTTATGAAAAAGAAAAGGGAACATTTTAAAAATAACGTAACATGATTGTCAATATACAGTAATTGTTTTGTGAGTGTTGCTGTCATCAAGGATTTGATCATCATTATTTCTTGCAATCAGGTTCGTATTTGGAGGATGTGTTTATTTAATGGTAGCCAAGACCCGGCACTTAAATGTTTCTTGCTACAGCAATTTTAACTCCGTTACAAAGTGATCCAAAGTCTCGTTTATACCTCGTGTCTTCTCAGTAAACTTGTATGTCGCGAATACCGTCATTCGTCGTAGGCATGACAAACGGCAGCGGGAGTGTGTCTATAAACTTAATATAAACTTACGGTTCACTCTGTGCTTTGTTTCCGCAGTAGCTGCACTTATGAATATGCATTGGCCTCGCTCACTGAGTGCAAGGGAAAAAAATAAAATGTAGTCTATAAATTATTAATAGTAAAACATTAACGTTTTGTTCAGTTTCTTGCTACAACAATTTTAACTCCGTTACAAAGTGATCCAAAGTCTTGTTTATACCTCGTGTCTTCTCAGTAAACTTGTATCTGGCGAATGCCGTCATTCGCCGTAGGCATGACAAACGGCAGCGGGAGTGTGTCTATAAACTTAATATAAACTTACGGTTCACGCCGTGCTTTGTTTCCACAGTAGCTGTACTTATGAATATGCTTGTATTTATGAATATGCTTGTATGCATCACTTGCTTCATAATCTTTTTCTGCCTTCTTAATTGTGAAATGGCGTTTTTTGTTCTGCGCTGTTTGGAGGTCTTCCTTGTTCCCTACATACTTAGACTAGCAAAATACCCGCGCTTCGCAGCGGATATACACACACACACATATAAACATATATATAAACATATCTACATATACACACATACATATACATACACACATACATACATACACACACAAATACATATATATATATGTATATATACACGTATATATACATACACACACACATATATAAACATATATATACATATACATACATATCTACATATATACATATACACACACATATATATATACGATATATACACTCTTTGGGGTGCAAGCAACTGTTGCTGGGGGTGGCAGAATCCATCAAGGAAGAAAAATGAAAAACATTATTTGTACAAAATCTTAATTTATTTATCCATTCCTAAATAATTAAATGGCCAGGCTATTTCGTATCAGTGCAATACGCTGTTTGTTAAAACGGATGACTCCCGCTCTTACGTGCAAGTCTGCGTGGATATTATGCACTATCGTATCTGTTCAAGTTCTATTTAAATTTTAAATAGAAGGAATTTTTATTTAGTCGACAGAAATATCTTTGGTAGGAATGTAAGTTAAATGTAGGCATCATTGCATAAATTATTCTTCACTATACAAATGTAAAGAGTAAATTGACCTTACATTCCAGCCAAAGATATTTGTGTCGACTAAATCAGGGGTGTCAAACTCAATTGCACAGGGGGCCAAAATCCAAAACACACTTTAGGTCGCGGGCTGAACAGGATAAACATTTATTGAACACACTAAAACTAAACTTTTAAAACTTAAGTTTTAAAACTTAACTTTTTTGAACATAAATATGAATAAAAACAGACAGGAATATTATTCCGGAATAAATCAACTCAAACCTTAAGTAACTTATAATATTTTGCTCTCCATAAAAATATATCCTGTCTAAATTATACAAGTTAGAAATAAAGTAAAAGAACAAACATTCAAATTTCTTTACTCTTATGTAATTTTATATAAAAAATAAACTTACATTTTAAATATCCCAAAAGATTTTGCTCTCCATAAAAATATATCCTGTCAAAATTATACAAATTCAATTATGAACATCCTGCATAAGAAAATCTGAAAATATAAATAAAATTTGTTCTTTTCAGCAATAAGAAATCAAATCATTCAGTTGTCTTTGCTCATATGTCATTTTATCAGAGCTGGACACCTGGCATCTTTTTTTGGCAACAAGTTCGTTTATGTTTGGTGTGAGGTTCTGTGTTGTGGAGATTCTCAGGATGGACTGCAGGTGCTCATCAGTGAGGCGACTGCTGTGTGCTGTTTTGTTAGTCTTCATCACTGAGAAGAGCTTCTCACACAGATATGTGCTACCAAACATGCACAAGGTTCAAGCCGGATGTAGACGGAGCTGGAGCATTTCTGCGGGAATGGAGTGAATAAACTGTGCGGGCCCTGCAGTATCGTACTTTGCCTTCAGTGTGCCATTACACTGCAGCTCAATCACCTCCATCTGAATCTGCACAGGTGCAGTTTCAACATCGACGGCAAATGGGTTGCGAAACAACTCAAATTTCTTTTTTTGTTCTTCAAAGTCACCAAAGTGCCGTGCGAACTCAGTGCGCTCAGTTTATCAGCAAAGTGCGTATTTGGGAACACCGTTGTGCCGACTTACGGTTCACGCCATGCTTTGTTTCCGCAGTAGCTGTACTAATGAATATGCTTGTATTCATGAATACGCTTGTATGCATCACTTGCTTCATAATCTTTTTCTGCCTTCTCAATTGTGAAATGGCATTTTTTGCTCAGCGCTGTTTGCAGGTATTCCTTGTTCTCTACGTACTTACGTAGGAGGCGTGATGATGTCACACGAAACTCCGCCCCCCACGGCCATCCAGCTCAACCCCATTACATTATATGGAGAAAAATACCTTCCAGTTATGACCATTACGCGTAGAATTTCGAAATGAAACCTGCCCAACTTTTGTAAGGAAGCTGTAAGGAATGAGCCTGCGAAATTTCAGCCTTCTACCTACACGGGAACTTGGAGAATTAGTGATGAGTGAGTGAGTGAGTGAGTGAGTGAGTCAGTCAGTCAGTCAGTGAGGGCTTTGCCTTTTATTAGTATAGATTCTAGTAAATTTATAAAAATATTAGTTTACTGCCAGTTGACACATGGGTGCACTTCACATGTCCAGTAAATTGGCAGCTCAATATCTGCTTCAGTTAGGTGATTAGAGAATCAGCTTGATAATGTGTTACCAATGGAATTGGCTATATCTCTACATAAGAGACATTGGAGGAGAGAAAGAGAAAGGAGAGAGCACTTCCGGGTCTGTATATTGGCTGTGATCATTGTTGTATTTGAGTTGGGTGGATTAAAAATCCTTTATTTTGAACCTGGAGTTGTGTTGGGACTTGTGTGTTTGGGGCTTGGGTTGTCAGTGGTGCCCCCTACTGTTCACCATATTTATAATGTTTTAATTTGTCCACATATGTTCTATTTTTTTATAATAATACAAGGTGTGTGATGCATCACCCATATAAAAATGTTATTAGTAAGGAGAACCTGCTGAGAGGTTTTACTTTTTCTTGATTCATGTTTTTTAATAGACTGCATAAATTCTTTTACACCACACATTTACACTGTATGGATAAATATTCAAGGTTTTGACTTGATGCCGAGTACATTTTATTACATCTTTTCCAATACATTTTTTTCTGTTTTTTTCTTTTTTAATCAATTAAGATGCAGTGTAAATAAATAGGCTCTTGCACTACAATATATCATTTTCTTTTTTTTTATTGCCAACTTACCACTCTCATGCAGTAATTCAACAGTTAAACCTATAATATAGCGTGTGATGAGAATACTTTTTACTACAGCATCACTTCAAGCTCATCACTTCTCAATACACTTTGTTCATGTGTTTCATCATATGAAAGAAATTTTATTGACATGATTAAGACATGAGCATATTTGTTTTAAAAAATCATTAATAATGCATATAAGTATAAATTGTTCATAAAACTTTTGATGCTTTGCTTGTCATGGACAGTCCATCATGCCAAATTCTTTGACCAAAGAATAGTTACATTATTATTTGAAAATAATGCAAATGTACAAACTGTAATACTTCTTCTGGCCTTAGTTTATACTGAATGTGATAAATTGCATTATCTTTTAAAGGAAACCAGTCTTATATCATCTTGCTCATGAACCCTAGCCAATAGTACTTTAATTAGGCCCAAGTGAAGTGATTTCAGAGAGCCTTCTTTATTGCTTCCATTAATCTTTTTTCTAGACACCAAATAGCTTTTTGAGATTAAGTTTACTTTCAAATCTTAACTTATTCCCAGAAGACCTAAAGATTTAATGTGGGGATTACATCCATTGATACCAATGGTAATTGTGCTCCATTGCAAGCAATCATAGCATTTAAACTAATTAGTTTGTCTTCCTCTATTACTTTGTTAACAAAACTTATTTATTGTCATTTCATTGAAGTTGGATTTTTTTCCCTTAGACTAAATCTTCACTAAAGGCATGAATGTATGTTCCACGTAGCATTTAAATACATTAAATCAACTCACCTATTTTAATTAACTCATGAAAGAATTGTAAATTTCCACTTAGACTGAAATGTGTATATTTATCAGTTTTCTGAACCTGCCTGATGCAGTTTTAGGGTTGTGAAATCTGGAAAAAAGTTGAAAGGTTTTCGTGCTTAGTTTGAAATTTAGCAAACTGAATCTAGTAAAGCACAGCGAAGACTGCAATAAAATGTGATAATATCTTTACAAAGCATTAAATACTGAATGCCACTGAAGAGATGATGCCTTGTGTTGCAGAAAGTGGAGTTCTCAGCATTAGTTTTGTGTTGCTTGTTAATCAGTGTGGTTAGCCAGACTCTGATGATTTTCACTTTGTTTTACAGAGTATTAAAATAATGTCCTTTCCATGTTTTATGTAGCATTGAAAAACTGGCCTTTTGACTATTAAATACTGTTAAATAGTGTCTTTATGTGAACTTATTTTTGCATGGTTTAAAATGGAAAATAATACATTCTTGTTTTACTTATTATTTTTCTGTACTGTTAACTTTTCGAAAAATGTAATTTAAAAACATAATAATGTATTACCTGTGGATACTAATAAAAAACAGATTTTTATTAAGGCTTGTAAAGAAAGCATTTGAAATTCATCCATCCATTATCCATCCATCCATCCATTATCCAACCCACTATATCCTAACTACAGGGTCACAGGGGTCTGCTGGAGCCAATCCCAGCCCACATAGGGTGCAAGGCAGGAAACAAACCCCAGGTGGGGCGCCAGCCCACCACAGGGCCACACACATACACGCACACACACACCCAGCACAATTTAGGATCGCCAATGCACCTAACCTGCATGACTTTGGAGTGTGGGAGGAAACCGGAGTACCCGGAGGAAACCCACACAGACACGGGGAGAACATGCACACTCCATGCAGGGTGGACCCGGGAAGCGAACCCGGATCTCCTAACTGCAAGGCAGCAGCGCCACCATGCCGCCCCATTTTTGCAGTATTTTCTCCTCTGCACCGAGGCTAATATGTACAAGTAAATGCTGTCTTATTCATTTAACCATTCATTGCAGTTACGTTGAAATACAATATTATATCCATATGCTGCATTCCATTTGAAGTGGGAAGTCAGAATTACTGAGTTTCTTTTTGGAAGTTTCAACTGGAATGACCCCTTAAGTCATATTTCCAGCTCTTTCCAAGTTTATCCAACTTCTGATTATGATGTCAATCCAAACGTACACCACAAACTTTATTGAAAGCTGTAGTATTATACTGTTCATTTGCATTTCTGTTTGAGTCTCATTAAATCAGTTGTACACACGGTACTGTCCAACTTCTATCTGTGGACATGTTGCTACAATTTTTGGATGTGCAAGATACCACATAATGTGTTATTAATCAACTGCTGTTCATTTTGATGGAGCAAGCACAACAGGTTTTACTGGACACATCCATAGTGATTTTCTGAGTGTTTTACTAGAATGTGGTCAGCTCAGGTGTGTCATCATTCCAAGTTCTGACATATGACTTCTGAGGTACCATATATTCTCGTGGATAAGTTTCCCACGGATAAGTCTGGACTTAATTTTACAGTATAATTTCTGGTATTTTATAATGTCGGTCGTATAAGTCAAATGCGGAAACCTCACGCTATTGGTACAAGGGATTATGATATGCTAACGCCCACCTGAGAGAGTAACCACGGAGCACACTGCCTTTTTTTTCTATGTGGGTCCTGCAATGTACTGTATCAGCGTGAGGTCCTAAGCTCTCTCTCTCTCTATTGTGCCTACGTGACCACACGGTAATACCCAAACTATTCCTAAGAAACATTTGCACTGATTTGTGTTTTTTTGTATCTCACACCCTTATACACCTTTATCGTAAGAGCATCCCCTGTCTACAATGGAGTGTTCAATCAGAAGAAAATATGAAGCTGGTTTTAAATTAAAAGTTGTTGAAGTAGCGAAAGAAATTGGTAACTGCGCTGCTGCAACAAAATTTGATGTGTCTGAGAAACTGATACGAGATTGGAGGAGGCAAGAAGATGCAAAAAAAGAAAATTTAAGTGTTGCATTTTTGAACAGATATATAAGTCAGGGTGTGATTTTATGATCGATTTTTCGGGTTTCAAGACCTGACTTATACGTGAGCATATACAGTAAATGAAACGCATCAATAGTATGGCCACAGTTACTGTTTGAATCATGTGGTCACAAGTGCTTATTTGACCAGTTAATTGCTTTTCATATTGTTAAGCTTGGGTTGCAGAGTTGCACAGGAGTCAGGAAGATAAGACCAGTTTTCTAACAAACAATACCTTTAATAATGATCAGGCAGGCCAGGAACAGACTCTAGGGTTTATACTAAAAGGAATTTATCTTCAGCACAGAAGCATACAGGTTACAACTGGCAAAAGTCCATCTCTAGCTCCCCTCTTCAGATTAAAAGAACACAAAGTCTTCGCCGTTGAGCAGGCACATTTACATTTACTTATTTGGCTGACGCCTTTATTCAAGGCAACTTACCACATTTAAGGTACCAACTGGTTACATTTCTTTTTGGTTTTACAACTGGAGAACAGGCAGGTCAAATGAAGTGCTAATGGTCACGCAGTTTTAGTAGTGGGATTTGAACCCACAACTTCAGGGTTTGAAGTCCAGAGCCTTAACCACTATACCACACTGCCTGCTGTACAAGCTGGTGGAGAGAGGACAGAAGATTGAGCAATTTAGCTGGACAGAGCTTTGTGTTTTAAATGCTCTAAACATTGTGCGAGAAGCACATTACGCAGTCAACCTGCAAACCTGCAACTGATTCCATAGAGGGCCGGTTAAGAATGTGCTTGTTTCCCATTGTAATACTGTTTAAGAGGGAGTTTTCGAATGGCAGCTGTGTTTCTTTGCCCTTGGTTTACTGTTTAACAGAGATTCAACTAGCAGCTAACAGAGTATCAGCGTGCAGTTGCCGGCATTGCGCAGTAGGAATATGCAGCAGAGGAGCTACCAAGCTGTCTTTGAGTGAGAAGGATGGAGAATCGGCAGTGACAGTGGTCACAATAATTATACTAAATGTAGAGTGCCAAATAAAGGCCATTTACAATTTGTCCTAATGATATATTAATTGATTAAAATGATTCATTTTGGTATCAAGGAGGTAAATTAAAATTTCATTAAATATGTCAATGAGATAAAATTAAAGATTAACAAGAATAACTTGCTTTTAGTGCAATTTCTGCTTCAAGATTTTTTTAAGGTTAAAAATGATGGCACAGCAACATCTTATCAATGAGCTATTTTTCAACACCTAAGAAACCAATGGTAAAATGTTAATGCGTTTCCGTCTAAACCATTGGTGGCACTAGCTACCTTCTCTGTCTGCATCGGCTCATTCTGGGATCAGCTTCTGCCAGCTATAACAGAAAACCTGCTGCCTTGGGAAACGCCCATAACAAAAGCTTAAATATGCTTCTGTGCAAAAGGGAATCTTGTGCCAGAGAGCAGCAGAAAAATAGAGTATGTAACAGAAATGGGTGTGGATGCTGGATAGAGCCCAGCTACTCTAAAGCAGGCACGTCAAACATGCGGCCTGCAACAGAAATCTGTGCGGCCCCCATGATGGATCCTAGTTAGCACTGAACTTGTACAAAATGATTACTATCATTTGTGACTGAATCATTCTGCATCTTCGGCATTACTTATTGACTTTTCTTACTTCTGCCTACTGACAAAAGCGCATTTTCCCATGGCATTACGGCACCTCAAACGTCATCTGCTAGTATAGCCATGAGCCTTGACCAAAGTTAATGAGGCACAACGTCACAACTAAAGTGCTAGGCTGCAGCAGCGTGCTGCAGGGGTGGCTTTAGGTATGTGCAAACTGTGCACCTGCACAGGGCTGCCAAATCCCAGGGGCCACCACGCCAATATATATTAAATATAAAACATAAAGAGAAAATAACAACACAGCTGACAGCAATGTGTTAGTTAGTACGCTGTATTTACTAATGTCGCTAGAGTCGATGCAGTAAGCTATATGTAGTATTATAATATTCTGCCATAATGAGAATATCATGGGCCGCCACTTGGTTTTCAAGTTATGGATACGTGCATATAGAAGCATGTCATGAGCACGAGGCGGCTATGCAGTGTCAGCAACAGACGTGGCCTTCCGCCGTGCATAAGATACCATATTGACATTGGCGGGCGAAGGGGCCACCGATTCTTTCTCTGCCCAGGGCCGTCACAAGCCTAGAGCCACCCCTGCTAGGCTACACTACTGGCTGGGCTGCTGAGACTGGCCACTGGGCAGAACTGACCATCACGAGTAGTAATAGCCCATATATTTTCACATTTTTTTGCTCTAGTTTTATGTAATTTTGTGCTAGTATTGTAACGAACAGTTAGTGCAGACTACAGCTGAAGATCTGAAATGGATGTGAGAAGTTGGTGAGTTATTTATTAACATATTTTTGTGATTTTGAGTTTGTAAAATTAGTGTAGGTCAGGTGGCTTTTTGCATATCGGCTTATTTTACAATATAAACTTTGAAGTAAACTTAGTAAAGTAAAATTTGATTTTTGGAGGATTTGTTTTCCAACTTGAATTACTGAGGAATGAATTCAGTGAGCGTTTTCGTGATTTCAGTTCACACGAACAGGACTTTGCGCTGTTCTCTTACAACGTTGAGAATGCGCCTGAGAATATCCAAATGGAATTGATTGAACTGCAGTCAGATTCTATTCTGAAGACAAAATACAATGAAGTTGGTGTGCCAGGCTTGTATGCTTACCTGCCACCCTCGTATGTGCAAATCCGTAAATTGGCATCGACAGTACTGTCTATGTTCGGAAGCACTTACCTTTGTGAGCAATTGTTTTCATTAATGAAAGCTACCAAAACCCCACATCGCTCAAGACTTATTGTCGAGCACCTTTCATCCCTCATAAAAGTTGCAGCTGCACAAGATTTCAAGCCTGATATTGATGAACTGGTTACTAACAAGAGATGCCAAGTGTCAGGACAAAAGAAATAGATCTCACACTGTACGAATCCTATATAAGCAATGAATATAATATAATGAATATACTATGATAATATAAGGACCTAGCTAAGAGGCTAAGACTCTAATTGTACGCTGTTTTACGGAGATTGTATGGAAATAAATTGCTTTTATTTAAACCTTAAGTGTTACATTTTTTAATGTTTTCAGTATTTTAAAGAAAGCTACAGTAACTTTGTATAATAGTATTTGTTACAGTTCGGCCCGCTGACGCACGTATGGCAGTCGAAGCGGCCCACCAATGGTGTGAGTTTGACATGCCTGCTCTAAAGGATGCCGTGGTGCACAAGCAGGTAAGAACATAATCAAACAAGGAAAATGACTTAACTGATCACTAACTCTCAGTGTACATATTTTATATTAGCAAGAAAGGCCATCCATGCAAAAACTTCAAATGCTATAACTGCAGTTACAGCACCAGATGCAACCAGATGGAGGGAGACCTAGAAAGAAACAAGAAAGACCACTCTTAATAATAATAATTCTTTGCATTTATATAGCACTTTTGCTCACTACTCAAAGCGCTCAGCAATTGCAGGTTAAGGGCCTTGCTCAAGGGCCCAACAGAGCAAAGTCCCTATTGGCATTTATGGGATTTGAACTGGCAACCTTCCAATTGCCAGTGCAGATTCCTAGCCTTCCTTAGCATGTGTCTGTGCAAACTTCAGGGCATAGTATTACCACTGTTCCTTGAAATTATAGGATCTTAGCAAAATTACCATTTTGTATGTTGGATTCCAAGGCTAATTCAGCTTGTAACCTTGTAGCTAAGGTAAAGCCAGTGAATGTGTTAGCATATGTATTTCTGGTTGTTAGTGTTGCATGAGTTTAAAGCAATAGCTTGTATGCTGAGTAAATGTTTAGCTTTTTAAACATTCTCCCCTTAAATGTAATAGAAAAACTAATATGTAAGAGCATAAGCTCCCAGCTGCAGGCTCCCAGCTGTGCTGCAGCTTCAAACTGTGTGTGAGACACATGTAGAACTCTCAGTACATTCAAAGTATGAAGACATTGAGGAATTTGTAAACTAGACAAAAATGTACCCATTTAACTAACTAATAGAAATATACAAAAACATTTAAAAGATGGTCCTAAATGAATAATATTTCCTTTGGGCAATTCTTTCGTCAAGGACAAACGCCTGAGTCTATTGCTGACCTCATCCAGTGTGGAGCGTTCCCTTTTTCCATACTCTTCGTCTCTGGCCAACTACCCTGCTTTAAATCTAGTATTGTAAGTTACCACTGAAGCCAATGGCTTCTGGTTTCAAAATTATAATCTTTGGCGTGTAACCACATTAAACAATTATTGAAAATCTATGTGAGTTATGCCTTATGCTTTGTCTGCTGATGGCACAGTGGTAGCGCCGCTGCCTCGCAGTAAGGAGACCTGGGTTCGCTTCCTGGGTCCTCCCTGCGTGGAATTTGCATGTTCTCCCCGTGTCTGCGTGGGTTTGGAGCCAAAGTCTAAAGACATGCAGGTTAGGTGCATTGGCGATTCTAAATTGTCCCTAGTGTGTGGGTGTGTGTGTGTGTCCTGCGGTGGGTTGGCACCCTGCCCGGGATTTGTTCCTGCCTTGTGCCCTGTGTTAGCTGGGATTGGCTCCAGCAGACCCCCGTGACCCTGTGTTAGGATATAGCAGGTTGGAAAATGACTGGCTGACTGCTTTGTCTGCTAATCTGTTTAAAAAAGTACACAGAGTGGTTTGGCATTATCCTGCTCTCATAAACCCATGTAAGGTGGTTCTTATGCCAGCCTTTTTGTTATGCACCTATTAATGAACACTCATTTAGCTTTGTGTCTATTATTTTCTGGAAATTTCATCCTTAGATATGTTCATGTGGCTGCATTAATATATATTTTCAAAAATGTTTGAAAGCCCACATTTTCCTGCTTGCTTTTTTAACAGCTATGCAGTATTTCTACTTGACCCTGCTGTGTTGACTCTGAATGCATTGTATTCTTAAAGGTTTCACAATTATTAGTAGTTGATCTTCACTTATATGGGAGGTTCAAAATGAATTTCTTTGCAATTTAACCTTGTCATACACGTGCACTTGGGAGGCAGTCAAAGGGCTCAAATCGGGGCACTGAAACACAAGACCAAGGGTTGAATGCTGTTTTTCCTCTCTCTACAGAACATCTGAAGAAAAGACCACATAAACCAATCACAACTTCCTATTCCTGACCTCACTTCCGCCTGACCCTCACCTCACTTCCAGCCTTGCTGATGACATCACTACTGGCACCCTCAGACGCCACTTCCTTCCTACAAACACACTCTTCCTCTTCCTCTGCTATAAAAGCCTGCTGTGTTCCATTACAATCAGTCCCAGTTTTTACAACTCTTAGATCAGTCTCTATAGCCTACTTTCTATTCTGCATAATATACGGGGGGTGGATATCCAACTTTTTGATTTTTTGTGTGCTTTATTACAACCTGTATTGACTTTCCTTCTGTTTGTTTTTTTCTGTTTAAATGTACCCCTTTTTCATTGGCAAAGTCTTTTATGAAAGATGCTATGTAAAGTAAAGTTTGGTTATATGAATTTGTGTGGTCATGGTGGCACACAGATAATGATCAGGCACAGCCAGTTTTTCACATTTGATTTCATATAACTAAATACTGCTTCACTAGAAATCTTTGTTCGGAAAACACCCTAGTACTCAGATGTTCCTAGGAAATGAAAGACATACCACTGTTATCTTTTTTGTTGAAGGTAGAGTAAATCATTATGCAGGCTGAGACGGTTTCCCAAACTTTTTCATATGACTGTATATTTTTTGATTTCCTTAGTGCCTTCAATATCATCCAGCCTTCCTTATTAATTGGTAAACTCAGAGATGAGCAGGTGGATGAGCCTTTAGTCCCATGGATAATGGACTACACCTTTTCACAAGACTGCAGCTTGTGAAGCTCAATGATTGTGGAGGTGGATGTGAGCAACACTATAGCACCACAAGAAACAGTCCTGTCTCCTTTTTCTCTTCACTCTGGACTCCTCAGACTATAAATAGAAAACTAGGTTATGTCATTAGGACAAATTCTCTGATAATTCTGCATTTATGAGATGTATTGATAAACATGATGAGACAGAGTATAGGACTCAGGTAGAGAACTTTCTTTCTTGGTGCAAAGAGGAATGTCTGCAACTTAACATCAGCAAAACCAGCGACTTCTGCCACAAATACTGGGACTCTACTCCCTGCATTGCTATTAGTACATGGGGTCCACATCAATAATAAGCTGTACTGATACATTAACAGAGGAAATGTATAAGAAAGGACACAGCAAATTCTTTTTTTCTTAGGAGACTGCATTCTGTCAATGTCAGTAGTGATATCCTTTCCATATTCTACAACTTTGTGATGGTAAGGGTGAATTTTTCTGCTGTGGTGTACTGGACTGGTAACATGACATCAAGAGTGGACCGCGAAAGTAACAAGCTAATAAAAAGGCAAGCTCTCAGCCCACTTGAGGTATTAACAGAAAGAATACAAACAGAACTGATGGCCATTACAAACAATGCTGCACATCATCTTTCTGACACACTAGAATTGAGTACTTTCTGCCATCAAATTATTCAGCAGAAGATTGTAAAGAAACACTATTCAGACTCCTTTATACCAGTGTCAGTATAGCTTCATGATTCCTAACTATAACTGAGGCTGCTCTTTTATCTACATTTTTTCTTCTTAGAAATTCTTGCATGTATTTATTTGTTATAGTATTTATAGTATGTATGTATTTATTTACTTATTTATTGAGCTTCTGTATAAAGCCAAATTTAACCCTTGAGACATAAAAAAACTCTTTCTATATATCTACACAACCATTCAAAACTTTGGGGTCACCCAGAAATTTTCATATTTTTGCTAGAAATTGATACCTTTTATTATCAAGATATCATTAAATTCAATTTAAAATATTGCCAATGCATTAGTAGTGTTAAAAATGGATACAAAAATCGTCTTTGCTTTCTTCCAGATGACATTGCTGTTTGACATATATTTTAAAGAAGTCAATTGAGGACCAGCAAGGCATTCACATTTTTACGGCGTTATCCTCTTATGCAGTTGTCCATCCCAATCTTTTCCTTCTTTTTCTTTCCTGGTTAGATCCAGTTCACCCTTTTCTCTCAAGATAGTAATAATCACAGTTGTATGAAATCTCTGTTTCTAGCAATATGTCACATGGAATTAATTAATTTTTCAAAAAAAAAACCAAAAAACAGTAGACTGGCATATTCCTTGAGAAAGCTGTTTTATTTTGGCCATTTTTAAACCCAGAACTCAACTTTAGGAATGATAGTGTCTTGTAACACAAGTGAACAGAATAACAGCTTTCAGTGGTGCTAAATAAACTACATAGGTTTCTCTAATAACAAATTAGCACGTAAACATGACTAATGAAGCATAAGTTAAGGGAGTTTACAATTAGGACACTGTTGAGTTATTCTTGTTAATGATTTTAACTCCTGATTAGTTTCCTATTGGGTGAATGCCAAAAAAAAAACAAGCAAGAAGTCTTAAACTGAAACTAACAAAGTATAGAGGAGTATTTTGAGGGTTTTTTTGAAAGCTTGGATTCTGTCTACGGCACTTAAATGGGTAGTATGTGCTGCCATAACATGTCATGTGATTCCCATATCATGGTACTGACAAGAGGTGCAATTGTGATAAGCAACAATGAGCACAGCCATGAAAAACAAGCATTGGAATGGTGGTGATTGCTACTCCAAACACATACAAAATTTTGCAACGACGTCACTGGTGACACTTTACAATAATTTTCTTTTGTAAGTCATTAACAAGTTATTAGTTCATCTACAAGTGTGACAATTCTTTTTCCAGAATGACTGTACAGTGTCGCTTGTGTGGGTTAAAATCACATTTTTTTATCACAAGGGTATAATCCATCACAAATTCATTGAACAGGGTCAAACAGTCATTCAATAATGCCATTCAGAAGTGCTGAAAAGTTTACAGGATTCTGCTTAAAGGAAAAGGCCTGGGGCCTAACGCCATGCGTAGAATTCGCACTATAACATGACGTAAGCACAAAAGCGGAAATGTGCTTACACACAAAAAAATCCAGATGCATAAATCTGTGCGTTCGCCAGCTTCCACATTCTTCCGCTACATAAATCCCGGTCAGCGTGAAAATTAACGCACGTGCACGCACCTGCTCCACCCCAACTCCTCCCAGAATTACGCCTCTTTGAATATGCAAATCAATATAAATAGCCCTTAAGCTCAGCGTTCTGTGAAAAGACAATAAAAGCACGAGGGAAAATAGAAGAATTTCAGCGAATACCAAGTGGAGGCAAAGAAAAACATACTATTTGTTAGTTTAAACACTGGTATAAACAACAAAAGGAAGCTGATCGAGTGACATAGCATGTCGGAGAAACTCGAAAGCTCAAGTTCACAAAGTTGCACAGTGCCCGAAATAAAAAAGAAGTTGTCAGATATCAAAGTCGCTGTGAAAAGGCGAGTCGTAGCCCACTGTCTGAGTGTCATATGAAAGCTTATTAGGGTACAGAGAAAAAAAGGCACACAGTGGGAAAAAAGCACGAAATGTCAACTTTAATCTTGAAATTTCCACTTTAATCATGTATTTTATTTTGTCATTAAAGTAGAACATCATAAACTTCATCTGAAAATCGTTTAATTTACTAGTTTCTCAAATCCCATCGTAACTAAAGTAGCACATTAAATGCTTTGTTTTGTATTTGATCTTCTATGTGCTCTATGTGTGTGAGTCAGTACGTGCGTCCGGGCTTTCTCTTCCTCCAACAGGACACAGAATCCATTACATTTGTAATATTACAGCTCTCTGAATAATTAAACTACTGAGATGTATACGTGATATAATTTTCATGATGATAGGAGTTAAAGCATGTTATTAAACATGGGAACACAGTGGCGCAGTGATAGTTCATGTCTTACGCAAGATGCTTGTTGCGCCATGCGCGACCTTCGATGAAATAGGTACAGAAGTACTGTCTTTTTCAGTACCCAATCGCCACACAATCAGCTCTGTAATAGATGTTAAGCCATCTGAAAGCTTAGAACGCCGATTCTTTAAAACTTTTAAGGAACATTGAAATATCTTCATAATGTTTAATCATTCTATACATCTATCCTTCCAGTGTCGCACCAGCCACAGTAAGAATACAGCGCAAGGCAGGAACAAACCGTAAACGAAGCTCAAGCTTCTCGCTAGCGCTGCAGTACCGTGTAGTTAAAGTTGAAGTTTTATCTGTATAATATAATAAATATATTTTGCTGCATTTCATCTAAAAAATGATATTGTCATCATATGTAAATACGCGCTTTATAAAGTGGCTCAGGTTGTGCAATATTATAACTGTATCATAAGTACAATTACCTTACTTTAAACTTGCAAGTGCAAACAGTTCTACAAGGAGCACTTGATGGACTGATTGAGTGCGTGTATAGTTCTGGGGATGAAACGGTTTGTGAACGGCGAGGTCCGAACAGGAAAGGCTCTGAAGCATTTGTTGGATGAGACCAGCTAAAATACCAAATGGCTGAGGCAGCGTGTGCTTGATGCTGTATACCGATAATTCTCTTTCTGATCAGCTGCTGTACAGCTGTGATTAACACTCAGATACAGTGATATAAATACTCTGAGTGGTGCAGTGAGAGTAAAATGGAAAAAGATGATCCGATGTGGCAACCTCTAACGGGAGCAGCTGAAAGAAGAAGAAGAAGGTGCAATGAGAGTAACAACACTAAAGCAGCTATTGTATTTAGAATAGTTTGACCATTCTGTGGACCATTATATTGTTACAGGTTAATTACAATCAGATGCATTAAACTAATAAACAATATGCGGTTAATTTCAGTGTATTTATAAAGCCGCATCAGGGATGTGGATCTGAAAAAGAAAGGGAAACCACACAGGAACAGTGGCACTGCTTTGACACTGGGTGCCGCCAATCTGCAAAACCAAGCGCAGAACTTGCATACGATAGGGTATGAGCTACCGTGGAAATGTGCATGGCTTTACGCCATGTTTAGGTTTTATACATCGCGATTTGAACGTGGAAACGTTCTTACGCAACTTTTCTGTGCATACACACCGTTTATACATGAGGCCCCTGAACTGTGGCCTGACTAGTGGATCATCTATCGTGACAATGTCCCAAGCCATGATGCGCTCAGTGTTTATAACTTCTTGGCTAAATAATCAATTACCACATTGGATCATCCACCCTACTCACCTGACTTGTGAACAGCCCCTTGCAATTTCTGTCACTCCCAAATATAAAAACTGCCATGAAAGGACAAAGATTTTCAGACATTTCTAACATGCAGCATACCATGACAAAGGAGCTCAATGGTTCCAGGTATGCATCCAGCAATAGCAAAGTTGTCTAACTAAATGCATAGCTGTAGAAGGAGAACACTTTGAAAGTGACTGTAGCCGTTACAGCACAGATACCTTTTTTCCAATAGTTCACTTAAGGAATTAACTTGTCACACATCGTATATTCAAACAGTTACAAATGCGATTAAATGATAACTCATATATTATTAAATATTATTAACACTTTGTATTAACTTTAATTAGTAAGTCATTAACAAACAGTATATATTGCTTCTTTATGTCTTTATAAGTCACTTTTTCACTACTTGATCACAGATCTTTTTGCTGTACTTAATCTAAAGTTGTTACAATGCATCCATTGTAACAGTTTGTAAAGGTAAGTTATTAAAAACTGCTACTACATTAACTTGATTATTAATAAACATTCAGAATAGGATTTATGACATGATCTAGCCAAGAGTAGAATACAAATTGGCATTTTTTTAATGGCTGAGCTTCATGTGCAGTAATTTTAGGGTTGTTGAAATGCTGGGGTGATGTATACAGTCTTGAGATTGAATTGTTTCTAAGATTTTTACTGTGAGTTTCTTCAGGTAACAAGAGATTGATTCCTGGGCTAGTTTTTAATTTTTGTCTTCAGAGATATTGTTCTGGAACTCTCTTTTTCATGTAGCTAAGCTATTGCATACATATGGTCCCATGTGCCCCCTCAATCTGCTTTTGGACTTGACAAACAGAAATCTTACTCATCCACCTTCATATGATTTAATTTCACTACTCGAATCTTCTGTGTCCAGATAGTGGCCTCTTTGTGTTTTTGGCACTTCAGATTCTAGTAATGGGTAGTCTCCTTTTGCCAGTTCTGTTGAATTCTGAAAGATAGAGGAATAAGCTGCTTATCTGAATTAATCACTAAACAAGAAAATGTTATATTTTTCTACTTGGATGAAGCTTGATTTATTTTTTTTCTATTTAAGAACATTAATTTAATTTATTTTCTACTGTTGCAATCTTCTAGTTAGTAATGCAGTATAGTGTACAACACAAATACAGGTCCCAGGTAAAAAAAAAAATATTTTCCATAAATACCCCTCTCAAAAGCTTCTCTCAAATGTTGCACAAAATGCAAACAATAATCTTCTTCCCCCTCTTTGTCTTTCCTCTCCTTTCTCTCCTCTAGCTGAGCTTTGTCCTCTTCCACCCAGCTCTGTGTGACACCCTGAGTGAGGAGGGGGAGTACTACATCCAGGAAGCTCTTCCAGGTCAGGTGAAACCTCCTCTCCACAGCTCCCTCTGGCGGCTCCCTCAAGTCTGAGCAGAGTTGCCCATTGTAACTCCAGTTCCCATGAAGCCCTGCGGGAATGTATGTGGGAGACCCACCAGAGAGAGCTGCTACCACCTGTCAGACTCAAGGTGCAAATGACTCCGGGTGGCAGTCTCCTTCCATCCTTCCATTAAACTGACCTCCTGGATGGGTAAGGAATCTTGAACTATCCTGGCCAGGAAGCCAGTCCATGCTTGGTGTCCAAGAAAGTATATTAAATATAGATTTCTTATGTTTCATTACAATTTTAAATGAACACTTAAATGCACTACCACCACTTTTAGACTTTAGAAACATGAAAATAAAAATTATTGGGTATTCACATACAGAAAATATTTAAAGAATGCTCATTTTACTAAGTATGCCTGCTATTCCTACATAAACTGACATCTCAGTTAGTTGATGGCGGAACATATGCAGACCATGCTAGTTAAAGCTGGAAGGCACATACCAAGAGCTTGTGCTTGTGTGTGTTTGTGCAATTCAGAGGCAGAGTGGTTAAGGTTAAAGATTTAAGCGTTTTTGGCATAATAGGTACAGTATGTCTGAATGCAGTGGCATCATTATTTAAGTTTCCATCCATTACAAATGCAAGGGCATACTGAAAATGGGTCATAAGCCAAAAAAATCTAACCAACCATGGTCCTCTGACTATAAACAGCTTGATAATAAAGCGGCCAGGTGGAGGTTGACACAAATTCTATAAAGTAAGAGATGGGCCTGTTTTTCTTCCAGCTGAATACTAAAGTGATCAAATTAAGTGATCATATTAAAATACACAACTTATTGAATGTTGCTTATAGCAATTTGGCCTATTTGCTGATGCTACTGTAGATCCTTAATCTTTGTTGCCCTTTGCAGAATCATAATGAATGAATATGATTGCTCAAGAAGCACTTTAGCATGATAGCCTTTACTACATTATTGTCACCTCAGTTTCTGCCTATTAGATTGCAATACTTTAAAAAAATGAATACTGTCTTACTGTGGAACAACTGTACATTTTCATTTCTTTTTCGACATTGTCCTCAACTAGCATTTTTAAACTAGCATTATCATGTTATGGGTTACTAGAAAGAACACTTGCACTGGAATAGAGAACAGAAAGGTAAAGCATTGGCTTTTTTACTTAGACAGTGCTTGACAGAAAAATGAAAAAACTTAAACGTAACTGTCTATGTACTCCCATTGTTAATGGCCAATTGGACTTTTTTGTTGTTTGGTGTTGTGGCACCGTAATATGCCATACATTCAGCACTACTGTGCACTACTTGCACTAAAGGTGACCTGGTGTTATAGGCCTGCACCACACTACTCGCAATTTCTTCCTTTTTAAGATGTATGCAGAAACGATCTATGAGCTTCCCAGCAACATACTCTTCGGAGAGTTACGCCCGCTACAACTTTCAGATGCTCTTTTGCACGATGGCTCTGTCCCTGGCTGGATTCATAACTTTAACTGGTTCATTACCATTTGCAGCTCAGCATGCCTCTTGTACCATATTTAACACTATTCTGATGTGGCAAGCACACTATTCCTCCTATGTTCTGCTTTGCAGTACAGCTGGCCACTAGCCCTATCCTGAATACAAACTTATTGGGCGCTTTTCTAATCTTTAACTAACTAACTAAAACTATGTCTTTTTTTATTTACTCATTTTTTAAACTCCTTTTTTCCACTCCATTACATACTTAGCTTGTTACTTTTGGTACAGAAGAGTGATCCAATGAAAAATGTTTTTGAAATACTTGAAAGTAGGTATTCAAGAAGTTAATCTGCAATGCAGTGTGACACACTATACTGCTTCTGTGAAACGTAAAAAAAAAATGATTTTTTTCAGAAACTGCACTGGGCTGTCCCAAGTTATTTCAGAATTTCACTTGTTCACCCATAATATAATAAAGAGGGCCCATACTGCATTATATAACTATTAAACTCAGCCCGTGGAAGATGGTTGGTTGCAGGTGTTCATACTGAAGATACTGAATGGTTTGTGTTTTGCTAAGTCATTAAGAGCACTTGGACTTTTATGATTTGTTTATTGCATAGTGCAGTCTCTTCTGTTGTAATAAAAATATATGAATTCAAATAATGAGCCACTCTAAGGCTTCACTCCCTGATCATACTAAATACTAATGAGAGAGAGAGAGAATGTACCGTAATGTTATATCACAAGTTACTTTTATATTTATAAACTGAGTAATATAAAAACAAGACTTTGGTTTAGGCACAATTTTAGTTGCTATAAAAACAATGCTTTTATTTATTGATGTTTATTATAAAATGCAGCACTACCCAAAACCAGAATAAATCAAATTATACCAAAAGAAATAAGTAAATAAGTGCGAATGAAAGATGAGCAAATGGAGTTATCAAAAATAAACACTGCTGTCTCTCAGAACCTACCTGTAAGGATTCAAGAGCCTTACTGACTTGCATACCTTAAAATTCCTCAGTACACAATCCCTTTTGCTAATCCACCTCCAGAAACACTCTTTCTCTATTAACTCTGGACTTTCATCCTACATCTTTTTGAGTGTTTGCTGCATCCTTTTTTTTCCAGACTCTGTACTAAATAAACCATTAAACACCATCCTGGATTTACTTCAAAGAATAAATTATGGTATTTTATACATCATTTAAAGTGTTATATGGAAATTAAAAAGATTACCCCTTAATCTGGTAATAAAGCATTAAGATGATGCTAAGTACAAGAAATGTCAAGATTTACATCACTTCTAAATCTTCACACTAGCAGATTTAAAAATTGTTATTTAGGCTAAAGCTGGTCTTCTGACTTAATGTGTTCTTGTGGTCAATAGGCAATAAATTATTGACTAATTCCTATTCAAACCTACTTTATCAGCCAAACTTGATCACATACAAATATTTCTAAACTTTCATGGTAACAAGTTTCACGTAATGGTGAAGGCTTTGGATTAGTCTTGTCAAGATTTCACCATATGACCTAAGGAAGGTATTTAAAAGACCAGTACTGTAAAGAAATATGTAAGAATAAATGTGCTATGATGAGCTTTTAAGCACTGTGAAATGTTTTTCTCATCCATTTATTAAGGTTATACCAACTTCATAAGATTTTAAATTAGCATGTGCTGTCCTTCAGGAAAAATAGTTATGTTTATTATTTTATTTTTACACTGTGGGCCCAGAACTCACCTTGCAGTACTGGATACAGGTTAGGAACCAACTCTGGAAGGTGCTTCAGCCAATCACAGGGCTCACTCATGCAGTCCAGGTTAATTGAAAAAATGCTAATTTACTGCTGCCAGTTATCTCAACACACCACTCTTTCAGCTATAGGAGGTTAATAAAACATATTCATGGTAAAAATGTGAAAAATCCACAAGGATTTATCAAGGCTGAGATCCCAATGTAATTTTTTAACCCAATCACTTTTTTTACAATAATCAGGTGTCCTTGAATTCTATGTTAAGATGGAAGACATTTTTCTTATTGTGATAAATGCTAAAAGAACACCTAAGAAGTATTTATCCAGTATTGATAAGCAAGGCACATCCTTACACCATTGTTTAATGTGCTTAATATGTAAACACTGAAATGTTCCAGTGTTTAGAATTGGAAGGGTCTGGTAGTCTTTTAATTTATTTTGTATTATTGTGAATTGAATATGTGCTCACAAAAAGCAAATATTCATATTGCAAGCAAATGCTTTTTATTTTAAAGCAGATGTAAAGTTTTTTGCTAGCAATTTAGAAGAAGAAAACCATGTTTCAGGAACTGTGGAATAGAATACATTGTTAGCAGACTGGCCTTAAATTGACAGAAAAGCCGTTCCATTTACAAAAAAGTGTCCTTTTCATACTGATATTTAAGGCTAGTTCAATAAGTGTCATAGCAAAGCTTTCATCTGCAATTCAAGCTCATTAGACAAAAACTGACAGCAGCCTTATTAAACTCTCATAATATGACACTGCAACGTAAGCTACAATACCAGGAGCCCTAACCCTTTATCTAATCCCATTTACCACAGCAGGGATGAGTTACAAATAATCATATTGTACTCAATTCACAGCGAATAAAGAACGAAAGTAATTCTTCATACAAATTGTAGATGGGATTTGAATCTAAAGGGAACTGAAGGTATGATAAAATGTTAAAGGGGTGAACAATGCCTAGAATAACCTTAAGAAACAAAATAATAATGTCTCACAGTAAAGTGTCAAACTGACAAAATATAATTGAAGCAAGTGCACATCATTACTTAAGGTATTAAACCCAATCAGAACAGTTACAATTAAGGCACAATAAACAAATGTCCACTGGGTCTTTTGTTTCTTGTTTTTGTTTTTTTTTTTTGTGATTTTAGCAAGTCCCTCAAAAAACTAAAGTTTTTTTAAAGAGTAAAGAGACAACTTTCTTGTAGTCTGTCAATGGCAGCACATTTCATATTAGCCTCCAAAAATTAAATGACAGACTAATTTATTCTAAAAACATTAACAGAAAAAAACAAAAACATAATGCATTCTATTGGCCTTAAATATGGAAAGCATTAAACCCAAAAGTCCTGCCTGCCTTATGTTGTAGATGACATGAGCAAAAATTTGTGAAAAATTGTATGACAAAATTAAAACTATTTTGCACATTGCTTCAGGTAGGGAATACACATCACTTAAAACTGTGCTTCCATTTATCTACTGTGGTGTACGGCTGAGGCCCTTACCTGGCTGGGACGCCTCTATGCAGGAAGGACTGTGGGATGGAGCGTATGCAGAGAATTACCTCCCTCAGAGTGCTAGGTGGCAGCCCCCTGGGTTGCAGCCTGGCTTCAGACTCCCACAGGGCTCTATGGGACCTGGAGTTTGGTGTAGCCCTGTTAGGTTTCGTGGGCGCCGCCAGGGGGTGTACATGTTCAGTCTCTCCCTGTGCATTTCCTGTGCAGCGAGTGATCGAGCAAGAGAGAGACAGCGCGACACACACACACAGGCGCACGTGAGAGAGAGGCACACACATACACACACACAGACGCGCGCGAGAGAGAAGCACACACACACACACAAACACGCACACAGGCGCGCGAGAGAGGCACACACACACACACACAGGCGCGTGCGAGAGAGAGGCACACACACACACACAGGCACGCAAGAGAGAGGCACACACACACACAAAGGCACATGCTAGAGAGAGGCACACACAGGCACTCCAGGCTCATGAAAGAGAGAGTGAGCGAGCGAGAGAGGGAGGGCTGGACGCATAAGGTAGAAAAGGCTTGCTTTTGTTTTCAGTTCTGTTTACAGCGATCGGTTCATAGCGTGCATTGTGGCAATGTTACTTTTCTTGGTGGTTTATTAAATTTTGGATTTTTCAAATGTTCATTTTTTTCCCTGTGCTTAAAACTCATTAAAAAAAGTGTTTTTAGCGAGCGGTTCATAGCGCAAACTCTTGCAGTGTTACTTTTCTCTGTTCAAGGTTTTCTCAGTGTTGGAGGCTGGAATTTAAGCTGAAACCATGGATCTGTGAGGAAGCTCTGATTGTCAATTTGCAGCTCTAGTTAGGCTGAGTGTCAATTCCAATACATTATCTTGGATCATTATATCCCAAGTTATGCTACACTTCCATCCATCCATTTTCCACATTTTATTCTCCATTAATGAGCTACATACTACTGACAGATTCAGACACAAAACAGTATTCAAGGAATGTATTTCCATCATACAAATACTATATAGATATATACAAGGGTAAATGAAAAAGTAAATGCAATTTGAATATTACACGGTAACCACAGTGGATAGGAACTGACGCAATACTTTGTAATGGCTTCTTGGTAGTTCGAACACACACAGCGCAGAGCTCTGCCGTTAGTCTAGTTGAAGTCAAGGTCAAATGAATATAGACACCCCACTGTGGGACTGCACCATTGTTCAATAATGCGTACTGAGATTTCTTTTGGCACAAAGTCTAACAAATGTACAAATAACAGGAGCAGCTACTTCATTATCATCCCTGCTTCTGTAATCATTAGAAATCAATTGATAAAAACAAACAGATGAGTATAGCTTAGTCACGCTAAGACTAAGATTTTACAACAGAGTTTTGTTTTATGCGAAAGGCTTTTTAATATGTACCAAAAAGTACTTTCTGCTTAAAGGAATACTGCAAACAAAAATAATATTTTTTATATATTACTTACCCTATGTACTATGTAGTGATGGCTGAGAAAAATTTAAAATCTCATGTTTTCATGCAAATCAAGTGAAAACAGTTTATGATATAATGGAATGTAATGAGTGGTAGAGGCAGATCTTCAAACCAAATGCACAGTATTATGGGAATGCATCTTTCCTGTTTATATTGAAAAAGATGAGCTTTCTAGAAGTATTGATAATATTTTAGAAAAAAATTTATGCATTTTGAACAATTTAAGCAAACAAGTGCATGACAGACATATGAATTAGGCAGCACAAGTTACATGAGAATTAGATTTTTTTACATGTATGTTTTTCCCACTGTTTGCCATTGGACAGACCAGGGGCCTCATGCATAACGCTGTGTGTAGAATTCACACTATAACATGGTGTACGGACAAAAGCGGAAATGTGCTTACGCACAAAAAAATCCAGATGCATAAATCTGCGCGAACGCCAACTTCCACATTCTTCCACTACATAAATCCCTAACAGCGTAAAAAGTAACACATGTGCATGCACCTGCTGCCCCACCCCAATTCCTCCCAGAATTACGCCTCTTTGAATATGCAAATCAACATAAATAGCCCTTAAGCCTAGCATTCTATGAAAAGGCAATGGCAAAAGCACAGAGGGAAATAGAAGAATTTCAGTGAATACCAAGTGAATGAAAGGAAAAACATACTATTTGTTGGTTTAAACAGTAGTATAAACAACAAAAGGAAGTTGATCGAGTAACATAGAGTGTCGGAGAAACTCGAAAGCTCAATTTCACAAAGTCGCACAGTGCCCGAAATATAAAAGAAGTTGTCACATATCAAAGTCGCCATTAAAAGGCGAGTTGTGGCCCACCGTCTGAGTGTCATATAAAAGCTTATTAGGGTACAGAGAAAAACAATAGGCACACAGTAGGAAAAAAGCACGAAATAACTTTAATTTCGAAATTTCCACTTTTATCACGTAGTTTATTTTGTCATTAAAGTAGAACATCATAAACTTCATCTTTAAATCGTTAATTTACTAGTTTCTCAAATCTAATCGTAAATAAAGTAGCACGTTATTTTTGTGAATCACTACGTGCTGCTGGGCTTTCTCTTCCTCCGACAGGACACAGAATCCATTACATTCGTGATATTACAGCTCTCTGAATAATTAAAATACTGAGATGTATACTTGATATCATTTTCATGATTAAAGAAGTTAAAGCATGTTATTAAACATGAGAACACGGTGGTGCAGTGATTGTTCATGCCTCATGCACGATGCTTGCTGCACCGTGCGCGACCTTCGATGAAATAATTTATTGCAGCAATACTGTCTCTTTCAAACGTACTAACCTTCAATTCCTGTTCTTTCTTTTCTTTCTCCAAGTAACCAATCGCTACACAATCAGGTCTGTAATAGATGTTAAGCCATCTCTAAGCTTAGAAAGCCAATTCTTCAAAATTTTTATGGAACACTGAAATATCTTCGTAGTACATGTTTAATTACTCTATCCATCTATCCTTCGAGTGTCACGCCAGTCCCAGCAAGAATACAGCACGAGGCTGGAACAATCTGTGAATGGAGTGCCAGCTCCTCACTAGCGCTGCAGCACTGTGTCCTTACATGTTTAATTATTAACAATATAGATTATTTAAATGAAGTAAAAGTTTTATCTGTATAATATAATAAACATATTTTGCTGCATTTCATCTTAAAAATGATATAGTCATAATATGTAAATACGCGCTTTATAAAGTGGCACAGGTTGTGCAATATTATAACTGTATCGCAAGTTTACCGTGCGGTAATTGAACTTACAAGTACAAAGCGTTTTACAAGGAGCACTTGATGGACTGATTGAGTGCATTTATAGTTCTTGGGATGAAACTGTTTCTGAACTGCAAGGAAAGGCTCTGAAGTGTTTGCTGTATGAGAGCAGTTCAATAGACAGCATGGCTGAGGCAACGTGTGCTAGATGCTATATACCGATAATTCTGTTTCCAGTAAGCTGCTGTAGAGCAGTGATTCCCCACTCAGATACAGTGATATAAATACTCTGAGTGAGAGTAATATGGATGATCCGCTGTGGCAACCCCTAACAGGATCAGCTGAAAGAAGAAGAAGGTGCAGTGAGAGTAACAACACTAAAGCAGCTATGGTATTTAGAATAGTTTGACCATTCTGTGGACCATTATATTGTTACAGGTTAATTACAATCAGATGCATTAAACTAATAAACAATATGCGGTTAATTTCAGTGTATTTTTAAAGCCACATCAGGGATGTGGATCTAAAAAAGAAAGGGAAACCACACTGGAATAGTAGCACTGCTTTGACGCTGGGTGCTGCCAGTTTGCAAAACCGAGCGGAGAACTTGCGTACGCCAGGGTTGGAGCTACCATGAAAATGTGCATGGCTTTACACCAAGTTTAGGTTTTATACATTGAGATTTGAGCCTGAAAACATTCGTATGCAACATTTTTGTGTTCACGCACTGTTTATATATGAGGCCCCAGGTCGCTATTACATTCCATTACATCATAAACTGTTTTTTCTTGTTCTGCATGAAAACATTAGAGTACAATTTTTTTAGCCATCACTACACACAACATGGAGTGTGTAACACTAAAGAAATACCATTTTTAGGTGGAGTATTCCTTTAACAACAGCTTTTATAGCTTATCCTAAAAACAACCATTCTTTAAATACAGTATGCTGCTCTAACTACTTCAAAGTAAGTAATTCTTTCCCATTTGGAAAGTTATAAACATACTAAGGAACCAGGCTAATACAGATCAAGAATTAGACTTAATGTGCTTTCAAAGCTTTCCTAGATGTGGCCTTGAAGTTATTCTGTTTGAAATTCACCTATGTAAATGCATTGCTGAAATGTGCAAACTCTTAATGGAGAATGTTTAAATATTATTAAGTGTTGTCTACCTGGTAGATTATTTATTGTTTCCAAATAAACCCAGAAACAGTAAGAATGGAACTGTTCCCAACAATATGCTAGCTGAACATGCACAGGTGTTTTCTGTCTTATGTCCAGGGCTACCAAGATAGTTTGTGAAACTAAATCAATGAATGAAGAGCATAATTTCTCTAAATGTTACTGATGTATTTAGCGGTGCCAATGTGTATTTGATAAGTATTTATTACTTTTATAAAAAAAGAAAAAAACAGAGACATTAGGTCAATCAACTGTGGTTGCCATTCATAAGAGTTCAAGTTCCATTATGTGCTTTGTGTGTGAATAATTCTGTCAGAGTTTAGAATTGTCATTTGGGTGACTGACTCTATGTGATAAATGGTTGACCAAACAAATGCAGGCTTAATGAAATGGAATATCACTGGAGCATGTAACATTTAAATTTGTGAAAAGAACTTTTTCTCTCTTCTAAACACGGCATAAGTACATTTAGTCTACTTGAATCAATTATCAGTATTTGTATTAGTTTTTCCATCAAGTTTGCTTTTCTTTTGTTATGAATAGAGATATATTTGCTTAAAATTTTCAGTGCATTTTTATTCAACTGCTATTCTTATTTGTGATGTATTAAAATAAACTAGATACGTGAACTGCAGCTTTTCTTGTAACTATTAGCTATGAATGAATAAATACTGCAGTTACACATTTTTAGCTTTCAGCCAGCAAAACTCAGTTTCATCATGGCATGACAATAGTGTGCTGTGTAAACCTTATTTACTTCATTGTCCATTTCTTCTCATTTAATTAAAAACTTTTCACATAATATATTCAGCTAATACAACTGACCTTGAGATTAAGCCCTTTGTAGCAACAGTAAGTTCTTTTGATGTTCAGTCAATCATTCTTATTCTATATTTGAGGAAAAATTGTCATTAATGAGTTGATGTAAATTGTAGCACTTTAGATACTCATCTAAGTATGTTAAACTCCTTAGAGGAACAAGACAAGGACATCTGTTATCACTATTGTAATTTGTTATTTTATTGCATTTACACCAAGCTAACACAAGTTATACATTAAAATTAAATCTTCATAAACATAGAATATGACTTCACATGGATAATGTATAACTTTTTAGTATAGTCTACTCATATCTCACTTCAAGATTTAATGGGCATTTTGGTAATTTATTGGGTGAAAACTAAAGAGAGACTTTGGATGAGATACTGTGTATCTTCTAAAGATACACCTGTCAAAAATATCAGTTTTTTTCCAAGTATTTATAAAACCTAAAATTTGGTAAAGTAAACCTCTCTTTCTTAAATACATTAACATACCTTTCTCAATTCCAAAAAAGGATCATGGCAGGCTAGAGCCTACCATCGCAGCACTGAGTGTAAGGCAGGAAGCAACCATGTGTAAAATGGGTAAAACATAAGAAAATAAAAAAATGGGTGCTATGTCTTTAAAAGGATAATTTACAGATCAGTGTAAAATGACCTAGTATAGGCCTACAGTCAGGTGCGCTAGGGTGAACGTCAATAGCAAACTCCAGGTTTGTCTCCAGGTCGGCAAGGAACTAAAAATCCATCAGTTACCAATAAGAAATGTAACTGGTTATAGATGGTAGGTATTTAGTATTTTAATCAGGAAGTAAATATCAATAATGGGGATTTTAATGTTTTTAAATGTTTTGACAAATCAGGTGTAGGTATTAAGTATTTTAACTATTTCAGGGCTCATGTCGACTTTTGTCAAAATTCAGGGGTAAACTGCGACAAAACTCATCCTTACGTTTTAGTTCAGCTCTCTTTGCTAGAAGGAAAGTTACATAGCTTTGTTCATTCAACCTTGATTCCTACACGTGTGTGAGTAGCGAAGAGCAAACAACCTCTAAAATGGCATCGACATCTGGTGAGAGACCAGAGCGAATGTGCAAAGCAAAATACTCCATGGTGGTTTTATGTAATTTCGTTGAATAAGACTCTGACTTGTTGGACTCTGAGTTTGATGCAAGTGATCTGGAGATGGTTATCGAAAGCGAAAGTGAGGTACCAGCATCATCTGATAGGTCCCCAGTTGATCACGGTGATGAACACGTTTGTGTAGTAGCTGCGTTCGCCTGGGAGGACCACCAATTATGATATCAAGAGGTACACACCATATTGCATCACACTGCCACCGCCACCGCCGCCCACCTTCTGTGTGAACACAGCCAGGCTGCCGGCCCACCGTGCATTCCTGCTGACCATCGAGGCAACACTGGCGCAATAACTGCTGTCAGAGCTGCTGAACATGCGCCAACAACAGCCACAGCACATAACAACAGACGTTTTATGTTGATTTATTTGTGTAACCATTGCTTTGCGTGCTTTTCAGAACACTGAGTTTTTTGTAAAAAATATTCAGCCCTCAAAGAGTTAATCAGGAAGTAAATATCAATAGTGGAGATTTTAATGTTTTAAATGTTTTGACAAATCATGTGTAGATATTACGTATTTTAA
This sequence comes from Polypterus bichir lapradei, assembly GCA_026402145.1. Taxonomy (NCBI): domain Eukaryota; kingdom Metazoa; phylum Chordata; class Cladistia; order Polypteriformes; family Polypteridae; genus Polypterus; species Polypterus bichir. Next base: position 8,724,230 of record JANRMT010062818.1, on the reverse strand, counting down.
TCAGGAAGTAAATATCAATAATGGGGATTTTAATGTTTTAAATGTTTTGACAAATCATGTGTAGGTATTAAGTATTTTAATCAGGAAGTAAATATCAATAATGGGGATTTTAATGTTTTAAATGTTTTAACAAATCAGGTGTAGGTATTACGTATTTTAATCAGGAAGTAAATATTAATAATGGGGATTTTAATGTTTTTAAATGTTTTGACAAATCAGGTATATTTTAACTGAGTGTAGGTTTATTGGTCTTTTAGATGAACTGGTGCTTGCCACATTTTTCTTTTGCTCATTTTGTTGTTTACTTTAATTTTTGATTTGCCATGCACATTGTTTGCATTGACCCACAGATTTATTTGGTGTGTATTTTTGTTTCACAAAGGTCACAATTTGATAACATTTGCACCAAACAGGTTTCTTTTGTGTGTTTTTGAACTTTGTTTTTTAAAGGTAAGAATATCACCTGTGTTCCACTCCAAGTTATGCCTCAAAGAGTCATTTTTTTTTATTATGCCAATTTTAATAAATATATTGTGTGACTCATTTGAAGGCAGGAGCATTTTTTAAATTAAATGTCAGTCTACTGTAGGGCTCACTCATACACCCACCCATACTCTCACTCCCACTGGGCTGATTTGGAAAAGTCAATTAATGCAACATACTGTACATGTATTTGGTAATGTGGCAGGAAAACTGGGAAAAACCCACATAGATTCAATTAGAACACATAAAGTTCACAGAATCATTGACAAGGTTCTGGTTTTGAACTTAGGACACTTAAAGAATGAAGCACTAACCACTATGCCACTCACCTCTCTCGCAATAGGAATAAACATTGAGTGATGGGAAAACTTTCCTTTTTCCTGAAGCAAAGTCAAAACTGACATATTATGCAAAACTCATCCCTCCTCTCATTTGTTGACACAATTCTTACTTTTGTAAAGTTCTAAGGAGAATATGCTGGCAGCATTTGGATACTAGGTGTGGCAGAAAAGTAATGAGACTGGCAACACTGCAAGCGATCTGGCAACGCTGCGCTGTTGTCCTTGATAGAGCACGTGTATCAGTACCCTCCCATAGCTCAGTGCAAGTTTCAACTCCTTCCGTTAACTATGTGATTTTTGTGACTGCTATTAGCGAAGTTGTGTTTTTGGTTGTGCGTCACGCAAAATGGAACAGCGGAATTTGGAGCAACGTTGTGCCATTAAATTTTGTGTTAAGCTTGGAGAATCAGCAAGTGTGATGTTTGAAAAGTTAAAACAGGCCTATGGGGAACATTCTTTATCCCGAGCTCAAGTTTTTCAGGGAGGCCTTCAACTTCGAAAACCAATGAAAACATCGAACGTGTGAACACTCTTGTGAGATCAGACCGTCGTTTAACATTAAGAATGTTGAGTGAACAATTAAATTTGAACAGATTTACCGTTCATCAAATTTTGACTGAACATTTGCACATGCGAAAGGTCTGTGCCAAAATGGTGCCGAAAAACCTCACAATTGAGCAGAAGGACAATCGAAAAAACGCATTCCTGTGGTTCCCCAGCCCCCTTATTCACCTGACCTCAGTCCATGTGAATTTTCCCTTTTTCCTAAACTGAAAAATGTCCTCAAAGGACGTCATTTCGGGACTTTAGAAAACATCCAAAAGAGTGTAACGGACATGCTGAAGACCATACCGGTTGAAGACTTCCAGCGCTGCTACCAACAGTGGGAACAGCGTCTCCATTGGTGTGTAGCTGCCCAAGGGAACTACTTTGAAGGGGATAACATTGATGTTTGAAAAAAATAAAAACTTTGGTAAATAAAAAATCAGTCTCATTACTTTTCTGCCACACCTCGTATAAGGCAGGAACCAACTCTGTAAAGGATGACAGTATATTACTAAACATATTCAGCAGATACTCATATTAACTAATCCTAAAGCAATTTAAACTTATTTAAACACATAGATGTCAGCTGTGGCAAGTGGCCCATTGCAATAATTTCACAGCATCTATCAATAGAAACAACATAATTTGTAGTTTTAATGGCAAATCTCAGAAGGCCTGCAACCAAAATCCATGGGCATGTGTAAATTCTCAAACAGGAAGTAAATTCTCATTTTTCCTAAATTATACTAAATTATAAATTGTTTTTTCTACAAATAATAATAGAAACTGTCCATGAAAACTAACATATTTAAAGATCCATAATAATATCTGGAAATACGATTAAAACAAGAAAGAAGTTTCTTCAATCACAAAAAAAAAACTTTTTAAAAACACAACTACATTCAACTGCATGCCTAATAGCTAAAACATTTAATAATTATGGAATTAATATTGATTAATAATATATAATAAATGTACATTTTAGATTGCATTTAATTAACTATTTGATTTAATAACTGTACATGTTTCTGTATGTTTTTCCTCTTTCTTTTTCCAAAAATGAGTACGAAGTTCAATGTATTAGAGGTTTACCTCTATGTAACCCTAAACTAACAGGTAACTACTAGAACATATGGATTCATTCAAAAGCCCAGCATGTTATGATCTAAATTTACCGTGAATGTGTTGGTTTGCCTTGTGATGAACTAGCATCCTTGCCAGAGGTGGTCCTAGACAGGTACTGCAGAAAGAAGTGAGGTGATGTTAGCTCCCTTTGAAATGAAGGGTAATTGCTGTTTAAGACATTAAAGAAATTACTGTTTTTTCCCTTTCTATACTCCATTGAGGAGAGAGAAGGAAGGTTAGGAGCACATTGCCGCACCCACCACATGACAAACAACTCAGGATCCCAGATTAGGACCTGAGTGCAGCCATGCAATGGGTGACACCTCAGCACCACACTAGTTCAGATGGAATGAAACCAGTGTGAGGCTATGGTGGCTGGAGTGCCAATTCTGCCTCCATCCCCCAAGTTTTTTCCTGCAGGTTGGAGGGCCTACATGCAGCGATGGATGCAGATTAACGTCATACCTAGGACGGAGCAATTGCAGGTTAGGGCCTTGCTCAAGGGCCCAATGAAGTAAGAGTCACTTTTGTCGTTTACGGGATTCGAACTGGCAACCGTAGGAAGATTAGAAAAAACAAGACTACAGGTTCATGTTAATGACAATGAGTAACAATGACTTAGCACATGCCAGCAGAAACGTGCAAAATATTAAATATTCCTGTAGAGATCCACTATGTAAAACTGAAGGCTGACTCCAAAAGAGATTTTTTTTTTTAATTCTTTTTAATTCTTCTCATGAGCCATACAATCCAGTTAAGTTAACAATCATTTCTTGTCCACTTGTGAATGTCCTAAAGCACCTGGATAAACTAAACTACGTAATATATTACATTTTCCAAATGATTCTGAAAATCAGATCCTAATGATTGCGAACATTTACAAAGTGGTGAAAGAATAAATATAAGTAAAGACTGCAGAAGGCAAAAACGCTGAAGCATCATTTATTGCCAAGGACTTTTTTATATGCAATCCATACACTTTATACTTTAATTTGAATTTCTATATGTTGCTTTTGGCTGCCTTGGTTAATTCTGTTTAAGTCATCATGACATTCGGATGTGCATTCTTGAGCTGAATACACTGAGTTGTTTCCTGAATGACATTCTCTATTGTGTACTTGAAAGATGTGAAATAAGAGCAAATTACTAGTTTTGCATTTAAATTGCTTAAATTCAACTAGAGGGGTTTAGAAACAACAACAGGAATGGATTAGCTTTTAGAGTTCTTTTTCAGCATGTCATGTTTAAGCATCTTAGACAGTATTGTCACTGTTTGGCCTGGCAATATTGCACTTTTCTCTGTACTTGTCACTCTTGCCTAGAACGTTTTTTCCACATCATTGTATCTGTATGCATCGGTAGTTAGATCGATTTCAGTCTTTTAAAAAATAATAGACTGTGCTTAGCATATGTGTCTCACAACTCCAACAAATTGTAAATCCCATTGTAATCACATTGTGTGTAAAGTCGTTTTTTTGTCAGTGGTTTCCTGAACCAAAATAGCTTCAATATCTGTGAATATTTGTTTCAACTAAATAAAAGGAATGAGATAGATCTGTTTAAATTCTAAAAATAAATAACTAACTAATTAAAAATCTTGAAAGAAATGAGCACAATGTATTGTGCTTATTTTAAATTATAATATGTTTACATCAAAAACTACATATCAAGACCTTAAAAGTGAACATACCAGTTCCAAATCCTCTTGAAAACTTTTGAAATCTCTGAAGGAAAATCAAACCTGAAGCTAAAACACTATGATGTATTCTGGAAAAACTACAACTTCAAGGAGATGATTCAATCAAGTGCCAGTGTGTATCATCAGGACACAATATTCCCTCTTCCGAAGAATTCATACAGGACACATCTAAACAAGTCCTATAAAAATGAAAGGAAATATAGGAAACTGATGATAACACAGCATAAAATATACATAAAATAAAATGAAACAAGGAAAAAAACATAAATATGCAAAACACCTCACATTTTCTCTTTTTGTCCAGTACTCAAGGTTCACAGGATTTCATTAATGGTGGAAGCTCAAATGTACAGGAAATATTTTGAGAACCTACTGAAAATGTGTCAGAAATAGTATAATCAAGTATGAATTATGAAAGTGAAATGCAGTAATCAAGACAAATTTATTATGTAAATAATTACAAGGACTGTTGGAAAGCATTAGAGAAAATACATATTACAAAAGATTTTGTGATGTTATTAAAAACATTAATTTAACTAATTAATTATACATTTGCCAAATTTCCCTCTATGGACAAATTAAGTTCTCTCTAAATCTAAATTCTAAATAAAATGCAAGTATAGATTTTACAACTTACCAAATACAGAATTAATACATCTAAAGACATAGATTTGTTAAAACACACAGAAACAAAAAAATAATTGGTTAACATAAATGGAAGCCAGTAATATCTACCCATTAATCAATTGTTGCACTTTCGTCAGTTGACAAAGGAGAACAGGAAAACGAAAACTCCACTCATCATCTTCCCTGGATGAAATAAAACCCTTGGGGGTTCCGCCGTCAGTTGTAAGAAAGAAAGTTAAAGACAAAGTCAGACATAATTACAGTCCTGCAGACCTCAGCCAACTAGCTACCTTCTCCCTCTTGGGCATTCTATAACAGGGTCTGTGCTGGGACATCCATCAGGGGCCGCATGTATAAACGGTGCATACATACAAAAATGTTGCGTACTCCCATTTCCACACTTAAATCGTGATGTATAAAACCTAAACTTGCCGTAAAGCCACGCACATTTTCACGCTAGCTCAAACCATTGCGTACGCAAATTCTCCACTCGGTTTTACAAACTGGCAGCACCCAGCGTCAAAGCAGTGCTTTTGTTCCAGTGTGGTTTCCCTTTCTTTTTTTTTTTAGATCCACATCTCTGACGCGGCTGTATCAAATACACTGAAATTAACTGCATATTGTTTATTAGTTTAAGGCATCTGATTGTAATTAACCTGTAACAATATAATGGTCCATGGAATGGCCAAACTAATCCAAATACCACAGCTGCTTTAGCGTTGTTCCTCTCGATGCATCACTCAGACTATTTATCCCACTGCATCTGAGTGTGCAATCTGATCGGAAAGAGAATTATTGGTATACAGAATGAAGCACACGCTTCAAGCAGCCATGCTGTCTATTAACTGCTCTCATATGGCAAACACTTAAGAGCCTTTCCTGTAGGGACATTGCGGTTCAGAAACAGTTTCATCCCAAGAACTATAAACACACTCAATATTTAAAAGTACAATTACCTCACTGTAAACTTGCGATACAGTTATAATATTGCACAACCTGAGCCACTTTATAAAGCGCGTATTTACATATGATGACGATATAATTTTTAAGATGAAATGCAGAAAAATGTGTTTATTACATCATACAGATAAAATGTTAACATCATTTAAATAATCTATATTGTTAATAATTAAACATGTGAGGACACAGTGGCGCAGCGCTAGCAACGAGCTGGCACCCATTCAGTGATTGTTCCTGCCTCGTGCTGTATTCTTGCTGGGGCTGGCACGACACTGGATGGATAGATGGACAGAATAATTAAACATGTACTACAAAAATATTTCCATGTTCCTTAAAAGTTTTGAAGAATCGGAGTTCTAATCTTACAAATGGCTTAACATCTATTACAGAGCTGATTGTGTGGTGATTGGTTACTTGGAGAAAGAAAAGGAAGGATAGGAATTGGGAGTTAGTACATTTGAAAGAGACAGTACTGCTGCAATAAATTATTTCATTGAAGGTCGCACATGGCGCAGCAAGCATCTTGCTTGAGGCAGTCTCTGGACAGGGCTTCAGCTCATCACTATAACTGCGCCACTGTGTTCCCAGGTTTAATACATGCTTTAACTCCTATCATCATGAAAATAATATCAAGTATACATCTCGGTATTTTAATTATTCAGAGAGCTGTAATATCACGAATATAATGGATTCTGTGTCCAGACAGAAGAAGAGAAAGCCCGTTTAAGAAGCACATAGTGATTCACACACATAGAGCACATAGAAGAACACATACAAAACAAAGCATTCGACATGCTACTTTTGTTACAATGGGATTTGTGAAACTAGTGAATTAAACGATTTAAAGATGAAGTTTATGATGTTCTACTTTAATGACAAAGTAAACTACGTGATTAAAGTGGAAATTTCGAAATTATAGTTGACATTTCGTGCTTTTTCTCACTATGTCCCTATTTTTTTTTCTTTTCTCTGTATCCTAATAAACTTTCATTTGACACTCTGACAGTGGGCCACGACTCGCCTTTTCACGACAACTTTGATATCTGACAACTTCTTTTTTATTTCGGGCACTGTGTGACTTTGTGAACTTGAGCTTTCGAGTTTCCCCGATACTCTATGTCACTCGATCAACTTTCTTTTGTTGTTTTACCACTGTTTAAACCAACAAATTGTACGTTTTTCCTTGCCTCCACTTGGTATTCGCTGAAATTCTTCTATTTTCTCCCGTGCTTTTGCCATTGTCTCTTAACAGAACACTGAGCTTATGGGATATTTATATTGATTTGCATATTCAAAGAGACATAATTCGGGGAGGAGTTGGGTCGGGACAGCAGGCGCGTGCATGTGCGTTACTTTTCACACTGACCAGGATTTATGGAGCGAAAGAACGTGGAAGCTGGCAAAAGCACAGATTTATGCATCTGGATTTTTTTTGTGCGTACGGACATTTCCACTTTTGTCCTTACGCCATGTTTTAGTGTGAATTCTACACACGGCATTATGCATGAGGCCCCAGATGATTTCTTTACTTCTAGTATCTGAGATGAATCTTCCATGGGCAGGAGAACAGCTTCTCAGTACAACAGTGCCACCAAATGCCACACCATGATAACAAGGAGAGAAACAGTATAGAAGAGGGTTGGTATCAATAGTATTTACATTGTTGCATTAGTTACTGTATATTTTTGTAAAAATGATTAAGAAATTGAGATACAGTATGCAGAGCTAATCAGCAGCCTTGGTTAGGGTATACTAGGTTAAATTACTGAATCTTCAGCCTGGATTTAAAAACTGAGACTAAAGGTTCTCCTCTTATATAAGTAGGTAGATCATTCAACTCCTTCTAGGGCCTGAAACAAAAATGTCAACCTCCAACTATTATTTCATGAATCCTTGGAATCATAAGTAGGATAGCATTTTTTGGTGAAGTTATACTTGTACCTTTTGTGAAAGTGTATATTTGATATTTGGACTTCAGGCTTCACACATTATACATTTCATGTCTACACTTTGTCAGTTATTACTAAAACATGAAAAACGTTTCTGTTTTAATGATATGTTTACGTAGATTGTTGTAGACACGGAATACACATGAAATGTATGTATTCCAAATGACGATATATTAATTACCCTCTACAACTCCAGGACTTCACTCCAAGACAAACACTGAGCACTGAGAACCTTCTTTGTAAATTGAGCTGCAGTGGTGGGCGGAGGGATGGGATATCAGGGTGTTCACTGCTTGTGTTGATTGACACATTTACAACACAAAAGATGCTGACGGAGAGGTGTGAACTGATTTGAGGTGGGCCAGGATTACGAGTTTTTTCATAGGCTTTGGTAATTCTAGTGTTAATGACCTTCAAATATAACATCCAAACTTGGGAGTAGTAGGAAATTTATAAATCAGTGCAAGTTAATATTTGAATTACAACCAAGTAGTTATGCCAATGAAAGAGAACAATTACATTTATAGTATCTCTCTTGATGGGCAAACCTTTACAGTTAGTAAATATCAGTGGAGACAATCACCACCCATGTTATGATGATTTGGAGAGTTTTCTACAACTTTACACTTTTTGTTTTGTTTTTAAATGCCTTTGTGGTTTATAGCAGACTGCAAAATGTTAAACTTGTCAGTAAATCAATAGTGAATATTATTGTAAATTTCAAAACACCAGCTGCATACTCAAGGTGCAATTGTACAGTGCTAGTGAGATGTTTCAAAAATGTTCATTCTGAAGAACTAAATCATGGTGCGCCATGATACTTGTGATACTGCTGAAAACTTTTGAAATATTATTAACTTAAAACTCAGATTAAGGGCCTTTTTGTCTTGGGTACATATGGCTAAATTGCATGATCCACAAACAAACAAGGAAAGCAGAGAGTTAGAGGCATGGTATATGGGGAATGGTTTAACCTTTTCAACTGACAACTTTCAGGTAACAGGTCTTAATCCTGAAAGACTTGTCAAGATGAACAAGACTGCATTGTATTCTGGGTAAGCTGAAAGCAGGACTTACAGTGTTTTTTACAGTCTGGCTATTTGGAGGTTAGTACAGCTTTTGATTCCTATGGGACAATGACTTTGACATACAGATGTTTTGGTATATTTCCCATGTTTTGAGAATATGTCTGCTCAGCTGGGGACAGTAAGTCATATGTGAGAGAGAGTATATGCCTTTTATTAGACTTCTGACACTTTAAGCTGAGCCACAGACATTTAAATGGAGCTTGCTATATTCTTAGCTACTAGATACTAGCAAAGAAGTTCTCCAACAGGCAAGAAACCTTTCTTTTCATTTTTCACTTTACAAAATATAACTTGTAACTAAGCAGCTGATCTGGGAAATGTCTTTTGGGACAGAGTGAACACTCCATGAATGCACTCAGGTTTTATATTTCTTTGTATTGCTTATACAGTAATTGCTGCTATTAGTTATTATGCAAATACAGTTGATTCCTGTTAATTGGACCACATCGGGACGCGATCATTTTGGTCCTAATAACCGGCTGCTCCGATTACACGAACATGCCCTATACATGTGCAGCCAAGATGGGACGTGCTATAAGTAACATATTAAAATGTCATTATGACTTTTATTGTGCTGCACACGCGTATGGCGAATGTACAAACAAGAACTACGTACATCTACATGTACGGTTGATTACAACTTTGTTTATTGAAAAAGAAATCTACAAATTCTTCGAAACGATCTACATGACACTCAGCATGCGAAGCACAGTAAAAAAGGTTACATTACCAAATTCCAGTCAACGTTTAAAGAACTTGTCTAGTATGATCTGACGCATTCTGTTGACGCGCTGCACTTGTTTACGCTCGACTTCATGTCGCCGGCTACTGGGCAGTCCGTTTTAGGAAAGAAAAGGCAAATTTTCCGACTTCCTGACCTTTGATAAAAGCATAAATTCTCCTGGTGAGCCCAGGAATCCTCCCGATGTCGCTGACCCGCTTTACATCCGCTTTCCGCGGGCGACTTCTTTTTCTTATTCTCTGTCACGTTCTTTGGTCCGATTAAACGGAATTTTGGTCCAAATAAGCAAACAATATTAGGCTTATGTAATATGATCTGTTTCGGTTCTTTAGGATTCGGTCCGAATAAGCAGCTGGTCCGATTAACTGGTGGTTCAATTAACCGGAATTGACTGTACATTTATTTCAAGTTGAATTTATTTCTTCTGAAATTATTGTACATATTAATTTAACACATGAAATTGTTTTCTAAAGTGAAGCATTTTTTTATAAATTTAAAGCTATCTTCTCTGGTCTTGCAGGTTACAATGGGGCTAAAGGGTACACGGTGAATGAAACAACTTAAAACTTACCAAATCAGTCCACATTGAAGCAGCAAAGTTTTTGATTTAAGAAAATGCACCATCTCTGTTTATGAGAGGCACCCTTGTGATGTTGAAAGGAAACTAGAAATAGCAATGACATAGCCATCCACACAAGTGTTTCCAATATTTAGGCAAGTACCCCCACCAGCAGTGAAATGACCAAAAACACATATAACATAGACTTTTTACCAACACTAGGCATAAAATCCCTAAGGGAACGTAACACCAGCAGTCACGGTTCACAGACAAAACCGTGCCAGACAAATGAGCGTCGACAAACCCGCTAACTGATTTTCGACAATTGCGCTCCGACAAAATCGCGAGAGTGGCCAAGAGAGTGGGACACCCTTGCTGCAATTCTTCCTACATATGCAGGGCGTGATCTTAAGGACTATCTGTGTGCCGTGCTGATGGCATGCCGTGTCTCATAATATTGACTTCTAAAATAAACATTATTATATATGATTTAAACTAGTAATTCATATTTAATAAAACTTTCGCGATTTTGTCGGCGCGATTTTGACGCCGCGTTTTAATAGCCGCTATTTTGTCGGCGCGCATATGTCTATCGCGCAAATGTCGGGTCACAGCAGTCACAAGATTTATTGCAAAACTGTAGTGTGATAAATTATTTGCTTTTTGCATATATATATATATATATATATATATATATATATATATATA
>JANRMT010062818.1:8676837-8689292 GCA_026402145.1 Polypterus bichir lapradei | reverse complement strand
ATATATTGTCACGCTTGGGTCACAGATTTGCACAGAGACACAGGAGGTTGTAGAAACAAGAAGGATTCTTTTTATTCAAACACTGCAAACAAACATTTCTCTCTTCAAACTTGCTCCTTAACAGAGTTGACAGTTTCGTCTATCAATTATAGGTAAGTTCCTTCTTCTTTGAATGAATACGCGTCAGGAGCAGTAGTAGTAGTCTGAGAGAGAGAGAAAGTAAAACAAATCAATACCCCAAAAAGACAGGCGCTGCGCAAGGCTTTTAAAGTCGGCAGAGTGCCGCGCGAGGCTTATATTACGCGTTATAGTGCACGGATAAGGAGTAATGTGAGGGTAGTCAGTGTTTCAGGGGGGTTGTGGTTTTCCTAGGGCGACGATCAGCTCTCCAGCTCACACCTCCCCCCTCAGCTTTATTCACACCCTTGTGAATCAAGCGACTTTCCGTACCAGGTTCATGTTCATGTAGGCATGATAATACGTCTGCGTTGACGTGTTCAGAACCTGGTCGGTGCCTTACTGTGAAAGTGTAAGGCTGTAAACCCAGAAACCATCACATCAGACGAGAGTTTGTATCTTTCTGCCGGTATAACCATTGAAGTGGAGCATGATCAGTTACCAGAGTGAAGTTTCGTCCCCACAAGTAATAGCGAAGCGCTTCCACTGCCCACCTGATTGCCAAGCATTCTTTCTCGATTGTAGAATAATTACATTCTCTAGGAAGTAATTTCCTACTTAAATATGTGATGGGATGTTCTTCTCCATCAAAAATCTGTGACAGGACTGCACCCACACCAAACTCGCTAGCGTCTGTTTGCAAGATAAAGTCTTTTGTGAAATCCGGATTTCTTAGAACTGGGTAAGAAGACAATGCTTTTTTTAAATCGCTGAAAGAGCGTTCGCAATTTTCTGTCCATAAGATAGGTCGGTTTTTCCTGCCTCTGGTAAGTTTGGTGACAGGGGCAGCTCTATGTGCAAAGTTTGGGATGAATCTTCTGTAGTAACCGGCAAGCCCCAGAAAAGCGCGCACTTGTTTTTGTGTCTCAGGTCTAGGATAAACAAGCATTTCTTCTATTTTCCTTAACTGTGGTCTAAGTAAACCCTTGCCCATAGAATAGCCTAAATAATGAGTCTCGGACATGTCCAGTTTACATTTCTTAGGGTTAGCAGTAAGGTCAGCTTATCTCAAGCTTTCAAGAACGGCCTGCAGCCGCTCTAAGTGCGTTTGCCAATCATTGCTGAAAATCACAACATCGTCAAGGTATGCCCCGGCATATTCAGAGTGAGGACGTAGAATCTGGTCCATCATGCGTTGAAAAGTCAGAGGTGCCCCGTGAAGACCAAACGGGAGTCTTGTAAATTCATAAAGACCATCAGGAGTTGCAAATGCTGTTTTCTCACAACTGCTAGCCTCCAAAGGCACCTGCCAATAGCCTTTCGTAAGATCTAGCGTAGAGATGTAGCTCGCCTGACCCAATTTTTCCAATAGTTCATTGACACGGGGCATCGGGTAAGCATCGAATTTAGAGACCTTATTCAAGCGTCTGAAATCGATACAGAAGCGAACCGAACCGTCTTGCTTTGAGACTAATATGACTGGGCTGCACCAGTCACTTTTACTTTCACGAATTACACCCAATTGTAGCATCTTCTTTACCTCCTCTCGTACAATAATTCGTCGTGCTTCCGGAATCCGGAACGGCCGCATTTGTACGCGAACACCAGGTTCAGTGGTAATTTTATGTTCTGTGATGTCAGTTTTGCCTGGTAAGTCTGAAAAGACATCAGTGTTCCGTTCTATCAAAGTTAACAGTTCTGTCTTTTGCGTGTCAGTAAGATCGTTGCCAATGGCAACATCGGTTTGAGAAACTGCAGCCAAGGAAGTGTTAATCTCTTGTCGGTCGTGCCATTCCTTCAAGAGGTTAATGTGTAAAATCTGGAATGGTTTGCGCCGGCCAGGTATTCTAACCTTGTAATTTACTGGACTCACACGCTCTTCAATAATGGCAGGGCCCTGCCATTTAGCCAAGAATTTGTGTGGATCAGAGGGAACCAGTACCAAAACACGATCACCAGGTTTGAATTCACGGAGCTTACTGCGCCTATCATAAAGACACTTCTGAGTTTCCTGTTCTCGTAGTTGATGCTCCACAGCAATAGAGGAAAGCATAGAAATTCTGTCTTGCAACGAAATTAGTCGATCTGCAAAGCTTGGTCCTTGAGCTGCTCCCTCGATCCCTATCCTTTCCTCACGCACCACATCCAGGACGCCTCGCGGCTGTCTGCCGAATAACAGCTCAAAGGGACTCAAGCCGGTGGATGCCTGTGGTGATTCTCGCACCGCGTACAAAACAAAAGGTAGGACAGTGTCCCAGGTTGTGGGATCATTATGTGCAACTCGCCTGATCATCTGTTTCAAAGTTTTGTTAAATCGCTCGGTTAAACCATTTGTTTGAGGATGGTGAACAGTAGTACTCAGTTTCTTAATAGCAAAGCTGTCACACAATTGTTTCATCACGCGAGAAGTGAAAGGTGTGCCTTGATCAGTTAAGATTTCTCTAGGGATACCAGTACGAATAAAAATATCACATAGTGCCCTGGCTACAGCTGAGTAGTTAGCCCTTTTCAGGGCAATCACTTCTGGATATCTAGTTGCATAGTCAACCAATACCAGCAAATATTGGTACCCACTCTTAGTCTTAGGTAAAGGACCCACAATATCTAATCCCACTCGCTGAAAGGGAACTTCCAAAATGGGCATAGGACAAAGGGGAGCTCAAAGAGGCTTATAAGCAGAGACGATCTGGCAGTCTGGACAAGAAGTGCAAAACCGTTCAACATCTTTTCCCATATTCAGCCAATAAAATCGTTTTGATAACCGCTCTCTGGTTTTGTCAGCACCTAGGTGCCCTCCCAAGATGTGTGAATGTGCCAGATGCAAAACAGTTTCCCTATGTGCTTCAGGTACCACTAATTGTTCAATAAATTCCCCCTCCAAGTGGTCTGAGATCACTCTGAAAAAGCAACCGTCCTTTTCTATAAAGTGTGGGGTTTTCACACCCCCGGAATCACGCTCTTGGTAATAAGAGTCCTTAGCAGAGCTAGCCTGTTTGAATGCATATTCTAATGAGCTATCAGAATGTTGTAAACGCACAAAATCTGATTGTGCGTTATTGCTCGGTTTGTGTTTGGAGGGATATCCAAGTTCAATATTGTGATCGATTGCTGGACCCTGACATTTATTAGTTAGTTTAGGAAAAAGGGCATTTCTCCGTCCTATGAGTAGTGGCCATGGGCACGAGTCTGAGACTGCAGTTCAAACTTTAAAATGACGACCCCTGTAAGTTAAAGGAAGCAGTAATGTCTGATAATCTTTAACATCACCATGTACACATCGTATTTTTACAGTCTCACAGTTTCTAAGGGATCTTACATCAAGACAGTCTCATCTCACAATACAAAGATCACTCCCCGAATCTAACAATGCTGAGATTTCTCTGCCCCCCAATTTAACTGGGATAAACAATCCATCTTTTTCTTTCGAGGAATATGTAATATTTGAGCAACAAACCTCGGCCAGTCCAACCTCCATTGACTGAGCTGGAGATAAGCGACATTTTCTTGCCAAATGGCCGAGTTGATCACACCTGAAACATCTACGGTCTGCGCCGCTACTGAAATATCCTCTTCGACGTCCTCGGTTTCCTCGGCCAGCTTGTGCAGCTTCCCTAGAAATTGGCATCTCTCTTAAGACTGGGTTCCCCGGAGGCCTACCTGACCCCATTCGATTTTCCGGTCCTCCAGCTTGTCGATGTTGTTGTCGTTGATCAAAGTGATGAGGATGTCCTGGACGCTCGTTCACTGTATGCGAAGTAGTGCCAAATCTGCCGCTTTTCCTCCAAGTTGATTGTGAACCTTCCAGTCGTCTTGACATAACCGTTAACGACTCAATATCATGAAGCAGAAATTCATCTCGAATGACCGATGGTATACCGTTTAGCAGTACATTCATCGCCGTTTTTTCTACGACACGTTCCATTCCGTCACCTTCAAACCAGCAGTGTATTTTATGTATCAAATCTTGAATTTGCGCACGGATTGGGCCATCCATATTAAGTTTCCAGTCGTGCAGCTCGAAGCCTTTAGCCAAAAAAGTCTTAGTTTTACGTAAAACCACTTGTTCCTTTAGGAAGTCATAATCGCCGAGCTTATCTGTCGATACATTACGTAAAGAATAAAGGGCATCTCCGGATAAAAAGGGTGTGATTATAACTGCCCATTGTCGTCTGTCCCATCCCAGCATGGTTGCGACTTGCTCAAAGGCTATTAGGAACATCTCTGGGTCATCGTTAGGGCCCATTTTCGTTAGTACATTCTTTGCATTTTCAGGTAGAGATGGTAAAGGGATATATGGTCGACGGTTAATAATTGGAACATTTGGATCAGGAATATATCGTCGTCGACGATCATCCATATCAGGAATTGGAGGCATGTCATCTTCTGCATCGTAAGGAAGTGGAATATCCTGAGCCATTCGAAATAACTGTTCAGCAGCATCCATCTGTGCAACCACCCCACTTCTGGTACCACTTGTCACGCTTGGGTCACAGATTTGCACAGAGATACAGGAGGTCGTAGAAACAAGAAGGATTCTTTGTATTCAAACACTGCAAACAAACATTTCTCTCTTCAAACTTGCTCCTTAACAGAGTTGACAGTTTCGTCTATCAATTATAGGTAAGTTCCTTCTTCTTTGAATGAATACGCATCAGGAGCAGTAGTAGTAGTCTGAGAGAGAGAGAAAGTAAAACAAATCAATACCCCAAAAAGACAGGTGCTGCGCAAGGCTTTTAAAGTCGGCGGAGTGCCGCGCGAGGCTTATATTACGCGTTATAGTGCACGGATAAGGAGTAATGTGAGGATAGTCAGTGTTTCAGGGGGGTTGTGGTTTTCCTAGGGCGACGATCAGCTCTCCAGCTCACAATATATATATATATATAGAGCATTTTTAATGTATGTAGATCATTTCGACCTGGTCATTTTAAAAGTAGCTCGCAAGCCGAAAAAGTGTGGGTACCCCTGAACTAGATACAGGTACTTATATGACAGCATGAACTGCTTGTAGATAAGGTTAGTCTTTTATTGGTGTCAACATATTGCAGTAGTTTCATTAAAAATAAGTGTCAGTTGTTCTAATACTGTTCACATGTGAGATGCCCGTGCACTGTGTCATCCCCGGGAGACCGGGATTCCTGGGAATGACATGCGGGATTCCCAAATTCCCGGGAATGGATTCCCTAGTCAAGAGGAAAAAGGCAAAAAAGAAAGGATAGGAATAAGAGAACAGAAAAGATGAAAAGAGAGAGGTTTGGATTTTTTTTCTCCCTAAATAATAAAAACCATCATTTAAAAAATGCATTTTGTGTTTACTTGTGTTATATTTGACTAATGGTTACATGTGTTTGATGATCAGAAACATTTTGTGTGACAAATATGCAAAAGAATAAGAAATCAGGAAGGGGGCAAATAGTTTTTCACACCACTGTATATATATATATATATATATATATATATATATATATATATTATATATATTTTTATTATATCTTTGGGGTATGATAAAAAAATCTTAGGTATCCCAGAAAAATTAGATTATCATCTCATTTGCATTATTTATATTATATACAAATAATGGATTTTCTCATTGTTTCATTTCCATTGTCTATTTTGTGTTTATTACATTTAAAGTCCCTTATACCAGAGTCGGTTAACAATCCAGAAAATGTGCACTTTAAGCTAAAATCATTTTTTCAGTTCCGTTGGGTCTCTCCAGCCTGTCAGAATACTACAACTGCAGATAGAATCATCCAACCTTCCTGAGAATGTTTTTACATGTTTCTAACAACGTCTCTGAAACAAACTGCACAGTAACTCATGAACCTCATGAAACATTGTACCAGCTGCTGTTAAATCACTATGTTTAAACACAATAACAGTGCACCAAAGACTGGTAAAGGATTCTTGCTGTAATACCTTGACAACTAATGGCTTTTTATTCATTGATTTTGGATTACTGATCTCCTCTGTGGTTGTTGTTTTTTCCCTGCTTTTTTAGACCACTGTCTGATGCTCCTAGGGCAGCTCCATCATTATGCACAGTTTACAAAATAATTTACCATGAAAAATTTTATTGAACCCTTGGTGGCTCGTGGAGGTCTGACAATGATTTGAGTGTAAATTACTTTTTTCTTCCATCTGTTCATTTTAATCTCTTTTTATCTCTTTTAACTAAGATATCTTGATTAGCTTTCAATTTCTGTCAGAAGCTGGAGTAACTGTAGCACCAGTCAACAGCACGAAATTAGTCTTGGAAGAACCTCACAGAATCAGCTTTCAAGTTTATGTGTTTTAGCAAAGTTACGTTCACAGTAAATTTCAAGTTATATTGATTGAAAAAATGTACACTTACAATTTTTTTTGGTAGTATTATAAACATTTGTGCCATTAATAATCCTTCAAAATGTCATGTCTTGAGCTTAACACTTCATTATTAAATAAAAACAAACCTAAAATAAAGTCCCCCTTTTGTATTTTATGAATCCTGTATATTCACACCTGGTAAGACTAATAAGCTCTACAAGGTACTGATTCAAGAATTAATAGTTAACATGACTGTCCTAAATTTTAACTTTTAATAAACAGTGTAATTCTTTCACACAGAAATGACTGGCTATGAATAAGGACAAAGCAAATATACAATTAGAAACACCATGCTAAAAACAGGGGTATATTTTTATATAGTTGCTTGATTTTTTGAAAATATAAATTAAGTATAAAATATTATAGATAAGTGTATTGATTTTGAAATTCATTTTATTGGCCTGTAATCTTGTCTAAGGTCTGAGGATGAGACAATCAAGTAATAACAAATGTAAAGTGTAGCTTAAAATATGTCAGTATGGTGACACAGCACATAGTGGTGCTGCATCAAAGCTTCAGTTAACACACTTAGAGATTGTTAACATGGGTTTTCCCTGGTTACTCTGATTTCCTCTAACATTATAAATTTGTGCATGTCACATTAATTGCTGCTCCAAACTGTATGGGCAAATGACCAACTTTAATGTAATAGAGAAATAATAAAGGGTCAGAAAATAAATTAAAGGAATAACGTTTGACCATCACTGACAGCAATGCATGCTTTGGATCCTCCATTTTGTGTATTACTTGTAATGTTGCAACCCTATATTATTACTTTAAGGGAAGATGTAAAGTAATTCTGTAGAATTTTTGCACTGGAATTTTTAATTTGCTTTCCTTAAAGTAATACTAGTGGGCTTTGCCCCCTGCTTGCTTCGCTCGGCAGCCCCCCGAGCCAGCACTACGCGCTAGCCTCATTGTGGTTCTGCTGCTTGCGTATCTGGATGAGGATGTACAATTTAAACAGATTTTGAATTTCATGGGAATTGTTACATATGCATAATAGAATTAACTATTTTACATTACAGCGAGTAATTAACCATATTAAAAAACAGTAAAACGTAATAATTTGAAAGTAAATTATGTTTCATGTTGCATTTAAGTTATTTGTTGTGTAATACGATTTTGTTCTGTTTGGCTTTGAAATTAACATGCAAATACTTTTTAAACTTACACTTTTACTGTAAAATTTCATTAAAAGCAATCTTTTTGAATAAAATGTTTGTCAATATTGCATTGAATTGTGTTTGGACTTTCATCGTGACAACGCAATGTAAATGTATAACTGCCCATGATTGAATTTCATTTCTTTCTCTCTATTAGATAAAATTAATATTTGGCTCTGAGGTTTGTTAATTGTCTTTGCAAAAGCTATTCTAACGGGAAACTGTTAACATTTTAATACAAATGGCATATAATGATCTTCTTTGTTGTCTAATGTTATCCACGGAAGATTTACTACATTACCTTTCTTGGATACATCCTTCTTTCTACAGTAATTCATGTGGTGAAAGACCGGACGGTGTTAACGGTTGTAGATATTCTTTGGGATATTGTAAGTTGATGTTTTCATGTTCCACATGATCACCACCAACTGTTTCAGTATAGTCTATTGATACACATTTAACCAATTTGTCATGTATCCAATTATCATTTTTGGTGTTAATTTGTTTGACTTCATTGTTTCTCGGTGCTAGGATTGCCCGTGTACTCATTTTTTCTGTTGATAACCTTTCGTGATGAAATGCTTCAAAAATATTTGGACATAATACGTCTTCTTTACTTGGGAATTTAAAGTGAGGAAAACATTAAAATTTATAAGAGCTGAGAGCAGGAACTGTGTCTGTCAAAAGCATTCACACGAATGAGAGGCGAGAGTACCGTGTGCGTGGTTGAATATGTTTGAGAGGAGGGCTTGACTTGAAACAATCTCATGGCCAAAGTCTAGCTGGACTTGAAAAAATCTCTTGAGAAAAGTTTTGTCTTGTTACTGGATCTTTTTGTATAATAGAGAGATTACATTGCCTATAAAAAGTGTTCACATTCTTGGAAGCTTTCATATTTTATTGTTATACAATGCTTAATATTAATGGATTTAATTTACTTTTTTTGACATTTGTCAACATAAAAAGAGTCATAAAGTCAAAGTGAAAACAAATCTCCATAAAGTGGACTAAATTCATTACAAATATAAAATTAAAAAATAATTTATTACATAAGTATGCACTCCTTTTTTAATATGACGCACTTAAATTAGCACTGGGGCAGCCAATTGGCTTTAGAGGTTGCATAATTAGTTCAATGGAAATCGTCTGTCTGTAGTGAAGGGGTTTCAATTGATTGTAGTATAAATGCAGGTGTATCTAGAAGGTCCTGCTTTTAGTAAGTCAGTATCATGGCCTAACGTACACAATGAAGACAAAAGAACACTCCAAGCAATTCTTTGAAAAGATAATTGAAAAGCACAAGTTGGGATAGATACAAGAAAAAATCCATTTCACTGAATCTCCCTTGGGGTACAACTAAACCTTTCATTAAGAAACAAAAAGAGTATGATACATCTGTAGATCTGCATAGAGCAAGCCATCTTCAACAACTGAGTGATCATGCAAGAAGACTGGTGAGGGAGGCTACCAAGAGACCTATGATAACTCTGAAGGAATTACAAGCTACATCTATAGATGAGATTGGGGACACATACAACAAATGTTGCATTGTGCCTCACCAATCACAGGGTTTTGGGAGAGTGACAAAGTGAAAGCCACTGTTAAAAAATGCACATGACATCACAGCAGAAAGCATATGGAAGAATCTGAAATGAGCTGGAAGAAGGTTCTAATGTCTGACGAGACCAAAACTGAGATCTTTGGTCATCAGATTAAACTCCATGTTTGGCAAAAGCCAAACACTGCACATTATCAAAATTACACAATCGTTTCTCTAAAGCAAGGTATATGGCGGCATCATTCAGTGGGGAAGCTTCTCTGCAGAAGGCCCTGGGAGGCTTCTGAGGGTACATTGTTAAATTAATGCAGACAAATGCAGGAAAATCATGGAGAAAAAACCTGATGTAGTGTGTATGAAAACTGTGCCATGAGAGATTTGTTTTCCAGCCAGACAAAAACCCCAAGCATAAGTCTAAAGCTACACAGAAATGGCTTAAAAACAATAATGCCTTGGACAGAGTCCAAATCTCAGTGCAGTTGAGAATTTGTAGCAGGACTTGAAAAAGCCTGTTCACTCAGGAGCTCCATGCAATCTGACAGAGCTTGAGTGGTTATACAAAGAATGTTGAGGAAATACTACTGGATCCAGGTGTGCAAAGCTGATAGAGGCCTGTACACATAAACTCAAAGCTGTCATGGCTGTGAAAGGTGCATCTGCTAAATACTAACTTGAAATGATAAATATGTGTTATTTTTGCAATTAATTCAGATAACGTTGCAGAGATCTGTTTTTGCTTTAACATTAAAGAATATTTTTCTGTTGATCAATATCAGAAAAGGCAAATTAAATCCACTGTGATTTAATGTTGTATAACAAAATGTGAAAAATCCTAGGTGGGTGAATACTTTTTATACAGTAGGCACTGTAATTGTTTATTGTAGAAAATGCAATCAACTCTACTAGAGTGTTTCTCTAAACTCAGCTGCGTAAATGTTTTAGTGTTTGGTAACTATTAGTCTATACAAGAAATTTTCTAAAATGTCCAGGCTAAAACAGCATAACATGGATATGACATTTTAGTAAGGGTTTGAAGACTTTTTATTTTTATGTGCACTGTTTTTTGTACTTCTTACCACTAATGATAATAATAGAGTTCACCTCCATCCAATTGCATATTTTGTAATAATGTAATCAAAGCAATTGATGGTAACAGAGAATTCTGCAGTTCTATGTTACTTTCAAGTCAAAAAGTATATGCACTTAGGGCCTGTGCCCGTATATAATAAATCATATTTCTACCTGTTTTTCTGCTTGTTCCACAGTACTCTCCTTTGCTATTTCTTCCTTTTTCTATTCATCTTAAATTGTATAATTTAAAAGTCTCCATTTAATACCTTTCTTTCAATTGTGGTGTTCAATATTTTTGTATTTTTCCTATCTCTATGGAGCATTCAAAGAGCAGATTTGTCTGCATTAAACATTAGTTAACCCTCAACAACTCTGAGCAACGTTTCTGCAGTTTTTAGGTAATAACCATTCTAATTTTTTTCATTATATGAAACAGGAAACTTACCAGTGGACACCCACGCTTTGATCAGCTGTCATTGTATCAAGATGATGTATGTTTCACCATACTGGCACCACTTTGTGAATGTTCAAGGGGGCCCCCCGCCTCCAACTATTTGATCGAATGTCACTGTATTGCCATAAATAGAGAATTTGGCTCCACTTAAAGCACCGACCTAAATTACAGTTTTCACTCTTATTTTGTAATCTCTTTTTAAAATTAAAATATGCCAGAATTCTTAACAATCAAGCTTTTGTTTTTTTTTTTAAATTCTGTACTACAAAATATTTGGCACAGGCTTCACAGCACTCCATATATTTTCTACATGGAGAAAATATTTTACATTTTGCAATACAGTGGCACAGTGATTAATGTCAGTCTCTCAAAAATTTAGCACCCTAGTAGTTGTTTGTAAGTAGACTGCAGGTTCTTCGTTTACCTTTGTCCATTTTCCTTCATATATTCAAGGTTTCCTTTTATATCCACAAGAACATTCAAATCTAAAGTGTCTGGGGTGTGAATGTGTGGATGTGTTTTTGCCTTGTGGCGGACTTGTGCACAATCCACGGTCATTTCCTGCCATGTAGTGAGTGCTGCCAGAATAAGCTATTTTAAAGTTACCTATTTTACACTGTGGCAGTTTCATTGTTTAAGGCATAACATTTCTAAATGTTCAGTGCATACTGACTTTCAAAATCTGATCAAATAACATCCAGATAAACAGTTTCTTCCTTTTTCCATTTTTTTTCGTCTCTTAGGCATGAATCAGGCACTTTCCCTAGAACACTCACAAGCTGACTGATACTGAATTGAATATCATCTGCTAGCTTCATTTGGTAGTATAGAGAAAATGATTCATATTCACTTTTTTATTCATCACTGTTTATTTGTGTAGGTGTAAACAAACAAAGGCGAAACTAAATTAATTGTCACACTCTATTTGTATATGTCCTCCTTCAGTTACACTCATTGAATGCAGATTGCATAAAGCATTAACAACCTTTAATTTAGCAGTGCTTCTTGAAAATAGACTATGTTTCCCAACAGCCCCAGCAGTAAAACGGCATTGGGCAGATTTGGTTGATCAAGTAGACTCGTTAAAAAGGACCCAAATAGTTTATGGGGACTGGGTCAACACCCAAAAATTTTCATCAAATGGGAGGCCTGTGGTTATCTATAGGCAGTCATCTAACAATGAAGCAACAGTGAAGCAAAACAAAAACTGACATTGCAATTTACCCAAAAAGACGCCCAGGAGATCGTGATCATCTGTCAGTTTTGTTTCTGCTCATCACATACACTCTTGGATTAAATCTTACCTTGGATTACAGTTTTCTCTAGATATATGTGCTGTCTTGTGCCTGCTTGTTGGTGTGAAATCGTCTGGATTGGGTTTGTCTTCATCTGGGGAGAGCTCACAATCATTTCAAATCCCCATACTGCAGTGGGAATCTGGTAGTACAGGTACACAGGGATTTCGCTTAACACATTCATCATCATCTGCTCATACTATACTGGGCTGTGCTAGACTATATGGTTAGTGTTTATTGTTAATGTGTAGTGTATCTATACTAATAAAAGGCAAAGCCCTCACTGACTCACTCACTCACTCACTCACTGACTGACTGACTCATCACTAATTCTCCAACTTGCCGTGTGGGTAGAAGGCTGAAATTTGGCAGGCTCATTCCTTACAGCTTACTTACAAAAGTTGGGCAGGTTTCATTTCGAAATTCTACGC
>JANRMT010062818.1:8636567-8656837 GCA_026402145.1 Polypterus bichir lapradei | reverse complement strand
CAGCGCTTCATATACCCGGGCCATTAATAACCATAATACAGTATATAAAATGATCTCGCGGGCCGGATATAATTACACGCCAGGCCGGATGTGGCCCGTGGCCCTTGAATTTGACACATATGGACTAAATAGAACTTGAAAAGATATATTTTTTCGTACATCGAGCCCGCGTGCTAATGTGGTTTTGCCTGTATGCCTCAATAAGTGACCCTCCCCTCGCTCTTAGTTTTTTACCGTTCATCTAATGAATACACTGAGTATGGCTTTACCAAAACAATCATTGATTGCGAATAAAGTATTCATTATTCGAGTATGTAGATCGGGGTATATATATATACATATATATATACATATACATATATATATACCCGCGTATCGCAGCGGAGACGTAGTGTGTTAAATAAGCTATGAAAAAGATTCGTTTCTTACTGCATCAATAAACAGCTCGTCTTCTTCTTTATCTGAGACCTGACACACTGCATGCACGGGTTTTTTTTTTAACACTGTCTTCCTTTAGCGGGACATTCACTTTTTCCACCGTGTGCTTTGTTTCTGCAGTAGCTGTACTTATTACATACTTATCTTGTATTTATCAGACGCTTCATATTTTTTTGCTGCCTTTTCAATTGTGTAATTCGGTTTATGTTCAGCGCTCTTCGGAACTGTTGCTTTTTGTCTGTGCACTGCGTCAGTTCACGTGAGCCGCTCGGTGTACATGCATCGAAGTTTCCCAGCTGTGCTGTTGCCATGTCGTGCTATGTCCATGGCTGTATCTAATGCTACCGAAGTCCCGGTACTTAAAACTTTCTCTCGCAGTTTCGCTGAGTTTGTGCCAAACACCACCCTGACTATCTCATCTTCCTCTGCATAAGCACAGTCCTACACCCGTGAATAATTTACCCGTGGCATTTTGCTATTGGATTGCCGCTGACGGACGGCCTTATATGGGCAGGCACTAAATTACAAACGCCAGCGGCAGCCTGTCTATGAACTTAATTTAAAGTGTAGGTTTACACTGTGCTTTGTTTCCGAAGTAGCAGAACTCATGAATATGGTTGTATATATCACTCGCTCGCTTCTTATTGTTTCGCCGCCTTCTCAATTATATAA
The DNA here is from genome assembly GCA_026402145.1 of Polypterus bichir lapradei. NCBI lineage: Eukaryota > Metazoa > Chordata > Cladistia > Polypteriformes > Polypteridae > Polypterus > Polypterus bichir. The sequence goes on along the minus strand of JANRMT010062818.1, from coordinate 8,655,727 downwards.
TGCATGTTTTCTTCAGCGCTTTTTGGGGCTCTTCCTGGTTTTCTACGTACTGCGTGATTACGTGGGAGGCGTGATGATGTCAAACTCCGCCCCCACGGGTTTCAAGCTCATCTCCATTACAGTAAATGGAGAAAAAACATCTTCCAGTTATGACCATTACGCGTATAATTTCGAAATGAAACCTGCCCAACTTTTGTAAGGAAGCTGTAAGGAATAAGCCTGCCAAATTTCAGCCTTCTACCTACACGGGAAGTTGGAGAATTAGTGATGAGTGAGTGAGTGAGTGAGTGAGTGAGTGAGTGAGTGAGTGAGGGCTTTGCCTTTTATTAGTATAGATTAAATTCCACAGAGGAAGCGATTAAGTTTGGAAAAAGGTGGTATTTGTATGGAGCCAGGGAAAAGGATTGCTGCAAAATTTGTGAGCTACAGAGATTGAGCAGAGCATTGTAGTGAAGTAGAATGGGAATGGCTGAGAGCTTTTTTCACTGCTTCTTTCTGACTGACTGCCACAAACAACAAATAAAATCAGCAGTATAAAGTATGTAGGCCTTTTAATGCCAGTAAGCAATATGTACTAAACACTCAACAGCATAAAAAATTGTGCACAAGATTTTACCAGCAGTGCCTTGGATCTTGAATTTCTTTGTGATTGAAGAATCACCCTGCTTACATTCTTTCGATGGTTATTTGGACTCTGGGTTATTGTTATGTATTCAAGATTCATTCCCAGCTATGAAAGGCATCTTATATTTATATGAGAACAAATTAATTCCCTCAAGATTCTTCTTGGAACATTGGATGTAGCTTCATTTTAGGGGGCAGCATTCTTAGTGCACAGACCATGCTCATGTTTATTTGTCGATGAAGAAATGGTTCAGCTTACCCATAACTGATCTGTGTGGCATCTGCTATCTCATGCCAAACTACTCTTCTGTTTTCCATTATATTGTACTCTGCAGTGACAAAATGTACTTCTGTTGTTGATGTTGCTTTGGTTTAACTTCAAGAGATGTACTACAATTCTGTAGGTCATCTGTTGACTGTATCATAAGAAGTGGACTGGTCCCACTACATGTTAATTAGACACAAATTAGTTTCTCAACACATTGTGTTCTAGTGTTAGAAATTCAGTGATATTTGATTCTGCTGTACTGACCATCCATTTTGACTTAGTTTTGAGAAATGCACTTGTGAGACCTGGGATAGGAACTACTGACCATGCTTTTGGTAGATCAAGTCAAACTACTGTTATCTTTGGATCCACTTTAAACCACAATTTGACCTCTCACTATGCCAGTAGCCCACAAGCAGTTTTAAAGTCTCCCAATTTAGTATCAAGGTGAATTGCTCACTTTATTAACTTCAGCAGGGTTAGTGCACTTTGTGCATCGTGTAACAGCATTAAAGAGACAAGCGTGGTTATAGATGCTGCAGAATTTACTGTCTTTTCATAAACAACGAAGTGTCTAAAATAAGTGATTGGGATAATGATTATTCTCACAGTGGCATCCCAAGTGCTTATCACAAAAGATTATGGATTATTAGTGTGTGAGTGATTAATCATACAGATCCACTCCCTTTCCTCTTATTACATTCCCTTTGCCTAGGTAATCATTTAACATTCTTTGCTCCTCTATACTTTTGTAGAGGGTAGCAAAATAAGGAATTTGCTTTGGGCAAGGATACATGTTAATCACTGAGATAAGAACATAAGAAATTTGACAAACGAGAGGAGACCATTTAGTCCATCAAGCATATTTGTTTAGCTAATAGCTAAGCTGTCCCAGTATCTCATCCAGATACTTCTTAAAGGTTGTGACGGTTTCTGCTTAAGCTGTATGTCTTGGTAGTTTGTTCCAGACTCCCTCAACTGTCTATGTAAAGAAGTAATGGTCCTTCTTCAGAATTTTGTGTTAGCTTTAGGCTTTGTAGAGGAAAACACTACAGTGTAACCATTTGAAATTCTGTAAAAACAATTTATGAAAAGATGCATGCTATAAAGATATGTGATTTTCCAAGCACACCAGATTACCATCCTGGATGACTACAAGCAGCAAAGCAAAATTGTAGCAGCTCAGATCTGAGTTTATCAGAAAACTTGTAAGAGATTGAGAATTATTTTAACCAGCATGCTTGCCAGAGTATTTTAGTCCCCTGAGGAGCAGCCTATTTAGTAATCTGCTGCTCTAGTGCTACTGCTGAACACCACTGCCATTGTTGGAGTAATTTATGTGGCAATGATAAAGAAACACGCTAACGGTAAGACAGTAGTTTGATATTAAAATCAGGCACTGTCTAGTGTGCTATTATGCATTATGCAGGATAAAAATTCTAGCTGGGGCATGGTCAGTGAGGCATTTTACTCATTACTCTTGTGGCTTTCCTTTGCTCTTACAGACTTTAAATTGGTCCAAGAGGGAGGCTAATACAAAGAAAGTGCAGAATTCAACTAGGTCAGCGAGATGTAGAGAGCTGAAATGGAGAGGAGAGGCAAAGAAACTCTGACTGATAAATACTGCACTTACACTTTAATAAGTTAAATATGTGAATGCATACATTTAACAAGATGAAGACTGAAGGACAGATGTACATATCAGCAAGTCTGAAAGATTAATAAAAGCATTAACGAGAAACAAAAATTATCAGTAAATTAATAAAGATACTATGTCAAAATCATCACAGCACTGTACAATGAAACGTTTCTCGATTGTTCTTTCAGCACTGCTCTAGGGGAAAATATACCTAATGAGGTAAGACTTCTGTCAAGTTTAAATCTGGAGTAAGGACAAATTATTAAAATACAATAGAAAATGTTACAATAGCATACAATAGTAATATTAAATTAAACAACTGGCAAAGTGCTGAATAGCTGTCTGCTATCAAAGTGCTAAAGATCTTCAGTTGTGGGAGAAATAAAATGAATATAAGAATAATTTCATTTTTCAAATGTCTTACTTAATATGTGATCATACATTACACTGAGACATTTTTCAGTACTTAAGTGTTCACAAATATTTTTGAAAAACACATTATAATTTAGTTTATATTTAAAATAAGGAAGTTGAAAGCATGATTTGCTTATAATTTCTGTTGAATGAAAATGTATGTGAATTATTTTGGGAGAGGGGGGGAGCATGTGCTGATACAACACATTGCCACACACAACAAACAAATAATTTTGGGAAAGTGCATAATATCATACAGCATATTTCATTTAAAAAATTAAATGAATTATTGAATTTTTGTGAATGGAATATAGAGAAAAGCCAAGTAAAATGACAATAGAAATCTTTATTTGTCATAATACTTGCATATAACTAAATTTGGTATGACATCTTTCATAAAAGTAGCACTATATAAAGTGAAAATAACTTAGATTGCCCCAGTGCAGACCAGGGCGGCTGCCCTCTTGTGGTCCAGGGGGGTATTGTCCCTCTCCCGGTCCTTCCAGGTGACCCGGCTGGGCAGAATCCCCAGCCGTCTGCCATACTGAACCTCCCTCAGCTGAGGCCCATAGGGTGAAGCGGCCTGTCCCACGAGGCCTGGTTTTCCTCCACGGCAGGGTACCGGCATACTTCAGTCCACGGTCTGGTCCTTAAATATAAAAGCAGGAAAAAGGTGTGGAGACACTGTGTCAAAGCCACCTCCAGGCATCCTCAGTCGCGCCATACGGACAACGTCTCCATACATGACCGGGACCGTGGTACTCATAACACCGGCGTTCCCCCCTTTTTGCCCATGCCCTTGGGATATGAAAGCAGGATGGGTACGCCTGCCCCATCGTCTCCTCAGCCAAGTTCGGGGCTTCTCTCTGTCCCTGAAGAGAGCGGCCCTTCAAAGTAAATGAGCACACAGTCTAATGTTTCCCATTGTCGGGTGACTCAGTCTTCCTCTTCCAGGCTCTCCTCTTTTTCTGGGGTGCCCTGACATTTTTGGTCTCCTGCCCCCCCCATGCCCTCTGTGTCCATATAGAGCTGTGTGAAGCTGTTGTCGGCTCTTGGGGCAGGGTGCTCTGACAACCGGCACTCACCAGCCAGCATCCTGTATGTGCCCTTGCCACTTCTGCCACCACTGCACGATCAGCTCTCATTGTAGTGTCCACTGTAGGAGGTGTGGCTACTCGACAACCGGAGTCTCCTGTCTCCTTCGGCATGTGGCGATCACTTTTCTTCACCCACCGATGTCTCGCCATTGCTCCACCGTTTCAGTATGCTTCAACTATAGACGGGAATCCATGCAATCCCCTTTTGGAAAACAAGCATAGGGGACAGCCAGGTATTCTCTGCTGGGCCAACTGCCATTGGGAGCGAGGCTTACTTGTTGGATGCCGTCTCCCGGGACGTACTTCCTCTGGGTGGTCTCTTTCGCCATTCTGCTGACCTGTGCGTCTGCTGTGCAGGGCTGTTTCCACAAAATTATTTGAAACGGGCCCCCACTTTTTAACAGGCAGGAAGTCCCATCTGGGATGCCATTGTGGAATTTCAGCCCCTGTACACAGACAGACAGACCCCAATTGTCCAAAAACACGCATGTTTAATTATATTCTTGCCTAACAGCACAAATTACTCAGTCCCTTCTTTCCTTCCAACTCTCCTGTTGCCTCTACTCCTCCACACACAAGCTCTGTCCTCTTCCTCCCAACTCCAGCTCGACTAATGGAGTGAGGAGGCCCCTTTTATAATGCCCTGGATGTGCTCCAGGTGCTTCGCGATGATCTTCCGGCAGCACTTCCTGGTGTGGCGGAAGTGCTGCATGAGCACCTGGAAGCACTCCGGATATGCCTGGAATTTCTTTCAAGTGTGGCAGAAGTGCTGCAATCCAGGGCTCCACAATCTTCCAGGTGCCCCTTGGTGGTGGCCACAGACCCCAGTGCAGACCAGGGTGGCTGCCCTCTTGTGGTCCAGGGGTGGTATTGTCCCTCTCCCGGTCCCTCCAGGCGTCCCGGCTGAGCAGGATCCCCAGCTGTCTGCCACAAAAGATTTGAATTTTCATATGGCAGCTTTTTATTATTATGCAAACAGTACATCATTAGCTATATTCACACTAAAATATATTTACTATTTACTTTTTATCATAAGAAATGTAATTCTGAACCATTCAACATTAGTACAAAACTCAATCGATCATCACAGTGCCTAGAAGGGTAAGAAAGTTAACAGGGCACATTTCACAAAATGTAATTAGCACAGAAAATAGCTAGTGATGTCATATATAATAAGAGGCCAAACCCACAATGGCATTGATTTCTAAAAGCATGTGAAACTTTATGTTTGTTTAGAAACCAAAGACTAATTAAAAAAACAAAAACAAACAGGCTGACAGGCAAGGTGAAAATAATAAATAGTTTTAGACTGTGTTTATTAAACTTGGTGATTCATACTGTAGCCATATTTATTGGCTCTAGAGTGATATACATAAGTATCTTTCAAAAAGAATTCAAAAAATGATGCCTGTCTCATTTTTATTACTCTCAATTAAAACATAAATAGATAAATGAACACACTGTAGAGATTAGCATTTTTGTGTAAAAAGGAAATTTGAAAGAGAACACTTGCACCAAATAATTGGCACTCTTAATTGGCAAGTACTTAATTGTTCATCCTTTAAAAAAGATAGACACCACTAAACACTTTTCCCATGCATCAGCTGTTTTCCTGTATATTTTTAATTAAATTTTGCCCCAGTGTTCATCTCTAAATCATTTTTATTTTTCAGTTTTAGACAGATGTCTTTAAACCACTATAGTTTTCAGCTGTCACTGTAGTTTTTTAGTTGGATTCATATCAGGTCTCATTCCAGCCCCTGAAAGACAATACACTGTTTCTTCTTGAGCACTGGGCACTTTGGGTTTATGTTTAGGGTAATTATATGGCTGCAGCAAATAACATATTCATGTAAGACTCAGTTAAATCGCTATTTCTTTCAACACTTAGGTTACGTTTCCAACTAAGCTTCTGAACATGTAATCAAGTAATCCTTTTTGGTTTAAATTCCAGTAGATAGTGCCAATGAAGCCTTTGCTCCCTTTTAGAGAATGTTATAAATGAGGAATATATATGTAGCCATTAAGCAAGATGATTAAGCACACCCTGCAAGTGCAGTGAAATTTGTAAGTCTATCCAGCTGAATCAAGCACTTGCATCTTGTAGGAGTTTTATTTTGTGCAAAAATAAGAATAAGCAGAACTAGAAGAAATAAAAAGGAAATAAAATGAGCAAAGACTGGGGAGTGGGCTGTACAGGCTCCACAGGCACTGTGACTTGCAAATCTGTTACTGCACACGCTTGCTGGGTAGAAAAGAAATAACAGTAGGTCATTTAACAAAACATTAATATGACACCAAGGAAAAAAAATCACTTATTAGTAAAGTATACAAAAAAAGCCTAAAGCAGGAAAAATGCAAAAGTGTCCATGGATAAATTAAACATAAGCCTCTAGGCTCTAGTAAAAATATATTGAATGAAACACAATAGAACAAAAGCATTAAGACAGTAGACAACGCAACATCTGAAAGAGTTTACACCTCAGTTGTTGTTGGCAGAAAGAAAAGGGTGTCAGAGCATAGCAATGGCAATACGAACCACCTGTATTAAAATTGATCACAAGCTTATAAAAGATAGGTACTTTATTATTAATTATCAACCCCTGTTAATTCAGTTGAGAGTCATGGAGGCCAGCAGCTAACCTGGCAACATCAGACGCAACACATGAACCAACCTTGAATGTGGCACCAGTTCATCCCAGGGCACATTTAATTAAGCACTCAGATTCAGTTACACTGGGCTGAAATCAGAGTCTACTATTAACCCAACAAGAATGTTTTTGTGATGAAATCCAGAGTGCATCTGGAGATAAAAAATGGACTCAGTGTGAATACCCCACACAGAAAACTGTCACCCAATACTTTATTATGCATACAGTAAACCTAACATGGTTACAAAGTGAAGAGGGCATCCATACTCACACATATATGTGGCACATACACTATGTATTGTGAGAGAATTGTTGGACATAGGTGGACAGGTTGAGGGGCCAAGCCAGTGGTAACCCCATTTAATCAAGAAAAATGGCAAATAAGGCTGCAATTGCTACAAAGTAAACAAAAAAAAAAACAGTTTTGATGTATTTTTCTTAGAGCTCCACCTTGTCTGCATACTCTGGTCAAAACATTCATAGAAGGTGTCACCAGAGACATAAATAAGTAAGCCTTTCGACAAGGTTGTCACTCTCTTCACAGACAGACACACATGTTATTAAAGGCCTGGATCTTAGTTTTTATCCCGGACACTCGCAAGCCCAGACACTCAGACTCCTCTCAGTGCTGCCCTTGGTGTCATTGTACTGTTCAAGAACACTTTCACAAATTTTTTTCTCAAGCTATACTCTTGGCATTGGTAAAACATAGGTACTGTAATAATAAATCCAACACCCAATAAAAAGTTATATACAGTATGTAGCAACATTACATAGACCTTTAGGTGATTTTTGCGTAAGCAAACTTATAAACACCACCTACACAGTATCTAGACTGTGATCGGCAGATTAATTTAATTGAGGTTTCATGGTGATAGGCTCAACAAATTAGGAATATGATATGCATAGTACATTAGTAGCATTGTCAGCTACAATGCCTATTAAAGATGGTTTTCATTAATTAACAATTTACTTTAAAAAAACCTTAACACACTTAATGTATTATTGGTACATAGGATTTATGAAGATTAAATTATCATACTGGGACAAGTTAAATGATTGCATCAATATATAGGTGCCAACTGTGGCATTTAACTATCTTAGAGGAAATATAATTACTGTATTCACAAAAACTACCAGTTATAAATGGTATAACTTGATAGGCCTTTAATTAATTAATTAAATAACAATTGACATAGAAGGTTCTTGAGAAATATTTTTTCTGATTCTTTAAAGAAAACGTTTTGCCAACTATTATATGTGGCCAGCATCATCTGGTATTCGAATCACAAAAAGTATTTCTTAAGTTGTGTGTTTCTTGTGGTAGAATTGGAAAATCATTTAATTTATACATGGCACAAAAAAATAGGAGCCACACCAAATATTTGTAATGTTCTTCCAAAAGTTTCAAATGCATTTGTCACACACTTGACATAATTACAATACAAAAAACGTATTTTTCAAATTTGTTACTATTTTAAACACTCACTACATCTGATCCTTTATTAATGACCTCAGCTGAGTTTCACTCATCAATAAATGAATCAGAACAACCTGATCCTCATCTCTACAAAAGGTAAAACATAAATTGGAACTGTACAGTAATTCTCTGTTTGATAGACATAATTTTAGCTAAAAGTGCCAGATCGATTAATGTTCAAGTAAAAGATGACTCACGTTATACTAAACTACTTTTTGCAATATGTAGACATCTCCCTTGGTTAAACAAAGAACCTCAACTTTAAGTTCAAGATATGAGTTCAAGTTTTTTGTCGTATATACTGTATATTAAAATGGAATACTTACTTTCATGTCTGCTCAGTGCCAGCAGTGCCAACAAAGACACACACACACATGCACTCACACACACACACACACACACAAATAAAAATATGTAGCATTTTTTATATTCAGTATATATTTACACATATAAATTATATTCATTATGCATTTGCCCTTAATCCTTTTTTCACATAAATGATTGTCACGACCTGGGATTTTGATCAGTTTGATTGGGAATTTTTATTTATAAGTTACTCTTACAAAAATTAAAGAAAGTTATAAACCATTAAAAAATTTAATTCCAAAAATACAATGTCTACAATTTGTAAGTATTCTCCCACCTTTCTGTTCTTGGTTGTACCAACTCTTACAGCTATTGTAGTAAGTAGTCTTTTTTGGTTAAGGCATTTAAACATTGCACAGTATGATGAAGTAAGATTTGCCTATGCCGTTTTTATTGGTAGTAGACAGGACTTTTTAGGTATTGCCATGGATGGTCCATGAGGCTAAGGCCAGGACTTTGACTGCGCCATTCAAAGTCATTGATTGTCTTCATTACAAACTATCCATTGTTGCTATGGCAGTTTGTTTTCAGTCATTGTCCTGTTGAAAGACAAACTTACTACACACTTTAACCTTTCTGGCACAGGAGACCAGGTTTTCCTCCTGGAACTGTCCTTATTATTGTAGAATTCATCTTTCCATTGATCCTGATCAGATATGTGTTTCTGCTGTTGAAAGCCATACCTATGACATGATGTTGCTACGATCATATTTTACAACAGGGATGGTTTTACTTCACTGATTTGCAGTGTTAGACTTATACCATACATCCTGCTTAGTGTTCAGGCCAAAAAGCTTCACTTCAGTCTCATCAGACCATAAGACTTTCTACATCTTTGCAGAATTATTCAAGTGATGTTTTCCATATTATTTACAGACAAGGACATTTTCTCTCTATTATATTAAAAAAAGTTTTCTGTCGTAGCTGCGTTATTCAGCCTTGACCACTTCCCTCCGCATCGCTCACCCAACTATTACTCATACTGTGCAAATCCTCTCTCCGTACCACCCCACGACACTCTCAGTGCTGCCCTTCAACGCAGTCGGTTATAATGGCAAGGCAGAAAAGCAAATTATCTATTCAAGAACCTCAAATATTATATTGCAATAGAAAAACAGCGAGAAGAGTTGATAATGAACGGTGAAAAAAGAAAATGAACAAAAAAGAGCTGCATATAGAAAAAATCATCCAATAAACGAGAAAGAGAAAAATATCTTAAACAATATGCGAACAGAAATGCAAAAAAGCAACGTCTATAGAATGTGTTTTTTTATGTTTTACTTTTTTACTGTTACTTTTTCCTAAGTTTTATTATTCATTGTTAATTAAAATAGGCAGTTGTAGTGAAATACTCAAGTAAGAGATTTTCTATCTGTAATAGCTAAGGACCAAACCATCATCCACCCATGCCCCACATAGTCTTCTATATACCACCTTCTTAAATACAATCGCTTTCTTTAATAGAAGGGCACCCCTACGCCCTTCGAGTGGTTGAGCCAAGAGATAGTGGGCACCTTGCGTCTGCCTCCAAGGGTTAGGTGTGGAGCCCCGTAGTTTTTATGATTTCTTTTTCAGCCATTGCTTCTTCCTTCCCAGTATTCCATAAGGTCAATTTATGTGTAATAGGAGATTTTTGAGCTATGAGCATCGTCCTTAATCATGGTTACTGATTTGTACAGCTCAGTTAGAGTGACAATTGGTGTTGAGTTTAAATGAGGTGGCCTAACCTAGGTTACATATTTTTCCACTTCTGTATGAAGGACTGAGCTTCAAGGGTATATTCAGTGCCTTTGAGATGGTCTTGTACCTTTCCCCAGGTCTATGCCTCTCTGTAATTATATCCCTGATTTGTTTTGAACACTCTTTTGTTTTCTTTGCTTTGTAGAAAAGCACCTCAAAAAAATTAGTCTTCACAAATGTTATGACTACTTTTAAATCATAAAATTTAGTTTTTTTCCTTTTTGGCCCTTTAACTGTTGAAAGGTTTCCAATTTATGTTTAATAGAATCTGAGATATTAAAATGTGAGAATCTAAATATTTTATTAAGGTACTGTATAAATATATTAGTTGCTTTCATCTTTTTTTACCTGCATGTGCATGTACACACAAGTCTTTAAAGGTAATGTTTGATGTTGTGTGGAGCTTTTGTTTTGTTGCTGCTCTGGGTTGAAGTGGAGAATTCTTCTTGTAGTGGAATGCACTCTTTCTTTTTGCTGCAAGATCATTTGTTTGTGGTGTGGAGTATTTTCTTCATTTAGGGCCTTTGCTGTTTCATCTGCAAAATCAAAGGAAAAAGCATTACTCTTTCTGGCACAAGAATTTAGATGGTAAAGTTCCTTTCTTGAAGTGATGGCTACAATACATCTCAGCCTTCATACTGGCTCACTATTTAGGTTGGGTTGAATCTCAGCTCTCAGGTTCACAAAGAGAAGAGTTTGTTGGATCCTGCTCTCCAAGGTGGCTCATAGCTTTTTAGGTTCAGAGAGCAGGTTTCACAGGTTTTCAGGTATTTTGGAGAGTGACAGCAGAGCTCCTGTGAGAGTGCTCTTGAGAGAGCCACTTGAAAGAAACAGAGAGAGAGCCTTGCATTTCCCCAGGAGTTCAGTAAGAGTGTGCAAAGATTATAATAGAGAGATGTGTGTTACTAGTTGGTTATGGGAATATAACTTCTCCTGAGAAAAGTCACTTCCAGATACAAAATCAATGTGTCCACAAAGGTGAGTTCATCTTTCCATCAGAGTTGTCATTTCTTGAATTATAGGTCTTTGTTCTTGCTTGATTTCATTTTGTACCTTCTGGCTCAAGAGGTCTGCAGAGGGGCCTCTGCAGAGATGCTATTGCATCTCTGATTTATATCTTTGTTATAAGATGAAGTTGAGGCAGATCCTGGTACATGCTGGAGTTCAGTCACTTAGTTTGAAATGCAAGTTGGGGAAGGTGCAGCTGGATACTTACTTCTTAAATCTGTTTTCTTAACAGGCCTGGTGTGCCACTAAAGTCTAGAAGAATGGGTAATGCCCACTTTGTCCTACAATAGAAACAAATCATGCTGTAGAATATTACAAAGCTGTATGAATCATAAATCATTGTGCGCAAAAGCAAACACATTAACAAGCATGCATAATAACAATTTTGATGCAACACACACAAAACATGAATTGTTCTATATTTTCTACAGCACAGTGTTCAATATGGCTGTTAACTCATAAATTCATCTAGTCAAATTGGCTGTAATAATCAAAACTGATGGAACTGCAAAACATGAAGTGCTATCATCTACAGGGAGATGCATACCAAAGTTCCCTGTCGCTCAAATAACATTATTAATACAAGTTACAAAAAAGGGCAAGAAAAATCGAGCCTTTTGGCAAATCATTTGTAACTTCCAAGGAAGATGAAACATAGTTATCAGATTTAACCCTCTGGCTGTGGTTCAGAAGATAATTGATGAGCCACACTGCATCAATTGAAACCAAGCATTGAAAGCATAAGACAGATCGATAAAAACTGCTGCAAAAGGTTTCTGTGGGAATAAAGCTGTCATAATGTTATCTAGGAATTTCAGTACTGATATTGTACAATCATTTCCAGACAAAAGGACTATAACAAAACCCAAAATGCAAGTAATGGGATATAGACCAGACTCTTCATAAAATACTAGAACATTATAAAATATTCTATCTTAACAATGCTGATGGTTTGATAAAAAAAGTTAAGCAGTCAATTCAAGTTACATCCAAACTTCTGTAAGTAGTTCCCATGAAGACTAATTTTTAATATTAGTGAGCTAAAACATTTATGACTAAATTTAACACTCACACTAAAAGTTAATGGTTCATCATCATTGTCATTTTATTTATTAAAAGTAAAATCAAATAGTAATAATTTAAATATTTTTTAAATCCACTAATTTCCAATACATATCTTTACAGTATTGGGAACAGTGCAGGAGGTCTAGACAGGGTACTAGTCTATTACTGGGTAACACTCTTACTTATTTAGCATCCATTTAGAGTTAAGTTCACCTGTTGTGCACATTTGTGATGTGGGAGGAAACCAAATTGTCTGGAGAAAACCTATGTGGATGATAGGCGAAAGTATAAACTTCACTCAAAGTGTGCCCAAGCAAAGATTTGGAATCAGGATTCTACAGCTAAACAATACAGGTGAGTCAAAATTATGTTAACACTAATAGATTATTTTTATCTCGACCACACCTTTCCAGGTCAATGGATAGGTCGTGGTGGACCATTACCACGGCCTCCACACTCTACTCATATGACACCCTGTGATTTCTGGTTATGACGTATGGTGAAGGAGCATGTGTATAGCAGGAAAGTTTGTTATATCAATGACGTGAAGGACAGAATATGGACTGTGGTATCATCTATTCCCCGCAAAATGTGTGTTTGTGCTTTAAATGGTACTGCTGCTCTTTGGCATTTTGTGTGTTGAACATGATAGCGAACAGGTTGAGACATTCATGTAAATTATCTTGTACATATGAGGTATGTTTTGTGAAAAAAATTGTTTCCGCCATTCAAATGTTAACATAATTTTGACTCACCTTGTATATGGGCTATCAATACCATCCAAAAATTAATCGGTATAACTAAAATGATCAGCAAGATGACCCAACATGTCCATAATTGACAATTATTTCTTTCACTGGTCCATTTCTAATGCAACACCTTTATCACAGTACAATACTTCACTTCCACCATTCTCTTCAACTGATGAAATTCTAAGTAATCTATATCTTTATTATTGTAGTTTGCTCTTTCTCCTTGTGCACATTGTGTTGGTAGCATGGGGGAACCCCTTAAATGGAGGATGGACAAGTCAGGGTGGTTTATCAAGAAGTGACCAGAAGCGCATCACACACAAAACACTTCAGAAGGACATTGCAAAAATCCAGGGAGCCATTCCAGCCTGGGAAGATAAAATTGAAGGGGAGAGGACTTCTCTTTTTAGTCACATTGCAACAAATTTTGGAAGAAAGTAATGAAAGTTCATCAATGAAACCTTGCATTTTTATTTGGACATGATACACAGTCATGAACCTAACTCTTCTGCACTTTCTTCACCCTTACTGTAACTAATCATTTAGTTTTTTGCTGCATACATCTTTAAACATTTTGATTCCATACCATGTTTTCATGTAAATGTCTGTTCCAGGGGTCCATAAGTTGAGTCCTGGAAGGCTGCAGTGGCTTTCTGTGTTATTGTACCAACTGTGAAATATGCCTTGCCACATCATTGTATACACATGAATATCTTGTAAGAATTTCAGAAGAAAAAGGAGGCATTGCTCAATCTGCACAAAATGCAACTAAAAATAACTTATTTTTGTGAAAGTAAAACCATATGTGTTAAGCATGTTCTGCATTGATCCATGTATAACGCGACCAGAGAAAAAACACAAGCTTGAACATTAGTGATGTGAAAAATGATTCTTTTTAGTGATTCAATCCATTTTGTTCTGTTCACCAAAATGATTTTAATCTTTGAATCAGTAATTCATTCACTTCAAAAACAACATCAAGCTATACAGTAGACCCCCGCGAAGTTCAGAGTTCGCGGCCTCAGTCATTCGCAGATTTTTCCTTAGAACCTAACTAATAATTGTTAGCGGAAACCGCAAATATCCTTCGCAATTTTTATGGCTTTTTTCGTGGCAATACTATACTGTAGAGAGAACAGAAAACAGCTGTAGAGAAAACCGCGACTTGGGATGGTGAAATTAGCCAATTGAATTTGAAACTGCAACTCCCAGCAGTCCCTGCAGTGGCACTGATTGGTCTTCTGCTGCGGGTGCTGGGGCTGTTGAGGTCAAAGGATGTCAGTGCGGCTTTTAAAAAGGGGGCCGGTGACCAAAAGCAAAAAAAAAAAAGTTTTTGTAATTTGTGTTTCAAGTTCCTGTCTGTCTGCCTTCTGTTGGGTTACCTGTATTTATTCATTTTGTTCTGGATCGTTTCGTGCATCTGGATTGTCTGCCTGTGTACATGAGGACTGTAAGTGGATTCATGGCCATCCTGCAAAGAAAGGAGCGCTCCTGAACCCGTCCACCCGTCTTCACCATTTCAGGAACTACTGGTAGAACTATCTGTACATTCCCGTTCAACCTGTGGATCTCTGCATTATCTATTTTCATCATTACATTTCATCTGTTGCTGTTTTTCATGAAATTTTTCATGATTTACTGTGTGTGTTTTGTTTGTGCTTTGTTGTATCTAAGGTGTAATCACAGTAAAGGGAGGGAACAGGGGTGGTATCATTGTTTTCTTATTTCATTTGTTTTCTTTACATTCTTTATTTGCTGTTTGATTACTGGTTTGCTTTGTTTTTGTCTCTGTTTGTGAGTGTTTGCGTCGGTCAAGGTGGGAATCTCCACCATAAAAATAAATAAATCACCGTCTTCTCAATTGCGGCTTCTCGTGCGACACTACACTTACTTAAAAGCCTGAACCGTACCTGTCCTTTTTGGCTGATTGTTTTGTTTTTCTCTCCTCCCCCAGACAGGGGTTGTGCTCCCCTATGATGTTTGCTATTGTTTAATCATTAACTAACTGCATGCTGAGCACCTTTTACTTCTGAAAGAGACATGTTTGTTTGAAGTGTTTGAATAAAGTATTTGTGTGCAATTCTGTGACCCAAGATGCACTAAGACTAGCCTGCCAGTGTTAGTGCTTTACCTCTGTGTGCTGCTTGCAGCCAGTTTAAACGCAGTTGGCTCAGTGATTTACATCCATGGCGTCAGTTGCACTTTGTACATATTGTTCAAGTAGTGAGATCGACAGGCGGATCGGTGCGGCATCCGCAGTGATGCGGGCTCTGCATCGGTCTGTCGTGGTGAAAAAAGAGCTGAGCCGTAAGGCAAGGCTCTCAATTTACCAGTCGATCTACGTTCCTACCCTCACCTATGGTCATGAGCTATGGGTAGTGACCGAAAGAACGAGATCGCGAATACAAGCGGCTGAAATGAGTTTCCTCCGCAGGGTGTCTGGGCTTTCCCTTAAAGATAGGGTGAGGAGCTCAGTCATCCGGGAGGGGCTCAGAGTAGAGCCGCTGCTCCTCCGCATCGAAAGGAGTCAGATGAGGTGGCTCGGGCATCTGATCAGGATGCCTCCTGGACACCTCCCTGGTGAGGTGTTCCGGGCACGTCCAACCGGGAGGAGGCCCCGGGGAAGACCCAGGACACGCTGGAGGGACTATGTCTCCCGGCTGGCCTGGGAACGCCTTGGGATTCTCCCGGAAGAGCTGGAAGAAGTGGCCGGGGAGAGGGAAGTCTGGGCTTCTCTCCTTAAGCTGCTACCCCCGCGACCCGACCTCGGATAAGCGGAAGAGGATGGATGGATGGATGGATGGATGGATGGATGTTCAAGTAGTTTTTAAAATAGTTTTTACAGTTCATTAGCAATGTGTAAAATGATTAGTGTTGCAGTAATTGTGATGCTCTTTGCATTAAAAAAATGTTTTTACTTTAAAATTTCACATTTTCTTTGTTTATTGTGACTTTTACTTAAAGTGCAGCAAAAAAGTATTTGCCGTCCAGGGATGCATTAACCCCCAAGTATGTGGCAGTTTAACGTTAAAGCCCCAAGATGCCGCTGAAACCCCCTGCACCATCTAAGGCGTCTGGCAAAGAAAACACGCTTGCATGAATTACAGTACTTATAGCGGTAACATTGGTATTTTACATTCTAGCACTGCAGGTAACAAAGCAGTACAGTATACAGGTTTACCTTTACACTCTTAATTTTTAGGTAATGTATTAAGCTGAGTCTGAAATTAAGTTAAAGTGTTTTGAGGCATATTTAGGGTTTAAACTATGAAAATAGGCATTTTTTTAACCATATCCAAAATTCATGTTTTTTCACAATTTGCGGGTGCTCTAGGAACGTAACCCCCACGAATTTTGGGGGTGTACTGTATTCTAGTTTAAAATCTAGATTAGTATCATAACAGTGTAACAATTCCAACCGTCAAACAATATAAAAAGCAAGCAACAAAATAAGTAATTTACACATAATATTAATAATAGTACTAATAATAATCATAATAATGATCCTCTTTATTGAATTCTGACAATAAATAAAATTTCATCAATAAATAGAAAAAAAAATCAATCATACATTTAGAATCTTAGCATAGCACACATACTGTATCATGATAAAACTTTCTGATGTAGTCTCCTATACATACTATATATCATCATTGAACTGAACTGAGATTCAGTGTACAGTGAATCTTTTGTCTGCAGTTTGTTCCATGGTTCAGTACGCAAACAGATTTTTTCAGTGATTTAGTTCAGTATACTATATTGCAATTGTTTTGTGTGCTGTTCGTGAATGAACTTGCAATTGTTCTCCATATCAGTAGGAGTATTCTCATTCATTCAGTCAGTCAGTGTACGTACAGTGACGGTCATAGTCACTCAGTCAGAGTGAACTAGTCAAAGGGAGGTGTTTGATGTTGTCTACTAAGTCAGTCATTGGCTAGTTGTCATCATGACCGTTTTGCTGAAATAGTTTACTGATAGGCAATTTCCCACAGACAGCAGCCATTTCATTGAAATTAAGATTATAACATAGCACACTCTGAACATGTCTCAAAATGATTTGTTCTTTAATGTCATTGTACCAATAAGTTCATTCAGAGACCAAGACAAGTACAAAAGAACTAGTTTGTTTGTTCATTGCCCATCATTATTAAACATATGGCATAATGTGTTTCTGCCTTTAATCTGTGTAGAAGTTAATGACAGAGCGTAATATCTTATATTTACTAAAACATTACTGAAACCCTGGTGTGTTATGAATGCCACCTTTCATTCATTTTTTGTGCATCTCCTGGCAGAGATAAAATTCATTATGACTTCTTTTTAGGGTCTTTCAAACACAAGAAATTCAATGGTACACCTTATTTTTCAATCAGAAACTTCTCTGGAAAGTTTATAATTATTTACTGCCATACAGTATTCGGCACCATTTAGGGATTCCTGCATGGTTGCTGCCATAGCAATCTTTTCCATGATGCACTGGAAGAATGCAACAGGTCACCACATGCATTCCCTGATTATCTGAGATAGATTTAAATAATGATTTTGCCATTTTTTTGACTCCTGGCAATACAAATTACCAATGAACTTTGGACTTTCATTTTTGGTTAATGATTTAGTGAATTCTGGTATCGATCCTTGCCTGTTTCATAACCACATCCATTTTCCTGATCATAGCTCATAAAATTATTTACTGACCACCTTTTCAGTCAGTACATGGTGAAGACTGCAGAACAGTTACACATGGGAAACATTATGGAAATTAAAATAGCATCAACTAGTGTTGCTCATGGATCCACCTTCTTATGTTCAAGTCCTGCGTCTGGCTGTTGTCTATGTAGAGTTTGTATGCTCTCTTTGGGTCTGTTGATATTTTTGTTATACTTCCCCAAAGGTGTGAATTTTAGATTAATTGGTGAATTTAAATTGGTAAGTGGGTATGTTATGAGTGTGTCTCACAATGCACATGGCTGTTTCATGCCTTATTCTGTTGCCACAAGAAGAGATCTAGCATGAAGTATTCTGAATTGGATTAAGCCTTGTGACAGAAACATACCTATAATGTCACCAAGGCAATCCAGATGTTTTAGGTTTCAGAAAATGTATTTACAAAGTAACATAAATGATACAAGGGAGGGTAAACAGAAGGAGTAAACACAACACAAAATGTATGACAAATTAACAAAACCTATGCCACTTTTCTTGGCTAACTAACACAATATATGTGGCTTGTCCACATAAAAACTAGGAATCAAATTAAAGAATTTTCTCCAACCCAGGCAAGCCCTTGCCTCTACTCCACTCTTATCTTACATCTCTTTTATTGCCAGAAATGATGGAGTCTTGGGATCTCAGAGGTAAGATCAAGTGTACTCAGAAGAGCAAAAGAGAGTGAGGCCTCAACACAAAACCAGGCCAGAGACTTCACATGCCCGCCTCAAGCAGTCTGACTACTAACACTCCTGTGAGTCTTCGGCCTCTCCAAGCACCAAACATTGGGACCAGACTATTAAAGTTCAAAATACTTTAAATGTCTCTAAATATAACAAAATGCACCTAACAAGAAAAGAAAACCATCAAACCATTTGGTTGAGAAAAAAATTCATAAAGAATCTTTATTACAATATTTTTTGAGTAAAAAAAATGGCAAAAGGAAGCAAAAAAATCAAAAGCCAGAAAAAAATGATACTCCCAAATGAAGCATTTCACGACAAGCAATCACAGCCTCTGAAAGAGATACTCCCCAGCCTCAAATTTATAGGCTGAGGGCTGTTCTTCAGAAGTAACTTTAGGGTGGCCCAGCATCTTGGGGTTTCATACGCAAAACACAAGAAATAAAAGAGACCATGTCTTACGTGAAGACCAAATAATAAAAAAAAAAACATAATAATATCAATTTATATAGTTACAATAAACACATGAAAAATAAAACGTTAGAATAAACAAAGGAGACATACAAAAGAAAAATCAACATAAGCCAGGAAACAGGTTATAATATTAATTCCAGGTGAGAAGCCCCATTAACTGCAGGTGCTGTATATATATATATATATATATAT
>JANRMT010062818.1:8597867-8636467 GCA_026402145.1 Polypterus bichir lapradei | reverse complement strand
TATATATATATATATATATATATATATATATTGCTCAAAAAATTAAATGAAGACTTTTAAATCAGAGTATAGCATCAAGTCAATGAAACTTCTGGGATATTGATCTGGTCAGTTAAGTACCATAGGGGGTTGTTAATCAGTTTCAGCTGCTTTGGTGTTAATGAAATTAACAACAGGTGCACTAGAGGGGCAACAATGAGACAACCCCAAAGCAGGAATGGTTTAACAGGTGGAAGCCACTGGCATTTTCCCTCCTCATCTTTTCTGACTGTTTTTTCACTAATTTTGCATTTGGCTACAGTCGGTGTGTTACCTTTCCTGCCTGTCTCTGGACTGTGGTCGTGGTGACGCAGGGGAACTTCTCCTTCCTCATGTCCAGTGATGTGAAGCTCCAGGGCTAGAGCAATGTGCTCTGGGGTAAAACCCTGTCCCTGAGTTTCCTTGTCCTAATTTACAGCAGGGAGTGACACACAAGGCTTGACTGCTCCAAAGTTACTTTTATTAAATCTTTCTTTTAAGGTGCTTGTTTCAGGTTAACAGAGACCATAACCAGGAGAGCCCCAGCACAAGCCAAAAACAAAAATCAACCACCCCTTATCCCCATCTATATTCAAACACCAACTCCACCCACATCCCACATTCAGTATGATCTGGATGTCAGGCTGCTATTTTAAGCTCTGATCCCAACAAGTGTCACTACTGGTAGCATGAGGTGATACCTGCATCCTACAGAGGTTGCACAAGTAGTCCAACTTCTCCAGGATGGCACATCAATAAGTTCCATTGCCAGAAAGTTTGCTGTGTCTCTAAGCACAGTCTCAAGGGCATGGAGGAGATTCCAGGAGACAGGCAGTTACACTAGGAGAGCTGGACAGGGCCGTAGGAGGTCCTTAACCCATCAGCAGGACCGGTATCTGCTCCTTTGGGCAAGGAGGAACAGGATGAGCACTGCCAGAGCCCTACAAAATGACCTCCAGCTGGCCACTGGTGTGAATGTGTCTGACCAAACAATCAGAAACAGACTTCATGAGGGTTGCCTCTAGTGGGCCCTGTGCTCACTGGCCGGCATCATGGAGCTCGATTGGCATTTGCCATAGAATACCAGAATTGGCAGGTCCACCACTGGTGCGCTGTGCTTTTCACAGCTAAGAGCAGGTTCACCCTGAGCACATGTGACAGATGTGAAAGAGTCTTGATAAGCCATGGAGAATGTTATGCTACCTGTAATATTTGGTTTGGTGGTGGGTCAATGATGGTCTGGGGAGGCATATCCATGGAGGGACGCACAGACCTCTACAGGCTAGACAACGGCACCTTGACTGCCATTAGGTATCGGGATGAAATCCTTGGACCCATTGTCAGACCCTGTGCTGGTGCAGTGGGTCCTGGGTTCCTCCTGGTGCACGACAATGCCCGGCCTAATACGACGAGAGTATGCAGGCAGTTCCTGGAGGATGAAGGAATAGATACCACTCTTGCCTGACCTAAATCCAATAGACCACGTCTGGGACATTATGTTTCGATCCAACGCCGCCAGGTTGCACCTTGGACTGTCCAGGAGCTCAGTTATGCCCTGGTCCAGATTTGGGAGGAGATCCCCCAGGACACAATCCGTCTTCTCATTAGGAGCATGCCCCGACATTGTCAGGCACACATACAAGCATGTGGGAGCCATACAAACTACTGAGTATGATCTTGAGTTGCTTGAATGAAATTTCGGCAAAATGGACTAGTCTGCTGCATCATTTTTTCAATTAGATTTTCGGGGTGTCTTTGAATTCAGCACTCTGTATGTTGATAATTTTCATTTTCATCAAACAATGTGGCATCCTTTCGTTCCTAACACATTACCCAGTCCATATCAGTATAGATATCCAGTATGATTTTTCTTCCCATTATATATAGTGGTCTATATTTTACATGAATATTTTGCATCATGTATATCATTATCCAACTAGCTTAATACTCTTGCAATACTTTTTCAAAATAATGCAATGGGGTGCTTAGTTATTTTGCATGCATAATATTTCAAAACTGTCTTATACTGTATTCTGATCCAGCTAAAAACTGTAGCCAACACATACATCTATAAGGCACTTTAAATGTTTGTTTTGATAAATGGCTCATTGGGTATGGGTAGACTGCCAATGGGGAAAAACAGCCAAGTCCTGTGATGGATTAAAATGAAAACAAAAGATTTTTCCAGCTGATTTTTTTTAATTGGATAGTTACTCTGCGGGTCAGAAAATGGATGGATGATCCATTAGTGGAGCTGTGTCTTTTCCTGAAGCGTGAGTGAGTGTAGATTTTGAAGAGCCATGTATACTGCAGGCATCTGTTGGCTTGTTCAAAGTTGTTTAAAATTTTGCATCAGTGCTCCTAATGTAGGCATAGTGTGGTGAAAACTGGAATTTCTTACACTTTGAGCACATTTTAAAGGGCTGTGATTTTTTTCAATTCATCTGCACAGATTGTTACTCCTGAACTTAACAAAGCAGAGTACCTAGAATGAAATGATTCCCAATATACATGAACATGATTTATACTTGCATATTTTAGCTCAAAATCAATGCTATTGGTGCCAAGGTATACTTCTGCAAAATGTGCAATGACTTTATTAAAACATAATTATGACACTAATTTACTTTCTGCGTTTACTCTGTCTCTAATGTCATTTAAGTTTTATTAATGTACTGAATGTGGATTATTTTTGTTTTACTGCTAAACACATGCTGAAACCTCTGTGTGCATTTCTCTAGAGTAGAACAACACACACTGTCTAGACAGAGACCTGGAGGGACACCCAGCTTATCCATCTGTCTCTCCCATGCTGACATTAAGGACCTTAAGGTTAACCCTGCAGATCTAGACCTCCGATCCTAACACCTTGTGATGGGTCTTTGTAAGGTCGGGTTTACATGTTGTAGGACATAAACCCCTGTAGCCCTGTATATTTTACCCTACTTGACCCTTCAAGAAAATCCCACGTATACCAGCTGCACTGGACTGCAGCAGTTTAAAGTAAGGGTGAAATCAAAAGATAGATTGCAATATCAATAAAAAGCAGAGATCATAATTGGTAGGGTAAGAATAAATTAAAAGCCAGGATGTGAGACAACATTGTATATCGTATCATTTTGAGATGGCAGACATTTTGCTTAAAACCCACATTGAACTGCTTTTTACTGTAGATTTTGCTTAGATAAAGCTCAGTGAAATTTAATTAAACTCTTTTTTACCTACAAACCTGAAACTTTTCTCACACATTTCATACACAGCAATGCTGTAAAAATCTTTTTCATATTTTAGTCTATCTTGCACACATTTCACACAGAGCAATGCTGTGAGAATCTGTTTTGCGTTTTAGTTTATCTTGCTATGCATTTTCTCTAAGTCTACAAATATTTTATTTTTACTTTACTTCAGTACATACCTCACATTTGTTTAGTCTACAATGACCCTGGGTCTGTAACTTAAATCCCAGATATCAATATATAGGTAAAGACCCTTGACAAGATGTTGATCAAAACTTTTGGGACAACTTTTCCATCATCAGAGTCAGGGCCGGATTTAGATGAAAAGAGGCCCTAGGCTATTTCACTTATGAGGCACTTTCACCTCCCATTTTTAAGTTTGTTCAAATTGCTAACAATTTGAATGTAGGCCCCTCTTGATCTTGAGGCCCTAGGCTGAAGCCTAGTTAGCCTATAGGAAAATCCGGCCCTGATCAGAGTAGTTAGCCAACGGTATGTATATAACACCACAAGGTCCAGCAACACACTTTTTTTCTTTTTTGGCATAAACAGATCACCCGAGAATGGAAGGCTCCATTTCCATCAGAGAGATTCTATTCTATCAGAGACCACTGTTGAAATTCATGAATCCAGTTCAGGATGGGAAAAATACCTTTATTATTGACAAATGTGTGGAGTCACAATGGTACCAAGAAGTAGATGAATGAATTAAAGCTGTTGATTACACTTCTTAAATACACAGTTAATTACAGAAGTATGTGATTAGTGGGCATTTCTCATATCTTTATAAATTACTGATAAATGGACCCTCAGAGTCAGAATTCTGTTGCACTAGATTATACTGGTTTTCTTATCAACACTTAACCTTGTGTAAAAGTAACAGCAGGACTGGGTCACAGATTCAGACACTTTTATTTCAAATGCTTTCCAAGAGTGCTATGGGCAAAAGTTAGCAGTTATAATATAAGGCATTCAATATGATCGATATATAATGAAATACTGAATATTATATTTCACACAAACAATCAACAGTATTCATGCATCAGCCTGACTTCTAAGTCTAAATAAGCCACCTAAACGACAAACCCCCTCTCTTCTTATTTCTCTCTCTTGCACAGATGTTTTCTTTGATGTTATTTTTCAGTTTCCATATTCTTATAGAAAGCATGGTTTAAGCTTTTTGACTTTGGAACCAGGATGATTTGTGATTTTAGATCAAGACTTTGCTATTATTCATTATCATTTATTTTTAAAAGGTAAGTACAGGAATAGATAGCTAAATCGTTACTTCTTTCCCACAGATACAGTGGTTGATGTGGCAGACTTCCAGTAGAGAGAAGTACCATTGGTAAGTGGCAATAACTATTTTGTATGAACCTCCAGTGTCTAGGGGCCATCCATCTTGTCTGTTCAAGTAAAAGCTAGTAAAAGTGGAGTATTGAGGAGTGATAGACTGTGCAGCCATTACTCATAATTACTTAGGTGTGACATGTGTTAAGCTTAGGGTGTGAGAGAACAAGCCAATCCATAGCAAAGTTGATGAGTCCTACTCATTCCATGATAATACAATGACAATAGAGTCAATAACTAAAATATATGATGCAGCCTAAACCAAAAGGCATACTTCAATGTTGAGGAACAAAAACAAAAAAAGATTCTTTACCAGAGATTACTTTAACAAGAATAATGAATATAAATTAATTTGGATGACCAGAAATTGATGTCACACATCTCACACATAGCGCTCACCCCCTATCTCACACAAACCACCACCATCATCCTGCTTAGCAACAACCTGGGAACCCTGCACAGCAAACCTCCCAAAATGGCAGTAACCATAATTTAAGGTGAAATGGTGGCTCTGAGGCTAGGGATCTGCACTGGCAATTGGGAGGTTGCCAGCTCAAATCCTGTAAATGCCAAAAGGGACTCTGCTCTGTTAGGCCCTTGAGCAAGGCCCTTAGCCTGCAATTGCTGAGCGTTTTGAGTAGTGAGAAAAGAGCTATATAAATGGAAAGAATTATTAAAAACAACATGACGCCATGGGAAGACATATTTCCTAATTAATACCTTTCAGAAACATTCTAAAACAAAACAACAATCTGATTGTTAAATTACTTGCCCAACAAAACCCCAAAATGACAGCTCCCTTATTTTTAAAATGCAATGAAATGCTGTAAAATATTCAAAACAAAGATCAGATCATGACACATGTTGTAGGTGGACACACCCGATACCTTAACCCAATCTAGACCAAATTACTATTAAAAGGTTTTATGTCATTTGTTAAAGCACAGAACAACATACAAAGATAAAGTGCAAATGATATCTAATATAATACTTTAGCTTGTTGCCTGCTTTAACTACTAGCTTCTATAACGCAGTTAAAAAATAAGTAATATAGAAAGTAACAATCAATAGTCTGCAGTTACACTGATTCAGACATTCCTTCCTACAAACTATAAATCTAACTGAGTGTATATTCAGGTTTAGGAACTTCTACCAGTATTTAGAAATCCTACATATGTACATATGTACATGTGTTATTTTTTGTCCTAAAAATGACATTGCATTCTGTGGTGATGTAATACTTTTCTTTTTCGTTTCATGTTTAACAACCCATTACTAATCTAATATATAAAGCAGAGTCGAAGTATGTGTGTATGTATGTATGTTTGTTTGTCCGCCATACAAATCTGCACCGGGCGTCCGATCGCCACCAAACTGGGGATGGGGCTCCTTTGTGACCAGGAGGAGGTCATCGGGTATGTTTGGTTGGAGAAAATGTTTGTGGTGAAGGGCAGGGCACCTTTTTACCAACACAACATTCGGCACACGTCCCTGTACTTATCATCGACAAGATGGCCGCACGTTGCAATAGACGTTCACAGCGGCGCCATCTAGTGGCACCTTTGGTTCCTGTGCGTCGCTCTTTACCCATGTTTCTTTAAATTGCCAAGAGATGGCGGAAATGTCCAAGTATGAGAAGCCCGACTGCTTTGATCGGGTGAATAGGAACTGCTGTATGGATGTAAAACGTGAATCACCTAGTAAGTGTGACCGGCTGACACACCCACATTTCTGCGGGTCACACCCCCACACGCACTGATAGTGCTGTATTTCATTCGCCAACGTCCGCTATATGGCAGCACGTTTGAATAGAGACTCGCCTTAAAAAGACAGCATCCTTCCCCCGCCATTTTCCCCACACGCAGCAGTGGTTGTATGTCATTCCTCTCTGTAGTTACCATCGCCAACATCCGTTACATGGCAGCATGGTTTAACACAGATGCTCTTTACAAACAGAGCACCCCTCCCCGCCATTTTTCCCAGTATGGTTTCGGTGCTACTCTTTCTCACTGGCTTTCCATATTTAGGAGTAGAACTGCTACATCACAAGCCAATGAAACTCCCAAAGAGAAAGGCAATCCCGTCTGAAGTACTAAAGAATTACAGCTGCTACTTCGAGAGCCTATGAAACATCTGAAGAAAGAGAAACCAGGCTGTCTGCCATGTTCTAGAGTTGGCAATCCTCACAATTTGTTCATTTTCACACCACAAGGGAAAACAAAAAATATAATGTATCCAAAGATTCTAGAATGACCACTTATATTACTTATTACAATAAAATGTAAATCAGAAAACTGTTTCTTCTATTTCTATGTTCTGTTTCTTTCATTTGGGAAATTCACCAGTTATAAATTCCCGGGCAATGGTACTCCTGCTAGTACTTTATATTTAAAATATACATGTCTTTACATAATTATTATTTCCGGATTTCTAATTCTATTTTTACTTGTTTATCAAAGGTTTCAGGCTTATTATCTTAAAAAGCATATCTGTGTTAAAATAATCAGATAATTGAGAATGACACTTGAATAATAAAATATCTTAATTCAAAAGTTAATTTTCATTAGCAGCACACCAAAAAAACAAACTAGTTCTTGCAGTTTTAACTGACCTCCTTGTCCACATGTACAGCATATTAGCTAATTTTTTAAAAATATTAATTTAAGGGTCACGTTTTCACATGGACAGTTTTAATTTCTTGTCATTTGAGTTTCTCCAGTCCATTTATAACATAAATTACTTCTTACGCTGAGCTTTTGGTAGTGGCCTAGGGTGGTATGTTTTCTCGACAGTGCAGAGAATATGTCTGCAGCATGGTGCCCAGGGGAATCAAACCTGTAATTTGTTCCAATAAATCACCAATCATATACCCTCACTTACAGCAATCAACCCATGCAAATGCAAACACTGAGACCAATTTAGAAATTAAATTTGGCACTGCATTAAAATATTATCTATGAAATTAAATGGTTATTTTATATATTGATATCTGTGTCTTCATGGCCCTCAACAACCTCACTCAATCTCTACCTACTTTTCCAAAGGACAACAACACCAACATTTATTTCTATAGCACATTTTCACACACAGGATGCAGCATAGCACTAGAATTACCAGAGCCTACGAGAAAACTCGTAAATCCGTCCCACCTTAAATCCATTCGCACCTCTCCATCAGCATCTTTTGTCCTGTAAATGTGCCAATTCAGACAAGCAGCAAGCAGCCTGCTATTCCATCCCCCACTGACTTAGAACGTGCACAAACTTCTCCCAGCTCATGCCTTGTTTGATTATATGGGAGTGAACTGCTGGAGTTTTAGAGTGGGAATAATAGATCGTTATTTGGAACACATTCATTTCATGTGTGTTCCGTTTCTACAATAATCTTTGTAAACACGTTCTTAAAACAGAAGCTTTTTCATATTTTAGTAAAAAATGTAACAAAATGTAGGCATAAACTATAGAATGTGTGAAGCCTGAAGTCCAAAGATCAAATAAACACTTTCACAAAAGGTTCAAGGACAATACAACAGCTTCTGTGGTGTACTGGTAAGATTTGCTGACTTGTAATCAAGAGGCCACTGGTTCAATCCCCACTGCCTCCTATATTTGCCATTTTCAGTAGTGAGCTGTTATTATTGTTAATATTATACAGTACACACATACATTTGGTTTGCGTCTGTAACAGACCGTGTACATTTATAGTACTGTACTTATAAAAGTTACCATTTTTTTTTCATTTTTATTCTCTCACTCATGATCATGATATATACTATCAACCTTCCACCCAGGAATCTGACGCTGTTAGTTTTTATTTGAAACTGGGAATAACTGTAGATGTGAGTAGTGTTTTGAGGCAATGGAACTGAACATTCTCTGATCTGGAGGGATAAAAGCTGACACGCAAACGCTGGTGAATCTGCCTTCTTCGTATCTCACCGTCACTTTATTTTTTTTTAATCAGTTTTATTGAGTGTTCCTGCTCACGCAGAATTAGTATGCACCTTACAGTTTATGATGTTGATGTTGCATTCTCCTTTTCTTTTTCCATCGCCTTTTCTATTAAGTTGCGACAACGAAGTTCCTCTGCAATATGAGCAATGAACACTCTTTTTTTCACAGTGGCCCCTGTGCATGCCTTGCACAGTACATGTGCGTTGATCCAGCTGCACTGAATAAGCTCACACCTTCTGGCGCACGATGTCGACGCAGCACGGAGAAAACTAATTAGGTTAACTACCAACAGGTCAGTAACATGATTAGGTATAAAAAGAGCATCCCATAAAGGTGGAGTCTCTCAGAAGTAAATAAAAGACGGGTTCACCACTCTGTGAAAGACTACTTAGACAAATAGAGCAACAATTTAAGAATAACATTCATCAATGTAAAATTGCAAACAATTTGAGGATTTCATCATCAATGTTAAATAATGTAATTAAAAGATTCAGTGAATCCAGAGAAATGGAAGAAGATGATCCGCTGTGGCAACCCCTAACGGGAGAAGCCGAAAGAAGAAGAAGAAAAGTGAACTTAGAGAAATCTCTGTGTGCAAGAGACAAGGCCAAAACCAATATTGGATGACTGTGATCTCCGGGTCCTCAAGCAGCAATGCATTAAATTCAGACGCAATTCTGTAATGGAAATCACTGCATGTATCAAGGAACACTTCTAAAAAACTTTGCAACACGCTTGAATACAGTTTGTTGTTGCATTGACAAATACAAGTTAAAACTCTACCAAAAAAAAGAAAAAGCCATATACAAAACATGACCCAGAAACACTGCCGCCTTCCCTGGCTTCATGCTTGTTTATGATGGACTGAAAACTGTCCTGTGGTCTAACAAATCAAAATTTTAAATTCTTTTCACATCCTAAATGGTTGTCTTTATGCTCCTTCTATGCAAGGAGCTTTTGAGTATTTCTCTCAAAAGGTTTCTATACTTACATGTGCTCAATCATGCTTTTCAAAACATATTTATTGACATTATAGATCTTGATTTTTACATTTGCTATGTGAGCACCCCAGTCAAGATGGCCATTCATATTATACATGAATATTACACTTGGTAGCATAAAAAGAACAGCAGTGTAGCTGATATTCCTAGAAAGCCAACTATAAAATTAAGAGATTAAGGTGAAAACAGCTCCGTTAAAAGCATTTATGTTAATTACAGAAAAATGTTTCCTGATATTTTAGAAACAATAGAGATCAGACTAACAGCTGAGGAACTATTGGGATTGCGAATTTATCCTACAGTAAAGTGAAACTTGTTTTAAAGTATAATGAAAAGATAAAGTGATATATGTTAAATTCATATATTATAAATAATACTATATAATAATATATATAATATTTATTACATATTATTCTTCTTCTTATTATACATATATATAGAATTAGAGCTTGTCAGTTTAAAGCATAAATTCTCGAAAATTGTTTTTTTATTTGCTTTTTAGGTTACAGTTTTATAAACTTTTTATGGAGAATTTGGTTTGTTGTTTTCTGCTTGCTCTTTTGAATTTCATTTTCTAAGGACCTTAATTTCCTGATCAAAAATTACTTATTTCCTGACAAATATCCATAAAACAAATGTTATCATAAAAGTCATTTTCAAGTTTTTAAGATATTCAGTTACTGTATAAAAATTGCTTAAACAATAATAATAAATACAATTAATGATATGGCTAAAGATTGAGATAAGGCATGACAAGAGTAACTTGAACAATATAATAAAAATTAACTGTGCCACGTGTGTTCAGATGCCACCAGCAAACACTGTTTGTCTAAGTATTTGATGTACTTCCTTAACATGTGCTAATATGTCCCAATAAATTAAAATGGCAAAACTCTTATCTCGAAATTCTTCAATTTTAGTTTAGCAGAAACAATTTGAAATTTTGGTGTTGTCTTTGACACTTACTCGAGCTTCATTTAACACATTCCACTTTTCCTGATTAGAAATATTGCAAAATGAAGGCACTTTCTGAAGCTTCCAGATCTTGAAATGCTCGCTTGCTTGCTGTCTCATGCAGAATGACTAATGCAATGCTTTTTGTACATATATTAGTATGTGTGCTAGTATTAGTATTATATGTATTATATACTATACTTGCAATATATACTATATGCAACTATATTTTGAACCAGATGTTTTGCTTCTGTAAAAACTTTTTTTAGTCAAGTTTTTACCTAAGGAAGTCATGGATAGAAGGGTAAAAAATTATTTAAGAACATTTGGAATTAATGATTTTGAAACATATAAACACAATTCATTTTTAGTGACTTCACTTAACTAATCCACAATACTTTCATCTTACTGGAATTTTCAGTTTTTATTTTTTATCTCCAACAAATTACTATTATACTTTTTAACTTGTAAGGATTTCGCAATAAAGGTGAAGTCTGCATATTTCATCTCATACTATAGTAACAATTATATTTTCTCCATGGCACTTTACATCCTACATGTTTGCCTTCTATGCCCCTTCTGTCTAAGGTGCTTTTGAGTATTTCTCTCACTAGATTTCTCCTCTTAAATGGCTTAATATGGAATTTCTGCCCTCAACCATCATGTGTTTCTGTGTTCAATCACCTTTTTCAAAATGTTTTTATTTGACGTTATTGATTTTGATTTTTAAGTTTGTAATGTGAGGACCTCAGAGAAATCTGAAGTTATTTTTGGCCAGTCATATTCTATATGCAGATTACACTTGGTAGTGTAAAGGAAGACAGCAGTGTAGCTGATATTCCTAAAAAAACCAACCACAAAATTCAGAGATTTAGGTGAAAAAAGCTCTGTTAAAAATCATTTATGTTAATTACAGAAAAATGTTTCCTGATGCTTTAGAAACAATAGGGATCAGAATCATGTGGCTAACAGCTGAGTCATAATAACAGAAAAATGTAGAATTAAAGCTTGTCAGTGTAAGGCATAACTGCTCAAAAATACGTTTTTATTTACTTATTTAGGGTTTAAATTTTATAGTCTTTTAATGGAGGATTTAAACAGAGGAACAAATATATTATTTCATAATATTATTACACATACATAATCCCCCTCCATAAATGAAAAGTCAGGATAAAGAGAACAGAGGACTAAGGTTTAACGTGTAAGATCACTCTCTAGATTGAAACAGAAAAAAATGTATCCAGAAATTATCATATTTCATATAACAGGTGCATTTAACTGATCTCTAAACATTTTATTTTTTATCATTTCTTATAAAACAGCACTTTCCAAGCCAATATTCCAGGATTGTTCCATTGGAGCAAAAGCAATTGATGAAAAATCAATGTAATGTTAGTCTAATCATTCAGGAAAAGGCTAATTCTGGGATCATTTACAGTATATATTGTTGAGGGATGAGGAACTATTGAGATGAAGAGTTTATCCTACAATAAAGTAAAAATGAATTTAAAGTACAGTCTGAAAAAGATTATTGTGGATGAACTGAGATTGAGGATTTAAGTTTGAAGGTTCTTCATGGATTTCATAATATGGACATTGTCTATTAATTCATTCACAAATCTTAATTTGTTTATTTATTAATACAGGACATTGACAGTCATATCAATCAGTAAGGCCAGTCATAACTTGATATCTGAAAATAATTGTTTAAAAGAAAAGCAGCAAGAAAAATAAATATTGAAAAAAAACATCAGCAAGGTACTTCTGGACATGGATATTGATAACATTTTATTAATGCTTGTTCACCATGAACATTCATTCTGAAAGAACTCCAGATCAGACTCTTTTAGGAAATACATAGATGGACTATACTTGCAGTTACCTATTTTTTCAAAAACTTAAAAGTTGGTATACTTTATACAAATCTTTAGATCTGAAATGTTGACTCTAAAATAAAAAATATGGAATGATTCATATTCTTAGTAATGTAAAAAAATAAAATATATTTCAGGAGAATCTCCATAACAGAAACTAAAATCAATAAACTCTTGCCATTTAGCCGGTAATCATAATTTAAAATATGAAATAAAATCCAGCTACCATAAATATTTTATACCGATACAGAGCAATATGTTAGATGTGTCACTGAAGCTGATCAAATTTTCATATTATTTTAGTGAATTTTCCCATTTACAGGGTCTATAAAAAGTATTCACCCACTTGAAACATTTTATTGTTATACATTATTGAATCACAATGGATTTAATTTGGATTTTTTTAACATTTATCAACAGATCAATAGAAAAGGCTCTTTAATGTCAAAGTGAAAACAGTGATCTAAATTAAATGCAAACATAAAACACAAAATAATTGATGGTGTTCACTGCCTTTTAATATGACAGAAAAATCATCAAAATCAGCAGTCAGTTAGTCTTAGAAGTCACATAATTAGTTAAGTGAAGATCGTAATATAAGATTGTAATATAAATGCATCTGCATCTGGCAAGTCCAGCTTTCTGTGAGTCAATATCATGACCTGTCTCACAGAATGAAGACAAATGAACACACAAATGTGAAAAGCACAAGTCAGCTGATGGATGCAACAAAATCTCCAAGTCACTGAATATCCCTTGGAGTGCAGATACATCAAACATTAGGAAATGGAAAGGGTATGGCACATCTGTAGCTCTAGCAGGCTGCCCACAAAAAGTGAGTGATCATACAACAAGAAGACTAGTGAGGAAGGCTACCACCACCAAGAGACCTATGATAACTCCAAAAGACTTACAAGTTACACAAACTGAGACTGGAGACACTGTGCAGACAACTGTTGCCAGATCCTTCATCAGTCACAGCTTTATTCAAGCATTATAAATTAACATTCTAAAACATAAGGTTCCTAATGTGCCTACACCTGGAGAAAAGCAAAACAAGTGTGACATATGATAACAATACTGCTAGGATGGATAGCAGATCTTGCTAGGAAGCTACAGGCATCCAATGTGCCAAGATGTTCAGGTAGCACTTTGTAGTAAGCTGATCAGATTTCTGAACTGGCATGATTTCTGCCTGTTTTGTGCTTCTCTGATGCACCTCTTGGAGCGGTAGAATGTTGCAGGGTCCTCAAGTTTAGGCCTTATGTCCTTTGACCAATTATAGCTAGGCATAACTTATATACTTTTCTCTTCTCGAAAATGGTAGCCTTGAGTTAGATAAAAGTTTTGTTTTGCCCTTGCAAACAATTTTCTGGTTTATACTGGTTCTGAACTGGTATTTTCTGAATAGAACAGGGTAGCAAGATCATATCCATTCTCTGAGTAGAAGAGGCATAACAAGATCTTATCTATTCTCTGGTGGATGGAAGGTTACAAGAAATGTTTTTCCTCTGACAAATCAAAGTTTTTTTTAAATAAATGCTTAATCACTACAAAAAAAATCTCTAATATTACATGCAAGGTCAGCATAACTCTTAAACATTGCAGCTAGGCAATGAAACTCTTCACCCGGTGTTATTACACATCAGTTTCTGTTCCGACAAAGGGCTCAATTGCTCTGTAAGACAATTAAATCATTTGCCTCACCATCCTGATGGTTTTTGAGGGTTTCACTGAACCACAGTTTATCGTCAAGATATGTTCCAAACAGTTTTAAATGGGGTTAGCATATCCAATCTGAAAGAAGTACCATTTTGGTGGATGATCAACTGTACTTTATCTGTTGAGTAGACTGTTGGAATCATCATCTTCATTGATAATGTTATGGTCTTGAAGGGAGTTTGTGGCCTTCTGCCAGGAATGTTCATGCTCCATAGTAGATGTGACAGTTCCCTCTAAGGCAGTGGTTCACATGTCGGTCTTGAAGGCCCCCCGTGGATGCAGGTTTTTATCCCAACCAATGTCTTCTGTGTTAATTAAGCAAGCTGTTATTTTCCAGTTTGTTTTTTTGTTTCAGTCCAGAAAGTATGAATTGACTAATGTTAATTATGTGACTATATGAATCACTATATGAAGCAGAAAAATAATTATTTTTTTATTTTGCTTTTTAGCATTTTGTTCTAATTTTCTGGTTTCTTATCCTATTATTTACTAATAAACACTCAAGTGGCTAACGCTAAAATACCTGGTCTTTAACAGTCCGTGTCATTTGTCTTGATGTCTCCTATGTCTGTCGTTAGTTGTCAGTATTTAGACACAATTTAGAGAGCAAACTCCACAGAAAAAGTGAAATAAAAGGAAAATGAATGAGTTACGTATTTAAGGATATGGCAAAAAATACAGTACATATATTACTTAGAAATGTAAATCTAACACTCAAGCACTTTTCAGAATGCAAACTATGAGAGAAAATAAAAAGGTCAGCTAATTAAACAATGAAATTAATCAAAGTTAAGCAAGGTCTAAACTACTTTAGAATCATTATCCTACAGCATCTCGGCAAGATAAACCATTACCCTGGTTCGGGGTAAGGAGCTGGAGGAGCTGCCTGCAGCATTTCTTGTTTTTTCAAGCTAAACAATCTTCATCTTGGCTTGAGGTCATCATAACTAGCATGAGGTTATTGTTAAGGGTTTCTGAGAGCTCTGGTCCAGTCATTCCATGTTATTAACAAATCATTTTAGCTATGGTGATATTTTATTTTCCTTGCCATGGCAAAATTGCAGGTTTGATAAATCTTTTAATTATCCCAGTTCATCCAGAGCCTGGCTACTCAAGTTAGTTCAAGGAGGGCTACAGTGGGTGCAGGTGTTCTCAACATAAACTAGATTCCTGCCTTGAGTAGAAAGGATTTACTAATTACTTAGCAGAAATGCTATTAGAGTAAATTCTGCAAAATTGAATGTATAGCATTTACCATAAAATGCTATAGACTAAAAATAAAAAGTGACATGATTTTGAATATGTTTCTTTACACTTTAGGTTTTCCAGCATCTTGTAAAATACATTTGAGCGAAAGGATTTTAAAAGCAGAGCGTAAATTCAATTTTGGTCCATCCTAATCGTAAATAAAAATCCTTATTTGAACTGTAATTTCCGAAGAGGACTGCTGCATTTGAAAATGGTCTATACTGCACCATTCATTCATTGCTGGCTCCTCTCACATCTCTTTCTTGACACTACTTTGTCTCCTAAAAAGTTTAGGATATTTAAGAGTAAAGCCAAGATTCTATAAATAAAACATATTTCAAGCCAAAGGTTGTGTCAAAAAGTTCAAAATGAAAAGACAGTAAACTATCATTGATCATGTGTCAGTAATTACAGAACCAACTGCATATTTTAAGACTTACAGGGCCAAAGGCTATATTTTCTGATAAGGCAGTAACAAATGACTCTTCCATGTGGCAGAGATGCAACAAAAGTAAATTATCAAAATGAGTACAGCAAATAATGGTGTTATATATTTTATTTTATCTGCTGCATAAATGATAACATCCAATGCATTCCAAATGGAGGAATCAGGATGACACATTACTCTGGAGAATATGTCAGTGTACAGAATCCCAAGTTTACATCAGGATTGCCATTGTGGTGCAGCATCTTCTCAGTCTTGATTTCAGTCTCACCTTACATGTTAAATACTCTATGTAATTCCCATCTTCACTGCCATATGCATTTCTTTAATTTTCAAATACATCGCAATACAGAAGACTTTTTAAAACTGCTGGCTGATTTAAACAAACTCCTTCATCTTTAATTTTTGGTTGAGTCATTGAGTCTATCATGTTGTTTGGTTTAGTATTTTTCTCTAATTTTAGTATTTCCGTGTTGTACTGATACGTGTGCATAATAAATCTAATTTGAATACTTTGTTCCACATTTCAATTTATGTAAATTTAATTTTATATCTTTCATATGTTTTGCTGTGTTTTCACATCTCATTTTAGGTCTGTGGTTGTGTTAAAATCATCTTCTTTAAATGCAAGGGACTGCAGTAACCTCTTGATTGTACATTACATAAAAATAAAGACTCTTAATCTATAAAAAAATGGATCATATAATTTTTGTTGCTCATTGCCTTCATAACTATAATTTCTTCTGTTTTCCCTAGTATAATAAAATTTGCCCAATCAATCATCTCTTGCCTGTCTTACAGAGTGTTTGGGCACCTACCGCTGCTACCCATGAAATACCTTAAAACTACCAGCGACTCAGAGGTGTGACCAGAACATCATGTGTGGGTGGGCATTTGGCTTGTCTGGGGGGGCAAAAAATATCCATTCATCCATCCATCCTCATTTTTGTAGGGGGGTCAAATAATAATAACAACATAGTTTTATATAACATATAAAAGCAAAAATTGTGGCATAAATCATAACATATTGTTCAATAAAATTAACAGAGGCAATGGAACTTGTATTATTATTTTTTGTGAACAAATATAGAACTACATCTACAAGGTAAATATCAATAAAGTCAAATGTATACAACATATGAGAGCAAGAACAGAAACGTGGCTCATTGTAGTCATTAGGGAGGCTATAGGATATCAGTTTCCAGTGACTAACCTGGATATTATCTACAGGACCAGTCTGCGGTTACTCTTGGCAAATTCTGAAATAAATTCATTCATGTCTAGATTTTCTGTGATGTTTTTCTCATGTGCCAGAATGACTAAATTTCTCTTCCTTGAATGCAGCATTTTTCGGCAGAGTGAAGTGAGAATGCGGTTCAAAATAGAGAAAGTAGAGAAAGAGCTTCCGCATGCAGCTGGAGACACACCAATGATGAGTGCTATGACATATAGTGAATGCAACATAGGGAAGGCCTCTTTGTACTGCTGAATGCATTTGCATGCTTCAGAGTGATTAGCATCAGCTGGCAGTTTATTGATCAACATTGCTTTTGTCACAGCAATTTCATTTTGCAAGCTCATGCTGTTTTGCTCTGTGCCTGCAAGTGCCTAAAGTGGTTTCAGGAGAGAATGATCAAGAAATAATTCTGATTTTGGCAGCGATGTGGCCCTCAATAATTTAACATTTCTCTGAGAGAATCTTGTCTCCATTTCTACAATAGCTTTATCAAGAATGCTGAACATAGCCCTTTTAAAAGTCTGATTAGGAGCAATTTGTTCATCAGAGTCACCATGCCCAAGCGTAGACACGACAATACTATCATCAAGCTGTGAATTAACTTTCCATTTCCTTTTGAGCTAATTGGTAGGCCTACTTTCACACAGAGAAATTCTCAATTGCATTGGCTGGTTTCAGCACACCAAGCACATGAAGGAGGAATTTTCCTGTATTGAAGAAATTCTGCTTTTTTTAATTGAGTCAAAAGACCACATGCCTCTATGCAAATGTCAAAAGGGGCAGTGCAAGCCTCTGCTACCTCTGAGAGAAGCCCCCTTATAGCTTCCTCATTGTTGACAATGGACTTTGTGACATCATAATGACTGGTCCATCATATTTCTAGAAGTCTTTTCAGTGTGGGTGTATTGTATGTGTATGAAACATAATGTCTGTGACAAAATGTGTTCAATGCAGAGCCAGTTCATTGACTGCAAGGAACTGAACGGATTCCCCAATGCTTTTCACATAATATCTATTCTTTTCTATCTGGGCTGGACCCAGTAGTTGAACTATGCTTTCACCCGTCTCTGCCCGGCGCCGATACTTTTGCCATGTGTAGCGGCTTTAGAATGGTTGTTGATGCTTTAAGGGAAGACAGACACACCAATATTCAGATTCTGCCATTTATTCTACAAAACAAGCAGTAAGGGGCACAGTCAGCACACGCAGCGTCAGGTGCTTTCTCAGTCTCCTATAGCAAGCCAAACAATATGCAAATGAGGCTGGATCTCCGTTAAACCAAACACTTTTAAAATCCATTTCTGCTGACCAAAAGTGACGACAGAACCTCAAAATACATTAATAACCATATTACGTGGTTTCCATGCAGTTTCAGACAGAAAACTCTAATTCAAAACTTAGCTTACACGAGAGACGGAGAGTACTGAGAAACGCCTTACCTGCAAAAGTGTCATCAAACTTTTGCCAGGAGTCTGCTGTACACTGCATGTGCGTCCTCTGGGTGTTGCATTAATTAAAGCCCCCCGCACTACAACACGCAAACAGGAACTATATACAAAAGATACAATGATTGCATTCACATTAAACAAAATTCACAATATATAAAACAGAAGAATTTCAGTATATAAAAAAATAGTTTTGAGAATGTTCACAAAAATATAAAACATAATAAACTAACTCAACCACACATGCAGACATGGCTCTAACATGCGGGATACTAGACGCGTTTTTGTGGAAGCCGCCACTGTCTTCTTCTAGATCTTTTTTCCAATTAGTGTAGCCATGTTTGGTGAATATGTCCTCGCAGTCCGAATTGGAAACACTAAATTTGCGGCAGACAAAGCAAAAGCTGGCATCACGGACAACAGAATATTCAAGCTATGGTCAAGACTGATACCAGCTTGCACTAAAACATATCAGTGTCTTTCCGAATGCGTGCTTGGGATAATTAATTAAAATGGGCTGGGATGGGTTATCCATATTTAAGTCAGGCAGACCGGACTGTATATTTTGTTGAAGGCAGAGGTTTGGAGTACCCGACACGGGCGCAGAGCTGGAGGATTGTGTAGACTTATCTACATCTTTTGGAGTTTCAGTTCCCGGCGTGGGTGCGCTGTGCTCTGTGTTGGTAGTAGCGGTGCTGGGCTCAACCGTGGAGCCAGCAGCTTGCGGAGGGATAGAGTTTGAAGATGTCTGCTTTTTAATAAGCCACCTATGATAGCCTTTGGTGTTACCAACCAGAAAATAAAAGAAGAATGAAACGTATACGCTGTTTTAATTAAAGAATGCGGTCAACAGGTTCAAAACGTGCTGTAAAATGT
Source organism: Polypterus bichir lapradei (assembly GCA_026402145.1). NCBI lineage: Eukaryota > Metazoa > Chordata > Cladistia > Polypteriformes > Polypteridae > Polypterus > Polypterus bichir. Next base: position 8,617,108 of record JANRMT010062818.1, on the reverse strand, counting down.
GCGGCGAAGTGAACTGTGAGCAGCACAGTGCCTGTTTATTTGGAAAGCAACTCAGTTTTGAAAAATCAAATGTTATTCTTCTCCAGAATTTTCATTGGACAGACAGAGCATTTCGCAGGATGGGCACGGCATGTCTTTGGGGGGGGCAGTGCCCACCCCAGCCCCCCCTGGTCATGCCTCCGCAGCGACTTGTTTTTTCTTCACGGAAAGACTTGTTTTATGCTATTTGTTTAAAAATATTATTCTATTTCATTCCTTTTAATTGTAACCTACATTTTTGCATTTTAAATTTATTTTAAACTAATTAGCATCTGCCTTTTTTTAAAATTTTACCCATGTTGTCCTGCCTCCCAGGTGTCAGTTTCAACAAAATTAATGTAACCTTCTGGAATGTCATCAGCTACTCTCACATTTTCAAATTCACTCAAGAACACAGTCTTGAACAACCCAGCTCTCAATGCATGGTAAACCATAAAGTGAGGATTTATTCGTGGGAGATCAGAATTAGAAGTGATGTTAAAGCAATCAAGTGTGAATATGTTTAAAGTGTTTTGTTAGGCAAAGTCAAGATAACCTGGTTAATTATAGAGTTGTAGTCTTTTTAACATATGAACAGAAAATAACATTTTAAAAGCACAGCTGCAAACAGATTGCTGATTTCTATGGTACCAGCAGTGAATGGCTGTCCCTAATGAAAAGCCAGTTATATAAAGTAGAAAATTGAAATGCTAGAACAAGACATAATAAGCAGCCTTTGAGCATTGAACCTACAGCAGCATGTATTTACATTTGATTTTTTTGCATAAAACAATACAGCCAATTTTTGAGGTGAAGGTGCCAACGACAAAGTCATTTTGTTTAGTGGAAACTAATAAAGTGCCAGCATATCTGTTTAAAAGATTAAATGAGTTTACAAACAGCGGAGAAAATATTGGTATCAATTATTCATGAGGTGTCCCATCTTAATATGCTATAAATTTCTCATGCTACAGAAAAAACAGTCAATTGAATACCAGCAGCTTATTGCACTGACAACAGTGTAGCAAAATGGGAGACAGTCACAGATTTGTTAGATAGAGAAAGTGCCTGGAGCCCAAAATCTGCAAAGATGCACAACTGTAAGAAGTTAAAATGGACATTGTACAGTGATTGTTCAAATATATTAAAATACATATGCACATATACTGATGTGAGACGACAGAGCTGACTATACTTCCTTAGAAGGCTGGTGTCCTTCAACATCTGCAATAAGATGCTGCAGATGTTCTATCAGAAGGTTGTGGCAAGCGCCCTCTTCTATGCAGTGGTGTGCTGGGGAGGCAGCATAAAGAAGAAGATTGCCTCATGTCTGGACAAACTGGTGAAGAAGGCAGGCCGTATTATAGGCACGGAGCTGGACAGTTTGACATCCATTGCAGAGCAACGGGCGCTGAGCATGCTCCTGTCAATCATGGAGAATCCACTGAACAGTATCATCTCCAGACAGAGAAGCAGCTTCAGCGACAGCCTGCTGTCACTGTCCTGCTCCACTGACAGACTGAGGAGATCGTTCCTTCCCCACACTATGCGACTCTTCAGTTCCACCGGGGGGGTAAACGTTAACATTATACAAAGATATTGTCTGTTATACCTGCATTTTTATCACTATTTAATTTATTGTTTTTTAACAGTATTCTGCTGCTGCTGGAGTATGTGAATTTCCCTTTGGGATTAATAAAGTATCTATCTATCTAATGCTATTGATTTTTCAAAAAAGAAAAAAATATCATGCTGTAACAGAACAATTAATCATTTCTCCTAAACATTACTTTGCAAAATAGTTATTTATATTTTTCTTTTTTACTAAAACACATTTTGTAATTATTTCAAGATTTTAAATATTATTCATTTGTAAATGATCATGCCTTGCTGTTGCTTTGCTACACTATATGGCCATAATTTTGTATATACCTGACCATTACGCCTATATGAGTTTGTCGGACATCCCGTTCCAAAACCATAGACATTTATATGGAGTCTCCGCATTTGTGGTAACAGCAGACTTCAATCTTCTGGAAAGACTTTCCACAAGATTTTGGAGTGTGTCTGTTGGAATTTGTGCCCAATTGGCCAAAAGAGCATTTGTGAGTCCAGTTCCTTATGTTGGACGACAGGACCTGGCATGCAATCAGTTTTCCAATTCATTCCAAAAATGTTCAATAGGGTTGAAGTCAGGGTCTTTATGGACCTGGCTTTGGGCACAGGGGCACTGTCATGCTGGAACAGAAATTGGCTTTTCCAAAACTGTTGTCACAAATTTTGGACTTGCATGATTGTCTGCATCAGTGGTTCTCAAACTGTGGGGCAGGCTGCCCTAGGGGGTCGCGAAGTAACAAAAAGGGAGGTGCAAAGATGTGAAAAAAGAAAACAAGAATTGAAAATATAAAAAATACATCTATTGAAACCAAAACAAATTAACTTAAACTACATTCTGATACTAGAAAAATAAATATAGAGTTAGATAAATGTCAAGAAAAGTTAAGTAGGTATAATAAAATATGCATCTATGATATATCATTAATTAAAAAGAACAAATTGGTATTAGTGGCTCCTTTCAAAAAAACGTTAGGGGGGCGCGATTTAAACTGTTATGAAAACTCGGGTCTCAAATACTTAAAGGTTGAGAAACGCTCATCTTTCATCGTCCATCAAACTTTATAGTAGGCACTTAACAGTCTGAAAGGTAGCATATGCCTGGCATCCACCAAACCCAAATTTGTTCATCAGACTGCCAGATAGTGAAACATGATTCATCACTCCAGAGGACAAGTTCAAACTGCTCCAGAGTCCAATGGTGTTGTGTTTTACACTACCCTAGCTGACACTTGGTATTGTGCATAGTGAATTCATAGTTATGTGCAGCTGCTTAACCATGGAAAACCATTTCATGAAGCTCCCAACTCACAGTTCTTGTTGCTTGCAAAGGCAGTTTTGGAACTCTGTTTTGTGTGATGCAACACAGGAAGGGCATTTCTCCTGTGCTTTGCACTTCAGCACTAAGTTGCCTGCTTTTGAGTCTACCACTTTGTGTCAGCGCTGCTGTTGCTCCTAGACACCTTCACTCCACAATAATAGCACTAACAATTGACCAGGACAGTTCTAGCAGAGCAGAAACTTCATGCCTTGAATTGTGGCAAAGGTGGAATCCTATGAGAGTGCCATGTTTAAAGTCAGTGAACTCTTCAGGATGACCCATTCTACTGCCAGTTTTTGGAGACTGAACTTAAAAGTAACTTTTTATGCATGAGCTTGTTTCTTTCTGTCATAACCATTTGCCAGTTATTTCAACCGAACTGTACTTACTGCTTAGATAACATTATTTGGAACTCTTGGATGTTTTCAGCATAGACTGCTTTAAATAATTTTACAATACATGCTTATAGTCTAGAGGGCATAGCTAATGCCTCACAAGAAGCAGACTGGGATCACATCCTGGGTGCTCACTGCATGGAGTTTGCATGTTCTCCCTGCGTCTGCACGGTTTTCCTCCAGGTACTCCAGTTTCCTCCCATAGTCCAAAGACATGCAGTTTAGATGGACAGGGTTGGTCCCTGGTGTGTGTGTTTCTGTTCTCTTTATGATTGGCTGGTACCCTGTCCATTCATTCCTGCCTTGTGTCTGATGTTTATAGGAGCAGGCCCAAGTTTCTCCATAACCCTTCTCTGGACACGCAGATCCTGAAGATGGATAGATGGAGTATATTGTCTACTTGTCTGTTCAAAATAGAAACAAATTAGTGCCTTATAAAATCTGGACATTTAATGCACTTGTTTTTTTTCAACAGTACAAAAGTAAACTTAGTTTGGTACTACTTAGAAAATACTTAAAAGAAAAAATGTTTAGTTTTATTTACAGTAATTAATATTACTGCAAAACACATCATTTTTCTTGTTACACTTTTTTGATTAGTAACTGCAATATTCATTAACTTAATATTTACTTTCTTTTAATAAACACAAGTTTCTCCCGTATTTGTATATTTCTGATGTTAGATGTAGCAGCTTCATCTGTTTTGAAAAAAAAATGCATTAGGCATACATTGCCTACAACAAAATATCATTAAAGTTTAATGTATTTTTAAAACAACTTCAGTTCCTTGGGGGCCCATTTCAGGGTCATAGAAGTAGAAAGAACATTCTAGGAAATTGGTATTTCAGCAGATATTCTTCATTGAACATACAGACTCTTATTTATCAAAACTAATGTAATTTGCAAATTACAACTGACACATTTGAAATTAACATTTACCATTCAGTGTGCATAACTGAAAAATGTGAAAACATTATCAGTTAAATTACAATGTAAGTATTTTGTTACACTATATTTAAGAAACTAAAATATAGTTTTAGGGGTATGTTATGCAAATAATGCTGGTTTATACAGTATTTTACAGATAAATACTTTATAGGAATTGAATGTGTTTAATATGAAACTTTATAATATTTGTTTATTCTAGACATACTATATATAGAAATGGGCTTACATTGGTATCATTATACCATTTCTTTATTGTTGTACCCTTTGGTAGAGCAAATGGCAAAAAGAAGTGGTTGCAGAATTTTTACAATATGACTCTTGAATATCACTAAAATGAAGACACAATACAATATGTCTCTTGATGGTTCAAACTGATGACTGTAAAGCAACAACCAACCATGAATGAAATGCCAGTTTTGTTAAGTGTATTCAGTTACACACACATTTGCTCAATTGAAGATGTTGTTAAGAACCGGACTCTGCATCACAGCTTGTCTTATGTACCAGGACAGATGAAGAGAATTTATAAAACATTTGTTTTGTTTCTTTTTTATGATTATCTATTTGAAAAGGTCTTATCAGCATAAGTCCTATTTTTATCTTAACTATTCACAGGACCTTTACTGAATTATGTTTGCATGAATCACTAAGGAAGCTAAATGCGACTAAAGAAAATCTTCTATGTGGCAGCAGGAAAATAATTGTAATTTGCATGTTTTGAATTTCTTTCCTCAACCTGACCAGGGGTCTGATGCTAAATTGTACAATAGTATGGCCCATCTATAATCTAATGTATAAAACACCTAAATATAATTTAATTTTCCTGTGGTTGTCCTGTGAAGTGAAAGTGTAGTGGAGCAAGTACCAACGGTAATGTGATTCCTAAAATGCATAAATAGGATTTTTTTTGCTTTTTGCTTTTACTTTTTTGTTCTAATATAACATTAATGCATATTTTTTGCTGCCTAACAATATGAACCCTAGACATACTAAGCTATATGGTTTACTTTTTAATTGGTATTGCTGCAGAGCTATCTCAGTGTTTTATATTCATCAGAATTTTTGGAATAAACCTTAATTTATGATATTTGATGTGACCAACATTCTAATCCTGAAAACTGTCCTGTCTGCTTATGCCACTGCTCATTGTTTTGTATTTCAGAGACACACATTTACAATGATAAATGACAAACTGTCACATCAAGAGTCCTTGTTCTTTTGCATTTAATTTTTGATAATGGTTTCCCAAATCTTGTTTTAATTGTTAATTTTGTATGCTTTTATAATCTAACAAATTGAAAATTAGCTTTAATTTACTTCATGTAAATAGTCAAAGCATCATCTCCCAAATTGATCTGATAGAGTTTGGGCATTGATAATGGTATATTTGGTCAAGTGTGTGTTTTCCTATAGGAGGCGTTAGCTCCCTGGAAATACATTTTGTTTTGCAATTGTGGTGTCTTAAGTAACCTTAACCTAAATAGATATTTTATAAAGAGTCGATATCCCTCCCTTAGTGATATGGCGGTAAGAAATCACATAAGAGAAAATAACTTAGCATTCTTTAATGACGGTTTACATGGCATAACAGACGGAAAACCATGACAAGACCTTGTGTAGAGTCTGCCATTTTTGTCTCTGCATTGGAAGGATTTTCCGAATCAGAGGATGGCATTTCCCATCCGTCCATCATCATCAAAGGTGTGCCGGGCAATGTTCCAAGGCTTTATACTTTTTCTCCATGTGCAGGCCCCCACTTAGGTAAATCATGCCATTCCAAACAAGGAAAGGAAGATCCAATGTCATGCTGACTCTGTCACACAGGAATAGTACAATGCCCATTTTTGTAGTTGTCCCTTTCTTGTCTTGTAATGCTTGCCTAGCAGTTCTAAATGATGAGCCCCGTGTGCTAAATCTGGCCTTGTGTTAGCTGTACATGTGAGTGGATTTATAAAATATTTTTTGTACAGAGCATAGTAACATATTAAACTTATGTACTTATTACAGTATGAAGCAGAATAAACCTGCATTTAATAATGAAATTTATATTAAGAGCTATAACATGGGTGGCACAGAGTTTACAGTCCAGATTACAAGGTTCAAATGCCAGACAGAGAACTGTTTATGTGGCGTTCATACATGCTTCCTGGAATTTTCTGGCTTCCTCACTTTTTCCAAAGATGTATAGTTTATGTTGATTGATACTGTCTAAATTAGGCTGTTTTGTGTTTAGTCTAAAATGAATAGGAACAGCCAGGATGCTACAAGGTAGCTCTGGATACTTGAAATAAGCTGTTTAGAAAATGGATGGATGTTTATAATGGTGTAATCAGAAGAAAAACACATTGATGCAACGTTGTGGGTCTCAAAGAGAATAAAGGCAATAGCAAAGTACAAGGTTTAAGAGGGACTGTGGGAATGACAGGGTTCTTTCAAGGTTGGAGAATGGCTTTTGATATGGTAGCATTGTCTCTGTCAAGATCTGGTTCTATAATGAATGCTGACTACCAGTTTGATGACTGTTTAAATAGCTGTGGAGTCAGAAGAGGCAGGACCACTGTTGACAGACTAGAAGTGACATCAGGGATGCCTCAAGGTATTCTCCTCCACTCTAGGCTAAAAAAGGAAAAGGCAGTTAATGACTGTGTTACACCCCACTTCCTCCACATCTTAGCACTTGCACAGACCCTGTAAAACACCCCCTGACTGCATGAGGTTGACAATGCCTATTATGTAGAGAATTTCAAAAAAGAGGAGGCACTTCTGTTTTTGTAATAGATGTAATTTCTGCTTTTAATTTATTGCCATCATCTCCACATAAAGATGTTTTGCAACTTATAATCAAATAAAAATCAAGTATTACATTTTTGGTTGTTGCTGTAAACTGCCATTTACCTTTACAGATACATTTTCTACTCTGGTTACATTTCAAAACTATGAATGTTCAGAACTTGTCCGGTTATAGTAGATAACCTCACTCACCTAACTACAGGGTCACGGAGGTCTGCTGGAGCCAATCCCAGCCAACACAGGGCGAAAGGCAGGAAACAAATCCCGGGCAGGGCACCAGCCCACCACAGATGACTGTACATGTTAAAAGGAATTAATTTCACCTGGAAAAAAAATGAATTGTGAACCATTTATCCATTGACACTCTTTTCTAGTTCAGGGTTGCTGAGAGCTAAATGCTACCCCAGCTCACTTGGATATAAGGTATGAATCAACTGTTGAAGGGCCACATTCTGTCTTATGGGGACAAGTTAAACTAATGTACATATCTCTGGTATGCAAGAAGTAAACTGCACAAGAACAATATACTGTACACACTCCACACAGGCAGTGGATCAAATACAGGACTCTAGTACTATGATAAAGCAACTAATAACGAGTCTAAATAACTGCCATCCTGCAGATGTTCTCGGTCTGCTTATCCAGTTAAAACATTTCAGTCAGTTTAATTTAACAAATAACTACTGTATATTTAAAGTATGCTTTTTATATCAGTACTTATTAAACTTTTTCTGTTGTAAGATCATGTAAAATGCCATGGGTAATACTTGTTTCATTTAGCCAGTTGTATTTTATTGACCTGAAAATCAGTGTGACTTCATGTTGTCTATCTGGTATACAGTCTTTGCCCATGGGTGATGAATGACTATTGTTTACCCCATATGTGATAAAGGAGTTTTTCAACAAAAATTTTCAATGATTTTGTTGTTTGACCTGTTATAGTATATGACAAGAGTTAACTAATGGCAGGACTATACAGAAAGTTTTACAGAGTATTAATTTTATTTCAGTACATTCATTGCAGGCATCAATGGAATTTGTGTTACACAAAGTTTGTAGTGACTCTCATTAGATGCATCACGGAGAGTTCAATCCATGCATCCTGAAGAAATCTCCAACAAACTTCTGTCAATATACACAGTAACTTGTCTAAAAAGAAACAATGGTCTTTTAGGGAACAAATAAGGGAGCATACAAATGCATAAGCCAAACAATTGCTTGGATTTTCTGATCACTGTTGTGTTTAACTTCTCCCCATTTAGAATACAACTTTTAAATAAAAGTAAACAAAAAGACAGTTAAGCTTTGGAGTGAAGATTTTTTTCAATGTACAGATTGGGATCTGTTTAGGATACAATCACAGTTTTAGATGAACCTTCTGATGTTATCAGTGACTATGTAATTTTTTGTGAAAACACACTTATCCCACCTAAAACCATATGGGTTTACCCTAACAACAAATCCTGGGTCAACAAATCCATTGTTATGATTTGAGTTCTTTTTAATTTTTCATGCATTTTCCTGAAGCTAGAAAATTAAATTTGGTGTCATTTTGGGGTAGTTTTGTTACCCAGTAAATCTAATTCTGCAGTAGGAATTTTATTAGAGCATCCATTTTGCCATGGCCATTTTCAATGCCATTTTGGGTTCATGATTGTCATCATTATTTTGTTGCTTTCATGTTAGCCATTTCCATGGGGAATTCAACCATGATGCACTGAAGCTGTGCCATTTGTGATGCTGTTGGTGCACTGATATAAAAATTCCCCAAAAGAGCCACTTGTATCCAAGACTGGACAGAACTTAGCAACTTACTTTCCTTGATTTTCTTATAACTGGTTATTGAAACAAACCTCTGCTTTTTGGCTCTGATTTTTGGTTTACAATATTGTTTTGACAACTTTCTTTTTCACTTCCAGTTTTGACCTTTGCTTTTTGACTCCTTTCTTTCTCACGATCCTCACTCAACAATTTTCTAGTCTAAATGCCTTTTAGTCAGAACATCCATGATGTCATAATTACAACACTTTTAGACAAGGCATATACTGGACAGAGGGGTTTTTAAGCTTGGAAATAATAACATTTATTTCTATAGCATATTTTTGTGCTGATTGGCACATTTGCAAAACAAAAGACACTGATGAGGAGAGGTGCGAAGAAATTTAAGGTGGCCTGGGATTACGAGTTTTTTTGTAGGCTTAAGGGATTCTAGTGTTAATGGTTAAAAGGGTAAAAAGTAAACTAGACTATATTGATAAAAATGAGCAGAAACTGTCCAAACATAATTTGAGCTCAGCCTAGTCCAGCATTAAAACTTTAGCCTGCCAGCATCAGTCATAAATAAAAACCATAAAAGAGTTTCTGGTTTTAACACAAGCTTTGATTTACCTAATGGGTTTAATATATTCTTCTTAAGAGTTGAGCAATTTCATTTTATTGAGCAAGTGCAATGCTTGGAGAAGATATTTAATATACAGAGCATTTTAGAAAAAAATAAAAATAAATAAAAGTCATGAACCTGACCATCTTACTGAGTCTTAAAATTTTGTGCAGAGAAGGTCAGTGCCATTTTTTTAATCGCAGTTTCATGTCATCATTAGAACAGTAAAAGGTACCCAAAGTCATTAAAATGAAACCCCCAAACCTTAGAGTACTTTGACCAATGGCTCTCATATCACTAGTTATGAATTCATTTGAAAAGCTTATAAAGATGAAACTCATAGAGAAACTTAGGCTTTATTAGATCTATTTCAGTTTGCCTATCTTTATAATAAAGAGACAGAGGGTGCCTTTGCTACATTGCTTCATGTGTTAAATTGCCATTTGAATGGCATCAAGACTCAAGCAGAGATCCTGTTTGTAGACTTCCCATCAGTTTTCACCTCTTTAGTTCCTCCTTTGTACATTCATTATACTAATTGCTGCTGCAGTAAATTTGGAACTATTTTAATTTTCATATCTGCTGATGACTCTGATTATAAGCCTACATAATTAGAATGAAACAAGACTGCTCCAGTGATAGATAATTTTGTTGTACTTTCTACAACTTAAAATTACAAAAATGAGTCCTTTTAGAAGAAACACCATTCATCCATAAGAAATAATCATCAAAGTCCAGGCAAAGTAGACTCGTTAAAGGGCAAGAGATGAAGAAATAGACTTTGCTCCTTCACAATGCTTGTCTACAGATAAGCACCCAAGCCAATGGGCCTTAGCAGTACAGAAGCACCTCTGAAGTCCTCCCAGATAAGTGCTTGCTTTCCAATCCCCTAAGCCATGCTACTCAGATTTATTCTTGACTGCTCCAACTGGCTCTGCAAATTCACGCAACCTGAAGGCACCCAAACATTATTTCTCTTTCAGGTTTAAGCTGCAGATGTTACCATATCCTCTACTGTCTAAAGAAGCTGGGTCTTTTAAGTGTGAACTCTAACGTTATGTAAATTCTTTAGAAATTATGAATTGCATATTCCTAAATGTATATTCTACTGGCTTGATTTAGAAATCTGAAAAGAGGATAGTCCTGTTTTTTCTCTCCTATTAATAGCGAAAGTACTCTTTCATGTGGGAGCTTTGAAAAAATTGCAACAAGAAATTATGCAGCCATTTCTATATAAATCATAAGTAAAACGTTGTCCAGAGATGTCATTGGTTTAGTAATCAGCTGGGAGGTAAATGTAAAAGCCCAAGGTTTAATGCAGCACAGGAAATAAGCTGTGGGTAGCTAGTCCACCACCATGAATTTATTTAAATTTACTATCAGACTTTCAGACATCTTTCAGAAGTCTAGGAAAACTATTTTCATTATTATATGTAGGTGCAGCTCTTAATAATGTTAACATGTAAAGAGCATATTAAAACAGTAGTGGCTGTTTCAGTTCTAGTTACTATTTTAATTTTTCCTAACATTTATTTTCCATTGTGCTCCACTGCATTGCTATTAGGACAGAATGCATTTTCTGACCAGATACAGTGGCTGTGAGGCACAGTTTTATGTTAACCATTTTTGACAGTCATGTGTTCACATCTTCATAATTAAGTAACTTTAATATATTTTGGCGGATCAAATATTTTTGCTTTTGTTTCATGAATAGAACTTTAAACTGTCTTTCACTTTGTGTTTGAGGATATTTACGTATGTTGACAATTCATGGCAGCAGATAAAGTTCTGTTAATGCCTGTGTGGTTCCAAATCAAATTCAAAATAAACAGAACAAGAACAAAAGAATTAGAGAGCATTTGCCTGAAAGGCAAGTCCACGATGCAAAAACAGAATCTAAAGTCCAATGCAGAGTTCATAAATCAGAAAATCTAATCAAAACAAAATTAAACTGCAAGAAGGGTTTTTGAATCTGAGTTACTAGATAAGGAAATTAACCTTTGAATTACCTTTTAATCCTGGCCACTAATGACTGACAAGAGCATGACTCCTATAGCCATGCCCCTTTCTTGGCAAAACCTGGCAAGTTAGCACAGCTAAACGAAAAACAAAATGGCAGCAGGAAACAACCCAAATCAAAAAGAAACTTTAAAAAGAAGCATTCAATAAAAAAGTCACATTCCTCTGTGTCGAAAATCCCTATAACGATATGAAGCCAAATACTAGAATCAGCAAAAATAATCTGTCACTAATTTAAAAATAAGTCTCAGGATACTGACAACTGCCAGTTAAACACATGACATATGTTCTTTAGTTTTCTTTTTGCTTTGCGTCCTGACAATCACCCTTTAATTGCAGGGCTTTTAAATGGCTGCCACATCATGACATTGTGGAGCATAGTGAATATATTATTGAAATATATGCAGTGAATATATTTTAGCACTAGAGGTTAAGAGATAGTTAACACTGCATTTTTAGGTACTATATATATATATAAATGATATTTGGGTCCTTTTCTTCTCACTAATCATCTTAGCATCCTGTTAGTGCATCTTGACTACTTTGCCCCCAAAAACATGGATTGTTTAACATAAGATATCAACAGCTTAAGTGTATGGAAAAATAGGTAATTTCTTTTCACACAGCTTCTTGTTTGAAAATATTTTCAATTAAAATGTTTGCATCTGTTTACCAGAAAGATTATATACATACTTCATTTAAATGATACAACTGGAGCGCCAATAGTTTTTATTTATTTTTTTCAGATTCTATCATCGTCTTCATTACACATGAAGAAATGATGTAATTATAAGTGTGACTTTTTTCAGTGATTACTGTCAAATTGTCTGCAGAAGAAAGATAGCAATTCATACTTGAGCAATGCTCAATAACATCAATAACAGTGACAGGAGAGGACTTTGAGGTAAAAAGACTATTCGATTGTGGTAAAGTGTGAGCCACATTAGAAAATCAGCATTCAATAGTGTTGCTTTCAGAGGTGATGGGGCATTGTTCATGTGAAAAAACAAAGAAAAAGATCAATCTCTTTTTCTGAATGGAATTTTAGAGTTACAACATATAGGGCATTTGCACTATTTAGGAAAGTACAAGACAGGAAGGACAGGAATGTGACACTCATACTGAACACATAATTACAAATATAAAAAGCATCCACTGTTAAAGTAATTAGATAACCATGATTACTATGTTAGGACCACTTACATAGATAGATAGATAGATAGATAGATAGATAGATAGATAGATAGATAGATAGATAGATAGAACTGTATTTGTCCCCGGGGGAAATTTGGCATTTTAAAGAAGCTATTTAAATACATAAATAGATAGATAAGTAAGTAAATAAATAAATACACACACACTTTGCTCTGAACCCAGATTGGAATGACTATAAAGCAAGAAAATTCAAAAGAAAGAAAAGTTCTACCTTGGCTGTCGTAGTCACAGTGAGGCATTATGCATATATATTGCTGTTGGTATAAAGGAGCCCCAGTAACGTTACTTGACACAGTACTGCTGAATAATTCATTGGCTGAAAGTACTCAGTTTTAGTGTGTCAGAGAGAGATTGTGTAGCATTTTTCATAATGGCCCTCAGTTTGGTTGTAATTCCCTCCTTCACTACAACCTCCTTGGGGTCCAGAGTGTGTCCTATAACTATAACATGCTCTAATTAGCATGTTTATTCATTTGGCCCATCTTGAAATGATGTTACCAGCCCAACACACCACAGCGTACAAAATCACACTTGCCATCACAGAGTTATAGAAGATGTGAAGGATGTGACTTCCCACATTAAAGAAATGCAGTCTCCTAAAGAAAAAAAGCCTGCTCTGACATTTCTTATATTGTTCCTCTGTGCCTCTGTGTTCCAAGACCAGTCCAGCCTGTCATTACAGTGGACCCACAAGTACTTCTAGGAGTGGACCACCTATGCATCCATTCCTTGAACAGTGACCGGACATAGAGGCTCTTTGGTGCAGCAAAAGTCAATAACCAGTTCCTTGGTTTTGTCGATGTTAAGATGCAGACAATTCTCTTTGCATCAAGAAACAAACTTCTCCATCTGGCTCCTATACTCTGTCTCATTTCCTTTATCAATACACTCTATTACTGCAAACTCATCTGAGAATTTCTATACTTGTATGCTCCATGGCCCACTATAAGCACAGACAGTTCATCCATCTTAGTTGACAGCAATTGAACATTTCCCATTACAATAGATGGTAGACCTGTTCTAAAAGCTTTTCACTTTGCTTTTATTCTCGCACCTGCACGTCACCCTCTCCATCTGTGGACAATCTGCTCCTAAGTGTAACTAAGCTGCTTAGCTGCTTGTGATCGCTGGGCAAATAACTGATTACAGGAGTATTTAATATACCCTGCTTTCATTTTCTCAGTGTTTCTTACTATTTCAGGTTTTGTAAACACAAGGCTGCTTTTGGGTCCTCTTTGCGATTCTATGCAAGTTCGCAGACCTTGGGCTTACGTGCATTGCAGTTCGACAGTAAATTTAAAATACAGTTATCTAATTTTAACTAGTTACTATCAGTGACAAGCCAGATCAATTGCAATTTTAAATAAGACTAGTAACTATTGAGCAAGTTCAGAAAAAAAAGAAAAAAAATTTAGAAATATGGAGCTTCTGTAAAAAGGCTGCTTCTTACACAGTGACAAGAAGTAGTATAGCAATAGAGCCTATTAGAGTTTTGAACATCACCAAAATACTAAAAACATGCTTACTTTCTCTTGATCATTTAAGAAATTATCATCGCCACTAGCATTCCTTCATTTGTTGGAGGAAATTCATAATAAGCAATTCTTTATGCTGTTTTATAGGTTGGTCACTAATCACTAATATTAAGTATTTTTTTTTCCTCTGTACTCTGCAGTGGAGCCTGGCCTAGGTAATTTTCAGATATCTGTTCAGAAATTGTTATTATTTTATATGTTGCTACCCATTTTTTGTAGAGTGATTTAAATCCTTTATCCCTTACTTTCACCCCCCGTTTCAGTATTATTAAATACATTTTCTCCGTCTGAGCTCTCGTCTGTATTTTCACACATGCCTCTTCCTTTCATCCGTTAAGCAGTTAGTTTAATGCAGTGGGAGATGTCCCAGTTATAATTTGGTAATTACAAAAAAAAACTTTCTGCGTGTATCTTGTCCTTTTTTGTTTTTGTCCTGGGACTTCATTATACAATGGTTAAATTTATGTTATTAGTTTATGTTTTAACTGCATTGTTATTGTATTCCTTATTGTTTTGATCCCAGCTTATTTTCATAATGAGCGCCACCATTTTGTTAGGCGATTATTATTGAATGCGTAGAGTACATTCTATGCATGACATCTCCAATATGGCTGTATAAACATCAACATCTTCAGTTTCTGGATCATCTGAGATTGTGGATATCAAAAACTTAAAAGCATTGGTGTATGTTCTTCTGTCAAATGCTCTATTTTCAACTCTTAGTTTTGTTTTCTCAGGCCACATTTCTAGCTTGTTTTGGTTTGAAAAAAGATTAGGACAGATTCTTGTTATGCACTAGGTAGTCTTTTTCTTGTTTCATCTTCTGGTTGCAGGTTAATTGGTGTCATGCAAGACAACCTTAACAAATGTAGTGAGAATGATGATATGATTGGATATGTGCATTACTTCTCTGTTTATTATTTCTCACAGCTTCATAGTTTGTGGTCTGACAACCTGTCCCACAGAAACAGTATCTATTAATAATTGTCCCAGTAGTCCTGATCGCCAATCCAACACTATCTAATTTCAATGTTATTTTTAATTCCTCTGGTTGATAATTACTGTTGAAATTAACAATAGAATATTGTGAAGACTCATCTGCTGCTAAGCTGTTACATGTTCCTTTTAAATTAAAGAACTTTACATCTTGGCATGGGCTAAAGTTTAATCATAAGATATAACAAAACAAACATTTCTCTTTTCTGATATGCTACTTGTCACAACCTAACAATCACTAAAAAATTAGGAAACCAGAAAGGCTTCTTTCATGCAGTAACTTGACCATATAGTCACATCAAGATTGCTAAAAAGATAGAAAAAATATATTTCTAAGCAAGCGTCAAAAACTGGAGATTACAAATAAAAGGTGGAATCTCATATCAAAAGAATGACAGCAACACCCAGTGAAGAGACAACAAAAACCAAAAGGTTCCTGCACCGATTTTTTATCACTGGACTGCTTTCTCAATATTGAGTTTCATGTAGTCAATGCTGAGTTTCAAAACTACAAAACCAAACAGAACATAACGATTTTCCTATTAATTCTTCTTTCTAGACTTATTGTCTTACAATCAGATTGAGAGTGACTTTACCAACATTAGTTAAAGTTCATACACTAAATGAAGGCAGCACTTATTTACAACTGTAAAATGGCACTCATAATTCTGAGTATTAGTAGGTGCTCATCTCTGTAGTGACAATTATCACAAAATGACAATGCAAACAGACATCACATTCAAATGACTTCAATAACACCTATGAAGCAGACAATAAGGAGAAAAAAAACAAAACAGATAGGGAAAACAGTCAGTAGTGAATAATGTGCTCAAATGGCCCATACTCTTGATACCTCCTGTGCTCCCTGCTCTTTTTACAAACATTCCAAAATTGCCTTTTCTGTTTTTAAAGTCAAACAGTTTCTGTTCTCTTTATTCATATTTTACCATTTGTACTCAATTTCATTCTCATTTTAATTTTTTTTAAAACCAGTGCTGAAAAAGTTTCTGAAATAGACAAAACATTTTATTGGCACTTAAATCACTTTGAACTGTCAATAAAATCTAGACATAGGTGACAAGTACTAAGGATTATATACTTAAATTGGTGAGTTGGTAAAATATGCTGCAGAACTAAGCAGGCTTCTTGGGGTACCTACTGGGTAAAATCCTCATTTAATTTCAACAAAAAAGGCACATGAACTAACAAAACTCAAGCACTTCAATGTGCATTATCTTATTAACAATAAGACATTAACATCTGGAAGGATGTACCTCTGGCTCAGGACAGCTCAGAAGCCTGGACAATATCTATACAGGAAACACCATCCTCCGGGAGTAGTCACCTCTTATATTGGGCTGACTGGAAGGTACAGGGTTCTTTAGTCATGGTGCCATCAAGGGTAAGTTTCTCAAGGCTGCAGGGGAGGAAAGAGGCAAGACTGTTAGCAACAGCGCCCCCCTTCATTCTGAGGTGGTATTACTTACTTTAGGCAAACCCGGAAGACAACCCTCTGGCACACAGGCATGACAATGGATAAATGAGGCTACTGAATTACTCATGTAATCTTAGGGTTTTTAATTTTTCCTTTAATATTTTATTTCTTTATACTATGGCAGAGATATGAAAAGAAGTACATTTCCTCCATATTTACACAACGAGGCAAAGAAAGTAAAGTCATGGATAGAGAAGCTTCAAATTTAAAGAAAATATCAAAAGTTGCAGGGATGTAAAACATATGCCAAATTATATTCAAATAGAATGCCTTTTATATTTTCTAATAATATATAACGTTGAAACTATAACAAAAAAGTTTACTGATAAAATGGAAAACACTAAATTATAACTATATTCAGTAAGGTTTTCATGACATTATATCCCTACTACATCAAAAACTACTACCACTTCAGCTAGAATGACCAATAACGAGTCATCCTCTGATTAGCAGTATGAACTGTCCATAACTGATGATCACGTCAGGAGACAACTGAAGAAGCCACCTACAAGAAAAGTTGCAGAACCAAATAGAATCAGTCTTCAAGTTCCTAAGACCTGTGCTGACCAACTTTGTGGTAAACTGCAAAAAGTTTCACTGCTGTGGAAAACATTCTGCATGATTCCTGTTCCAAACAATGCAAGTGGCATTTCAATCAATGATTACAGACCTCACGTTTTACATCATGAAGAGCTGTGCTGACCAACTTTGTGGTGTACTCTGTTACTTATTCAGTCTGTCATTAAGGCTGCAAAAAGTGCTGCTGTTGTGGAAACCATCCTGCTTGGTTACAGTTCCAAAGTAGGCAGGTGGCTGTTAACCTATTGACTACAGACTAGCAACTACATCTCACATTGTGAAGACCTTTGAGAGAATGGTCATGGACCATACAGAGTCCTTTTGTTGTACACCACCTGGACCTACTGCAGTTTGCCTATTGGACAAAGATTGGAGTGAAGATGCAATTATTTATCTGCTCCAAAAGGCTTGCTTTCACCTCGGCAAAGTTGGCAGCACTGTGAAAATTATGTGTTTTGGTTTCTTCAGTATCTTCAATACCATCCAGCCATCCCTGTTAAGGGGTACACTCAGAGATATGCAGGTGAATAAGCCTGGATAATGGACTATCTATCGGACATACCACAGTTATTGAAACTTGAAAGCTGTATCTCTGATATGGATGTTAGCAACATGCATGCACCACAAGGAACAGCCCTCTCTCCTCTTCTCTTTACCTTATATTTACAAGTTGTAGCTGTACAACACCAGGTCTTGTCACTTCCATATATTCTCAGATGATTCTGCACTTGTAGGGTGTACATGAAAAGGGAATAGTGTAAGAGTCAGGTGTCACTATCCCTCCTAACCCATTAACAGCTGTGTTTGGTTTTCTTGACTCAATCCTATTTTTTGTAAAAATTGATCTATTTGTATGGAATGATTACAATAAAATCATCCATCCATCCATTATCCAGCCCGCTATATCCTAACTACACGGTCACGGGGGTCTGCTGGAGCTAATCCCAGCCAAATGTTTGTTTAATATGGGTAGTGATGCCGTTTAAATATTCCACAACTCTATGATGGCCAGAGTGATGTTCTACTCTGTGTTGCTCTGGGCCGGTAGCATCACTCCAAGAGAATATATCCATCCATTATCCAACCCGCTATATCCTAACTATAGGGTCACGGGGGTCTGCTGGAGCCAATCCCAGCCAACACAGGGCGCAAGGCAGGAAACAAACCCTGGGCAGGGTGCCAGCCCACCGTTGGGTGCGCACACGCACACACACCCACACCCACACACCAAGCATACAATAGGGACATTTTAGAATCGCCAATGCACCTAACCTGGATGTCTTTGGACTGTGGGAGAAAACCGGAGTACCCAGAGGAAACCCACACAGACACGGGGAGAACATGCAAACTCGAAGCGAACCTGTGTCTCCTAACTGCGAGGCAGCAGCGCTACTCACTGTGCCGCCCTCAAGAGAATATATAATATATAAAATGACAGCATCAATAACATCTACAAATGCAACCATGAAGACTGAAACTATACTGTAAAATCACTGTATACTGAGATTTTATTGTTATTTTATGACAGCTATGTAATGTATTTTAAAAATAATAATAAACAGTATCTAAAACCCAGCTTTCAAAAAACAGTGTTTTGTCTTTTTTTTCATTAATACTTTCTACATCTTTACTGATTCATCTTGGAGATGTGCCTGCTCAAGGCTATATGGCCCTGTTTTCTCTAACTTCTGTTTTTTCAGCATGAGAATAATCCTTACCTATTTTTCTTTTTACAGATGCACACTGATGTAGCCCTTCACTAACTAGTCTGAATGAATTTCATTTTTACTTGCTGCAAAAATACCCACTGTGTATCTAATGAATGAATCTTATGTTGGAACAGATGGGATCCCTGCTAAACTGTACAAATTGGAACTGGGGAAGGGTATTGTCACGCATGCGCGAATAGGAAGCCGCGGAGGGACCTTAAAGCACC
>JANRMT010062818.1:8565872-8597857 GCA_026402145.1 Polypterus bichir lapradei | reverse complement strand
CCGGAAAACCCCAAACCTTTTTGTTGTCTCGCACTGAGTCTGTTACAGTATATATCATGTAACATTAAATGAACTATACTTATACTCTATGGAGATATTAGTAAAGATTAAGGTTTTATGCCTGGCAAAGGAAGGATTTCATTCAAATATTCATTTTTTTTTCAAGAGAGATCATTTTGGAATAGCATCATATGGGACTTTATTGTATACATGGGAAATTACACTGATTTTTATCCAGCAGTTTCCCCACTTACCTCACACTGACCTAGCTGTAATGTCACTTCTACAGAAAATATTAGAAAAAGTACAGAAAATTGTTAGTATTGATATTTTTTATTAAAGCACAGCAGTTAGATACAATGATTTCTTAGAATACTAAAGCATTAGCAAATGTTGAACTAAAAGGAATGTTATGATAAGAACATTAAAATCTATTAAGCTAAATTAAGGTGAAACACATACCTAGTATACTGGTAATGCAAAGGCAAGATAGGTGTCTGAATGCTGGCCACAGTTCATGCTGAAGTGTGAGAAAACTGTAAAAATGAATTAAAAGCACCACTTTGTTGTTAAGTGCAATAGTAATATGTAGACCCAAGCGATGCTTCTTGAAAAGCATTATGTAAAACACGTTTGGTACCAGGTTTGTAGAATAGCTTCCAGTGCTTACATCAGTCATTCTACTATATAATAAAATGCTAAGATATGTGTGTTCAGTCCTCCTGTGCAATCTGATTGGTCAATTTGGTTTTAAGAACGCCATGAAAGAGGAAGTGTGAGTGTGAGATGCACAATGAGGAGAAAAGGTGTATGAAGCATGCTGAGAGAGTCTTCTTCAAAGACGGGATGTATAAAGCCAGACAGGAGGCAAGAAAGGCACCTCAAAAATAATAACAGAGTCTGAGAAGTGAATTTTACTGGAACATGCTTGAGAGGGAGCACCAATTAAGAGACATTCACACATGAAAATACAGAGGAAAGGTGCTGAAGGAGCAAGAGTGACAAGGGATAGCAAATATTTGTTAATTCTATTACCTGACAGGCACCACATGTACCATAGCTAGTACTTCAATAGTGTCTCATGACAGGCTCAACATCCTCTTTATAGTTTATGTAAAGGAAATTCAATATATTCACTGCCATAAACCTAACAGGGTAAAATTTTGCAGAATTTGTACAACCATCATAAATTAACATAGTGCCTGTTATTATAAACAAAAAAAAAATCATCGCAATATTACTCCCCAACATTTGACTTTTTGTTATTTCACAAATTTACTGTAACTTGTGTTTTGTTTCATTTAAGACATTTACAAAATAAAGAACTATTATTGCAGTTGTGGATATTGTTGTGGACATCAGGGGACTTTGCCTGGCCGGGACGCCTCCAAGCTGGTAGGACCGGGGGAGCAAGTGTGGCCAGAGCGTTACCTCCGTCAGGGCGATAGATGACATCCCCCCTGGGTTACAGCGATGTCTAGGACTCCCACAGGGCTTCAAGGGAGTTGGAGTTTGGTGCAGCCCTGTTGGGATCCATAAGCGCCACCAGGGGGTGGTACAGAGCCCATATGGGTGATTCTTTCATCACACCTGGAAGTGCTGTTGGAAGTAGGTCATCAAGCACCTGGAGCACTTCCGGGTAACGTATAAAAGGAGCCAGCAGACATTATTTGGGAGCTACAGTCGGGACGAAGGAAATGAAGTTTGCTGAGGACTGGAGGAGAAAGAGAAAAGAAGAAGAGAAAAATATTGTGCAGTATTTATGCTTTGGGACTGTGTTTGACCTGTGGGAAATGGGGATGAGAAGAAGAAATATAAAAACATGTTTTTATCACTGTGCCTCCTGCATCTGTCTGTGTTGGGTTGGGTGGCTTGTACGCCGCTACAGTTGTCACAATATGTAAAAAACCCTTTATAACAGTTGTAAACAACAATATCTTTAGCTACAAAGACTTATATAGAAATTTGTACCAATCTGTGGTAAAATTTAATTCCTCAGAAGTTAACTTGTAAACCCTAGTAGTTGGAGCTAATAGGCAGGATAGGAGGGAGAGTAAATGTAAAAGGACATTAAGTGACGTGCATTCAATATGAATATCATAGAAATTAACAGAAATGGAAAATTGTTTATAATCTTTTATTTTATATATAAAGTGCAACTCTAACACATTAATGTGTAAAGAGAACTGTAGAGAGATGTACATCATTGAAAAAAAAATCAGTGAACATAATGTTTAAATTTTGTATTAGTTTGAAACTGGGCTGAATGCTTCTCTGCAAAAAATAACTAGCAATACTCAATACACCATATATCAAAAGAAATTTGTAAGCATGTATGTAGTGGATACAGCGTTTAGTAACATCACAAAAACAAAACAAGTTTGAAATATTACATGTGTAACAACAATGCTTAATACACAAAATTACTTTGAAAGAAATTCTGCATGGTAAAAAAATTGTAATAAAATTAAAAAACAACATTTTGGTTGGTCTCATCTCGGGCAAGGAGGGTGAGCTGCAGGGACGAGGTGGAGAGGCTGTCAGAGTGGTGCAGAATCATTAACCTGCTCCTCAACACCACAGCTTGTTATTGACTTTAGAAAAAACAAAACTGACATCCAGCCACTCATCATTGTTGGGGCCTGTGTGGAGAGGTTCCCGGTGTTCAGGTTTCTGGGCATTGAGCTGGAGGATGACCTGACCTGGAGCACCAACACCATAGAGCTGCTGAAGAAGGCACAGTAGAGACTGTATTTTCTGAAAATCTTCAGAAAGAACCATCTTCCCAAAAATCTGCTCCTTGCCTTTTATCACTGTTCCATCGAGATTGTGCTCACGTACGAACTGTGTGTATGGTACGGTAGCTGCACTTCCTCAGAAAGGAAAGCGCTCCACAGGGTCGTCAGGACAGCAGAGAGAACAACTGGTTGTACCCTCCCCACTCTGGAACAAATCTACACCACCCAATGCCACAAAAAAACAACAGACATTTCACAGGATTCATCACATCCCGGTCATTGCCTCTTCCAGCTTTTGCCATCGGGCAAGAGATACAGAGCAATGAAAAACAGGACAAAACCACCTTAAAAACAGCTTTTATCCAAAAGCAATCATGGCCCTGAACTCAGAATAAAACTGCTCCATATCATTCTCCCAATGTGCAATACAGACCTTAAGTCAACCAGTGCAATTTGTATATATAACAAGTGCAATTTGTATATTTTGTAAAGTACTTTTACTATTCGGTTTGTTATTATTTTCTCTTTTCTTGTCTTTTTAACTCTTATGCCTCACACTGAGTCAACTGCACCTTCAATTTCATTGTTCCTTTGTAAAATTGACAATGACAAAAAAAATCTATTTATCTTTCTTCATCCCTGCTGCTTTATAAAATTCTATGGAGTGTTGGTGTAAGGTCTGTTGCTAGCTTCAGCTAAATGAATTTAATCACAGTTGCTGTTGTTGTGTTTTTCTGTGTTGGTTTTTGTTTGGTATATTTTGCAAGCATACATTGTTTTCATTCTGATTTTCTTTCTGCGTATGTTCCCTGCTACTGGAGTTAAGATGGTTAACTAATGGACATATAACACTTAAAGATTTGCTACTGGTCAAAAGTTTTAGAACACAGTTTTCTTCAAATTTAGTCATCTGAAATGCAATGAATGACCTATGATGGTGAAAAGGTAATGGGTGGTTTCAACAGAAGCTGTTCTTTTTTGGAGCTTTAGTGACAGATTGAGCAGGTAGCAGAAAATATCATAAAGCTGGAGACAGCACAGGCCATAAGAACTTAAAGAGTGATGTCATCTAAACCCACATCTTTTCCGGTTTGTAGCCTCCAGATGTCTCCTCAACTGGTCATCAGTTACAGACACCCATTATTGATGTTCAGAAATCGACTCATCACTGCCCATACTGGTTGAAGTTGTAGAATTTGGTGATGCAGTAAAAAAAAGAAAAGAAAAATGTTCAGGGAGTTTTCTACATTTCCTTCTAGCACCCTCGCTCTGCACTGAATTATTCCAATAATTATGTCCAGTTCCTTCCAAAAATCTTTAACGTTATTCTGAGTGAGTTTGTTTCATTTTTGCTGTGTAAGCTTCCATTCTTTCCATTAGCTTTATCTTCAGAACTCTCTGTATGGCATTTAGATCCTTTTTGTCAACAGGAAATAAAAATATTAAATACATAGTATGGAGTATAAATGTGTGAAGTCTGCATGTAACACCAATACTAGAAGAATAGCAGAAGGTTAATAGGAAGCAAAAATTAAATAATCAAGAACACTTGTATGATAGTTAAAGGAAGTTAAAATATGTATTCTGACAGCTAAAATAAGCTTTTTGGGAAAACTTAGTCATTACTTATCCAGACTAAATCAATGGAAAGATTTCTAATGTTTTATATATTGCCTTTTCACATTTTCACCTGGTTAGTACTCACCTTTAGAAAGAAAAAATGACATGCATTATAACAAATTCTAGTTTGTGTAAGGAATGCCATTTAAATTATTTAATTTTGTGACTGGATGGTTGATTCTGTTCTGAGGATACTAAAGCCTTATCTTTGACTGAATTTGAGGGTAATAAGCACATTTCCACAATGTTTCTACCACGTTCATAATTTTTGCGTGTGTGTGGCTTGTGTTTATTGTCTTCTTTTCCTTTGGTTTTTTTTGTTTCCTAAGAGTGGCAGGTGTAACCTTCTGGCATTTTGTTGTATTTGTCTTGTATCTGTTTTCTTTTTTTCTTGTTTTGTCATTAATGATCTCTCTTTGACTCATTTTTTCAGAATAGTTATGCTGTAACCTTGTTGCCAAAGTAATAAGTAAAGAGCAAAACATGAATCTCATTTAAACATTAAAGTTTTTAAAACTGGGAAAAATCTCTTGTAATGAATTGTGTGGTTTTATCAGTTGTTGGAATGTTGCAGGAGTGAAATTCTTTCTAGTGTATAATCTTCTTGTTTATGGCATAGTTACTGGATAGTCCTGGATTAAGCACCATGGGCAGGCAGTGTGGCATAGTGGTTAATGATTTTGGATTTCAAACACTCAGGTTGTAGGCTAAAATCCTGCTACTGACACTGCGTGACCATGAGCAACTCACCTGGCCTGCCTGTGCTCCAATTGGAAAACCAAATGAATTGTAACCAATTGTATCATAAATGTTATAAATTGCCTTGGATGAAGGTGTCAGCTAAATAAGTAAATGTAAATGTAAGAAATTAACCAATTGTATCACAACTGTTGTAAGTCGCCTTGGATAAAGGCATCAACCAAATAAGCAAATAATATTACCAAAATCAGGTGGGAGACTAAGTGATTGAAGTGTTCATGAAAGAAATGTTATACAATTTCTGAAGCCTATTTACTGTAATAGTTATTCATTGGAAAATCTACCTCTTAAATACAGTGATTTCCAGGACAATTTCAATAAATAGAAGACATTAGTCTTCCCATCTCTGTTAAACATAAAATAATAATGATAGCAGGCAAACTGACACAGGGTAAAAAAGGAGGTACATTTGGAGGGCAAGAGTCTTGTAAAGGTGTCACAACTGACTGCAGTTCTTGCAGTAATGAAAATGTAATAAGGAAAAAAAATTGGTGGGACTCTGAGCTCTAATTCTAGAATAAGCTATAGGATTATGATGTGACTGGAAAAAAAACCTTATCTTCTGATTTACAATAACAATTGTCTTCCTGGCCTTCTAATATATAACCCTCTTAAGTGTTATTTTTTAGAAGTTAATTAGTAAATTTTTATTAAGCTTCTATAAAAGTGTTACAGTTGAATAGATTCTCTACAACAAATCATATTCTTTTTTTTTTTAAACATTTTAATGAATTTATTAAAAGCAACTAACATTCCATACAAACAAGTCAAGCTTGAGAAAACGAAGTCCAAATCATGAGAAAGAGTGCAAGGCCAACAGCCAGAGTAAAACTTTAAGTAGAAAAAAAGGTGGAGAAAATCCTTTTCCCCAGTTTAAATGCTTATTTTAAAATATTCTGATTAAACGTTTAAAAACGTTTTGAATAGAACCTTTATGTGAGAATTTGATTTTTACCAATTTCTTTTCTTTTTTTTTAATTTTATTGATTTTATTAAAATCAAATAACATTCCATACACATAACTCAAGTTTTACAAAAAAACAAACAAAAAAAGGTTCGAAACAATTCAACCCCCACCCCTGAGAAAGAGAGCTAGGCTAGCAGTGTAAAACTTTATGCTAGTAAAAATAAGTAAATATATAAATTAATAAATGAATAAAGATAAAGGAGTAAAAGAGGGGAGAGAACCTGCTTCCCCAATTTAAATGCTTATTCTAAAATGTTATTGATTAGACCCTGCCAGGTTTTGAAAAAGTTTTGTACAGATCCTCTAAGTGCGAATTTGATTTTTTCCAGTTTCAAGGTGAGTAAAGGTAATCACAGTTTGTTTGTCCTTCTCCTGTTTAAGCCCATCTCTGAGTACACCAAACACAGCTGTTAGTGGATTAGGAGGGATTGTGACACCAAGGCTGTCTGAAAGGCATTTAAAGATTTTGGTCCAGAACATGTGGCCCAGTGAGGGTGGAACTTGATTACAGTGTTCGCAGGTTGGATCTTGCCCTGGAAACATTTTGGACAAATTTAAATGAAAGAGATGCACTCGATATATAATTTTGAGTTGAATAATTCTATGCTTTGCGCATATGGAGCTCGATTGAATTCTGTGCATTGCTACTTTTCACTCTTTTTCTGAAATGTTGAATGAAAGATCCTTTTCCCACTGTTCTCTTGAATCTTTGAAAGGGAGGGACTGTAAAATAGTTTAATATTTTACAGAAATGCTGTCTGAGTCCTCAAGACAGCAATATTTTTTCCGGCATAGAGGTAGGTGGGAGGTGAGGAAAATTAAGCAGGTTCTGTTTAACAAAGTTTCGAATTTGAAGGTAGTGAAAGAAATGTGTTGCTGGAAAGTTAAATTTGGAGTGTAATTGTTCGTATGAGATTTTTTCCAAT
Source organism: Polypterus bichir lapradei (assembly GCA_026402145.1). Classification (NCBI taxonomy): domain Eukaryota; kingdom Metazoa; phylum Chordata; class Cladistia; order Polypteriformes; family Polypteridae; genus Polypterus; species Polypterus bichir. The sequence continues at coordinate 8,590,847 of JANRMT010062818.1, read as the reverse complement.
TTCAAATATAACATCAGTTGCCTGCTGACTTAAAAGAGATGGGTTAGAATTCTTCCAGTTTAGCAAGATAAATCTACATGCCAATAGTGAAGTAAAGGAAATTACAGTTTGATTGTCCTTCTCCACTTTACACCCATCTGGGATTACACCAAACACAGCTGTTAATGGATTAGGAGGGATTGTGACACCAAGGCTGTCTGAAAAGCAATTAAAAATTTTGGTCCAAAATGATTTTAATTTGGTGTACACCCAAAAAATATATCCCAATGAGGTTGGAGCTTGAGTGCAACGTTCACATGTTAGATCTTGCCCTGGAAACATTTTGGACTATTTTAAATAAGACAGATGTGCTTGATAAAAGATTTTAAGTTAAATAATTGTATGTTTTGCACATATGGATCTAGAGTGAATTCTATTTATGGCTGCCTTCCACACCTTTTCTGAAATGTTGAGTAAGAGATCCTTTTCCCACTGTACTCTGGGATCTTTGAAAGGAAAGGACTTTAAAATGTTGTTATATATTACAGAAATGCTGTCAGAGTTCTTAAGACAGATCACTAGTTCTTCTAGAATAGAAGTAGGTGGGAGGTGAGGAAAATGGCAGTATTTGTTTAGAAAATAAAAAATTGTTTCTAATTTGGAGGTACTAGAATAATTTGTTGACGGAAAGTTAAATTTGGAGTGTAATTGTTCATAGGATGCATCTCACTTCAGCTGCGTTGGTGGGGGATGGGATAGCAGGCTGTTTGCTGCCTGTGCTGAGTGACACATTTGCCAAAAAAAGACGCTGATGAAGTGATGCAAAGGAATTTAATGTGGTCTGGCATTACAACTTTTTTCATAGACTTCAGGGATTCTAGTGTTAAAATTTAGTTGTTCTGTTTCTTTTGTTGTCATGAGGTTGAGTTCTAAATGCAAAGCCTTTCTTTTCTTATAAAGTATCTCATTTGGAAACCTGAGGCCTCATGTATAAATGGTGCATATGCACAAAAATGTTGCATACGCCCATTTCCACACTCACTTTGCGATGTATAAAAACTAAAGTTGGTGTAAACCCACACACATTTTCACGCTAGCTCATACCCTGGCGTACGCAAGTTCTCTGCTCGGTTTTGCAAACTGGCGGCACCCAGTGTCAAAGCAGTGCTTTTGTTCCAGAGTGATTTCCCTTTCTTTTTTAGATCCACATCCCTGACGCAGCTTTATCATACACACTGAAATTAACCGCATATTGTTTATTAGTTTAAGCAACTGATTGTAATTAACCTGTAACACTATAATGGTCCACGGAATGGCCAAACTAGCTGCTTTACTCTCACTGCACCTTCTTCTTCTACTTTCAGCTGCTCCCATTAGGGGTTGCCACAGTGGATCATCTTTTTCCACATTATTCTCAGTGCACCATTTGGAGTATTTATATCACTGCATCTGAGTGTGGAATCACAGCTCTACAGCAGCTGATCGGAAAGAGAATTATTGGTATACAGCATCTAGCACACGCTGCCTTAGCCATGCTGCCTATTTGAACTTCTCCCATATGGCAAACGCTTCAGAGCCTTTCCTGTACTGACCTCGCGGTTCAGAAACAGTTTCATTCCAAGAACTATAAACGCACTCAATCAGTCCATCAAGTGCTCCTTGTAGAACTGTTTGTACTCATAAGTACAATTGCCTCACTGTAAACTTGTGATAGTTATAATATTGCACAACCTAAGCCACTTTAGCGCATATTTACATATGATGACGATATCATTTTAAGATGAAATGCAGTAAAATATGTTTATTATATTATACAGATAAAATGTAATACATAATTTAAATAATCTGTATTGTTAATAATTAAACTGGTGAGGACACGATGTCGCAGCGCTACCAAGGCGTTGGCGCCCCATTCAGGGATTGTTCCTGCCTCGCACTGTATTCTTGCTGGGGCTGGCACGACACTGGAAGGATAGATGGACAGAATAATTAAACATGTACTACGAAGATATTTCAATGTTCCTTAAAAGTTTTGAAGAATCGGCATTCTAAGCTTACAGATGGCTTAACGTTTATTACAGAGACGACTGTGTGGTGATTGGAAAAGACAGGAATTGGGGGTTAGTACGTTTGAAAGAAGGAGTACTGCTGCAATAAATTATTTCATTGAAGGTCGCGCACGGTGCAGCAAGCATCATGCATGTGAGGCAGGAACAATCTTTGGACGAGGCGCCAGCTCATCATTATCACTGCGCCACCGTGTTCCCATGTTTAATAACGTGCTTTAATTCCTATCATCATGAAAATGATATCAAGTATACATCTCAGTATTTAATTATTCAGAGAGATGTAATATCATGAATGTAATGGATTCTGTGTCCTGTCGAAGGAAGAGAAAGCCCATTTAAGAAGCACGTAGTACTTCACACACATAGAGCACATTGAAGAACACATACAAAACAAAGCATTTAATGTGCTACTTTAGTTATGATAGTATTTGAGAAACTAGTAAATTAAATGATTTAAAGATGAAGTTTATGATGTTCTACTTTAATGACAAAATAAACTACTATACATCATTAAAGTGGAAATTTCGAGATTAAAGTTGACATTTCAAACTTTTTTCCCACTGTGTCCCTATGTTTTTTCTTTTCTCTGTACCCTAATAAGCTTTCATATGACACTCAGACGGTGGGCTTGACTCGCCTTTTCACGGTGACTTTTATATCCGACAACTTCTTTTTTATTTCAGGCACTGTGCGACTTTGTAAACTTCAGCTTTCGAGTTTCTTCGACACTCCTTTTGTTGTTTATGCCACTGTTTAAACCAACAAATAGTACGTTTTTCCTTGTCTCCACTTGGTATTCGCTGAAATTCTTCTATTTTCCCTTGTGCTTTTGTCATTGCCTTTTCACAGAACGCTGAACTTAAGGGCTATTTAGTATATTGATTTGCATATTCAAAGAGGTGTAATTCTGGGAGGAGTTGGGGAGTGGCCGCAGGCGCATGCACGTGCGTTACTTTTCACGCTGACCGGGATTTATGTAGCGAAAGAACGTGGAAGTTGGGAAACAAATAGATTTATGCATCTGTATTTATTTGTGCGTACAAACATTTCCGCTTTTTTCTGTATGCTATGTTTTAGTGTAAATTCTATGCCCGCCATTATGCATGACGCCCCTTGTATGTTCTTGATCTGTTCTGGTTTCTGGTTCTGTTCTTAATTAATTAACTCTGATACCTTCTTGGTTTCTGACTTATTTTATTGGGAGAGATATGAAATAATCTGTCATTTTAAGAAAGCCTTCAGGGTATTCCTGCAGAGACCTCCAAGGTCTCTAAAAAATAAATTTGCTTGGATATAAACTCTGTACAGTCTCCTTTGCTAATAAAAGTTGGTTAAGACACCAGCTGCAAGATGAGTATGTGGGGCATAATGATTTGAGCTCCATGATCAAAGTGGGGTGGTCGGAGATAACAATAGTGTCATACTTGCAAGATTTAATCGTGCGCAACAAATTGTTATTTATAAAGAAATAATTAATTATTCAGTAACAGTGACGTTCTGGTGAGAAGAAGGAATATACTCTTGGGTATGGGTTTAGAAATCCAGTGGTCTGATAAGTTGTGATCAATTATAAACTGTTTCATTGTTTTTGCAGTGTTATTGTAGATGCTATCGCCCCTGTGGTAGGTGACCTATTCAGGTCTGGATTTAAAACACAATTAAAGTCTCCAGCCATTATAATTTTATAAGTGCTCACATTAGGAATGGATCCAAATATGTTATGGATGAAGTTCCTATCATCCACATTGGGTGTGTAGATATTTATCAAATTCACTTTACAGTTAAATAAATTACCCATGAAGATCACATATCGCCCTTTAGATCTGATACTGCAAATTAAAAAAATCTATGTATAAGAATTCCCACACCCCTAGTTTTCTTTGTATAGCTGGAGTGGAATATTGAAACTGATCCTTGCTTAATAAGTGGGTCTCCTGTAAAAATACTATTTTTGTGTTTAGACCTGTTAGGTGAGAGAATACAAAGTTAATTGTTTGGTCATGAAAACATTGCTTCTGAGGTTTTGTTGACATTGTGTAGTCTTAAATTAAAGATAGTACATTATTACTTAAGATAGCTTTGACCTTAATTTCCAATTTTTCCAGGAGTTATTTCCATGTACTCGTAATCCATTACAACTGTAAGGATTAAGAGGATTGATTATAGATAGCTTGCTGTCTTTCTCCACACGTGAGGCTAGACCACACTTCATGAAGTCCCAGTCCTCTGACATACCTAGAAACATAGCACGTCCAAAACAAAGCAAACACCCCAGAAGAGGTGCATAAGGATTAAAATAGAGATACCTATTGACAGTCCAAATACTATAAACATAAAATATAATATTAAACAGTCCTGAAAGAGTAAACCCAGGGAATAATGTTAAACAGTCCCCTTTGAGGAAAAATATACATATTATATTGTCACACATATGGGACTAGAAAGGAGCTGAGTGGACCAAGTGGAGGTAATTACCTACCAGGCCAGGGGGTGGCAGGGTGCATTAAACCTACCTCTGTTATCTCTGCAGGCCAAATGCGGGAAAAACTGCCTATTTTAACGTAACTTCTGGCTCCGGCAACCAGACTGACATCACTTCCGGTTCTGACCAGATGACATCACTTACAGTCTTACAGTACACAGCTTATAAAATCACTGTCTTTCAAAACCTCATCAGTTCAGTCCTGGAACTCAACCTAAACACAGCAACTTTGTTTCCTTTACCCTTTTGCAGCCAGGGACAGTATACGAGTTGCTGCCCCAAACCTTTATCATGTGTTGAGACTACTTCTTTTACTATATATATATATATATATATATATATACATACACACACACATGCATGTTATTATAATTAAAACATAAAAAAAGGCCAAGAAGGAAATAGGATCAAACAGCAGGACACGATACAACTCATAATCGTATTTCAAAATGTGTCGGGATCAATTTTCTTAGCACTTTTTCTGCTTCCTCAGGAGAAGTAAAAATGTAGAACTTGAATGCCTACTTTCAGTTTAGCAGGATACAGTATCTGATCTTGGCTTTCCGTAAGCGTTGTTTAATACTGTAAAATGTGGCACGTTTAGCAGCTGTTGAAGGCAAGAAATCAGGGAAAATGCAGTTATTTTGAAATATAATCTCTTGTTTCTGTCTGAGAAGTAACATTATGTTTAATTTAGATTAGAATGATGCTTTTAGGTTTTGAGGCATTCGATCCACATAGGCGGTAAGCTGATGATATCTGATTTGAAGTCCTTTTCAATTATTTTAGAGAACAGTTCAGCTATGAATTTCACTGGGTTTGGACCTTCACGGTTTTCAGGGAGACCTACAATTGATATTATTCCTTCTGTATCCTTATTCCAGTGTAGCTAGTTTGTCTCCTAGCACTTTGCATTCAGAATTTGCAGTCGTTGCATTTCAATCAGCGGTAGATGCCAGTTAATCAATTATTTCAATACGAGTTGTGAATGTTTGCTTAACGTCTTCAAACTGAGCACTAAATGCTCTAAATTTATTCTCAAACTTAGACGCATTTTCCTGTATTTTTTCCTTGGTTTTTCCCTAAATATTTCTATCATACCTTTAAAGGTTGCCTCAAAACGATTACTTAAAAGTTTCACCTGGCCTTTAATATCCTGAAGTACATTCTCATATATCTTGTGTATGTCCGTTATATCTTTCCTTATATCATTTGTATCATTTGTTACCTTCATTATATTATTCTTTAGCTCCTCTATGTCCCGCCCTGAGGGCAGTGATCAATGTGACGATCGTTACCTTTAGCTCAGACTGTTCCTTTCGGTCTTCTCTGTGCTCTGCGGGTGGAGTAAAACCAAGTTGGAGTTGGTGTTGCTGGCTCACTGGCTGTAGTTTACAGCGCGGAAAGTAAGGCCATTTTCAGTTTCAATGAACCTTCAGGAACTGCTGAGTATTTCTGGCCCGACTCACTTGCACATTTGCTCCCACTTTCGCTCTCGGCAGGAGACAATGCAGCAGCATCAGGTCCCGAGAGATCTGAGAACTTTTTTCTTCGACTCATGCTTATGTATACTTGCATATATTGTAACTGAAGCTCCTCGGGTTGAGTAAATACAGGATACCTCGGGATGATAGAAAAAAAGGAAAAATAACACCACTGCTAACGGAGTTCCATCTCAGATGTCCATCTCCTGAAACGCACAGAACCAAAATATCTAAATCATATTCTTAATCCATTCATTTCCTATTTCTTTTAAGCCTTGTATACACAGAGGTCTGGTTTAAAAGGGTTTAACTTGTGACACTTGGAAGTGTATAAGAGTCTTAGGTGGCAATGGTATCTACTGTATGTCTTCTAACTAAATGCCTTAGGTCAACTCTCTAAGTAAAGTCCATAATAAAGCAATAGTATGTGTTTTTTAAATGTCCTTTACTATGTTGCAGTTTTAAAATGGAAGGCAGGAAAAGAGATGGCCAGGTTGAATGCTTTGTTTAGGAATTGTTAGTCTTGCTGAGCCAGATGTATAATATATACAGTGAATTGTGCTTAAAATTGGATTGAAATAATTAAACAGCTCACTGAGTGTCACATTTCTAAATCAATCCAGTAGCTCATGAAGGCGGCCCTCAAAGTAGGGGTGGTGATTTTGAACTGAAAAGAGCAGATATGTTCTTGTTAAGCAGCAGGTAGCAAACTTTTAATCATGATAAACTGTGAAACCAAAAAGTCTCTTAAAAAGAACCTTATTAAATATGTGTGTTGCATAGGCACAGAGCGCATTGCACATGTTAAAAATAAACATTAACTGTTGCAAGATAAAAACCTTTCTGTATATACTCAGATTATACATTGGAATTCGAAGACATCAAATGTGAATGATACGTTTTCACAGTTATGATGCTAATGTCGGAGACAATGTAAGCTTGGAAGAACTGGCCCCCTTGTTTGTGAAAATATGAATTGCAAAATATGCATTTGAAGTAAACAATGTGTCACACCCTATGACATTAAGACAGTTCATAGTGAAGAGCCACAGGAGATGCAGACTTCAATGCTCAAAACACCTGACTCAACAAATCTACTTAACTTCACCAGCAGAAGAAGGACAAGCCTACACAACATCCACTTTCTGAGTGCACGTCTAAATAAATAACTAAAAGAACAGTAACTAATATTACTGTCTAATTGAAAATGCAGACATGCCATGCTAGAATAGCTAAAGCATTTCAACATGTAATATACAGAGCACAATGTTTATTTAGACTGTGTTTGCTGTTATGACACATAGTGATGCAATAATCAAATTTACAGAAAGATATCATAGCAGACGGAAGCACATCTTAAATCCATGTAGCCAAGTAGCTGTCACTTCTGCTGCGGCACTCATTAAAATGTACAAATTAATCATTCCAGTTACCTTGTGATACTGAGCTCCTGAATTGATAACAACAATTTAAGCTTGGCGTTGGATGGGAGTGGGCCTCTTTTTGATCGCCTGCCTGGTCGATGGAGTTTGTCCCGGAGAGCAAGAGGGCTATCTCTATGATGCTGAATTTTGCAGTGGGGAGGAATCTGTCTGCCATATGTGTTTATGCACCAACTATCACTTCAGAGTACCAGGCCTTCTTGGAGTGCCTGGAGGTAATCCTGGAAAGGGTCCCAGCTGGGGAATTCCTAATTTTCCTGGGCAACTTCAGTACCCATGTGGGGAACGATACCTAGAGAGGTGTGTTTGGGAAGAACAACCTTCCTGATCTTATATTGGACTTCTGTACTAGGCATGGTTTGTCCATAACAAACACCATATTTGAACATAAGCTTATAAGTGAACTTTGTACCAGTGCACCGTAGGCCAAAGATCTGTGATTGATTTCACAATCATATCATTAGACTTGTGGCTATATGTTCTGGACCCTTAGGTGAAGAGAGGGGCAGAGCTGTCAACTAATCACTGCCTGGTGGTGACTTGGGTGAAATGGTGGGGTGGGGGGGGGGCACCTGGACAGACCTGGAGTGCCCAAGCGGGTCATGAGGAATGACTAGGAATGTTTGGGGGGGACCCTTGTCCAGAAGACTTTCAACTCCAACCTCCAAAAGATCTTTTCCCACAATCCAGGAAGAGGCTGGGGACATAGAATCCGAATGGGCCTTGTTCAAAGCCTCCATTGTGGAAGTAGCTGCAAAGAGCTATAGCCTGAAGGCCATAGGTGCCTCTTGAGGTGACAATCCAAAGGCCCAATGGTGGACACCAGAGGTGAGGGATTTCATCAGACTGAAAAAGATGGCCTTCTGTATACAGTTAGCACGGGAGACTCCCGAAGCAGCAGATACTAACAACCCAAAATGTCTGAAGCCTTGAACGTCAGTGAAACAAAAACCCAGTTTTGGGAGTAGTTTGGAGAGACCATGAAAAGCAACTATTGATTGGGCTCAGAGAGGATCTGGCAAACCAATAGGCGACTCAGAACCCAGACTGAAGATGTTGTCTGGCTTTGGAAGGAACAGTTTAAGGAGGTCCTAAATATGATAGATGGACCCATGGTGGAGTAGGCAAAACCAGAAGCTGATGAGAGAATTAATGCCTATTTCCCTAAGTGACATCACTGAGATAGTTAACACTAGAATTACCAGAGCCTACGAAAAAACTCATAGGTCCATCCCACCTTAAATCTCTTCTTAAAACTGTTCTCACCTCTCCGCCAGCGTCTTTTGTTTTTCTAAATGTGCTGATAAAAGAAAAGCTGCAAGTAGCCGGCTATTCCATCCCCCCAACGACTTAGAACGTGCACAAACTTCTCCCAGCTCATGCCTTGATTGATTATCTGGGAGTGAAGTGGAGTTTTAGAGTGGAAATAATAGATCATTATTTGGAATACACGCATTTCACGTGTGTTCCGTTTCTACAGTAATCCGTGTAAACACATTTTTAAAACAGAAACGTTTTTCATATTGTAGTAGTAAATGACAAAATGTAAGCATAAACTATATAATGTATGAAGCCTGAAGTCCAAATATCAAACACATTCACAAAAGGTACAAATATAATAGAACAAGTATGCTTTTATTCAAAAATATAACTGCAGAAAAAAGCCACCTTAGCATGCCACATTGACACATATTTACTCCAACTGCCACGGTAGCGTAATGTTATCAGCTGCTGACTAGTATTCAAAAGGGCATGAGTTTGATCCCACGCGGTTCAGTTTTGAGACGTAAACTGCTCTTATTCTTACTATTTTATAATAAAAACATACATTTGATTTCAGTGTGTAACAGCCGGTGTAATTTATGATACTTGTAAAGGTTAGTTTTTTTTTTATTCACTTTTCATTCTCTCAGTTGTGTTCAGGATTCTTCCCTACCCCCACATCTGAGAATGCTGTTTTCACATAAAGATGCACTATAGCTCTGCAGAGTATTTGTGACTGCATTCTCGTACCAATGCTGGCGAACTGAAGTGCCTGTGTGCACTTTTCATGGCATTACACATCTATTTTTTTGAGCATGCCCGTGTCGCTCAAACACAGGAACATATGTTGGTGTACAAGTATAACAAAACAAGTGCACTTTTATTCTAGACTATAAGTGAAGAAAAAATAAAGCAAGTTACAGTAGGCGGTTGATACGACAGTTTGCGTGGTGCAATGCTAAGAACTGCTGATTTCCGATCCGTGCTATATAAAATCATCACATTCAAATATTAACAATTCCCACACACCCTTCCTACATTCACGACATGTGTACTTGTTGCAGTGTACACATCTCTCTGTGTTATGGTTCCTATTACAGTGAATGAGCACCTGACATTGTACTTTCTTCCCTATATAAATAACATTCGAGTATACCGCGTCTCCAAATAAATCACATTCGAGCTATAGCACGTCTCCAAATAAATCACATTTGAGTTATAGCGCGTCTTTATGTGAAAAAAGCAGTGAACGTGACTGAGAGAATGGAACTGAATTAAAAAAAAAAGCTAACCTTTACAATTATCATGCATTAACACTGGCTCTTACAGACTGACTGAAATCAAATGTATTTTTTTATTCTAAAATAATTCAATACATGCAATATTATTTGAAAACGAACAGCGTCAGATCGGGTTTGAATACACACTGACGCTGTTACAGAAGGAGTCAGTTTATTCAGCGCAGCAGTTTCAACGCACAGTACATGCAATATTATTTGAAAACGAACAGCGTCAGATCAGGCGCATATTCAAACCCGATCTGATGCTGTTCGTTTTCAAATAATGTTGCATTAGTGCGATGATGTTTTTACATATATTGTCTCTTTCATTCATCTTGCGGTTTTTAATCAGTGACTGCGTGTTTTTTCCCCGATCTTGCCAGTTCGCACATGTTGCTGTATGGTGGTGTTTCTTTTGTACTTCAGGACATGCAGAGGACAGAATAGTACAGAGCAATAAGTTCAGCGCTATATGCAATCAGACAGACAGACAGGCAGAGAAGGCACTAGATATATAAATAAACAGGGAAGGCATTGTATAATAGATATACAAAAAACAGCTAAGGGGATAGATATATAGATAGGTAGGAAGGAAAGGCACTATATGATAGGCAGACAGGGAAGCTCCTATATAATAATAAAATTACTGTTATTACTATATAGATAGACAGGGAGTTCAGGCAGACAGAACGGCGAAGGTTAAAAATAAATACATTTTCTTCCCAGTGGGGATTCAAACTCAGATTTCTTGAGGTACAGCAAGTCTGCTTCGCTCTAAGTGACAAAATCTTACCAGTACACCACGGAAGCTGTTGTAAAAGTTTTGAATCTTTTATGAAAGTGTATTTGCTCTTTGGCTGTCAGGCTTCACACATTTTATAGTTTATGTCTACATTTTGTGACATTTATTACTAAAATATGAAAAAGTTTCTGTTTTAACATTGTGTTTACACAGATTACTGTAGAAATGGAACACACATGAAATGCGTGTGTTCCAAATAACAATCTATTATTTCCACTCTAAAACTCCACTTCACTCCCAGATAATCGAGGCATGAGCTCAGAGAAGTTCGTTCTAAGTTGGTGGGGGGATGGAATAGCCGGCTGCTTGCAGTTTGTTTTTATCGGCACATTTACAGGACAAAGGAGGCTGGCAGAGAGGTGAGAACGGTTTTATGAAGCGATTTAAGGTGGGATGGATCTACGAGTTTTTTCTTAGGCTCTGGTAATTCTAGTGTTATGCAACACTGCAAGGCCCCAGGGTTAAGTGAGATCTACCAAGAAATGCTGAAGGCTTCTGGACATTGTTGGACTGTCATGGCTGACATGCCTTTTTAGTTTTGCGTTGTCATTGGGAGCTATAGCTCTGAATTTTTTAAACTTATCCCAGGGTACTACAAAGGAAACTCAGCCCAGTTGTGGAACCTCAAATCCAGGAGGAGCAATATGGATTCTGTCCAGGCTATGGAATGGTGGACCAGCTCTTTATCGTAATGAGGGTTCTGCAGGGGGCATTGGAGTACTCCTAAATTGGTCTACATGTGTTTTGTGGACTTAGAGAAGGCGTATGACTGTGTTCCTCGAGGGATTCTGTGGGGGGTGCTGGAAGAGTATGGGGTTAGGTCATTTGGTCCTTGTATAATTACACTTAGAGCTGTGTCCACACATTTGGAAAAACATTAGCACCATTTCCAATGGACGTGGGACTCTGCCAGAGCTGTGCTTTGTTTCCTGTCCTGTTTGTGGTTTTTTAGGGACAGGATATCAAGGTGTAGCCAGGGAGAGGAGATGGTCCAGTTCAGTGGCCTTAGAATTGCATCACTGCATTTTTGCAGTTGATGTGGACCTGTTGGGCTGTGAACTCCAGCACACATTTGGATGGTTTTCAACCAAGTGTGAAGCGGCAGGGGTGAGGATCAGCACCTCCATATCTGAGGCCATAATACTCAGTAGGACCTTTAAGTGGGAGGTGAGATACTGCCTCAAGTGAAGGAGTTTAAGTACCTTGGGATCTTGTTCAAACGTGAGGGGAAAAGAGATGGTGAGAAGGTCAGAGTCAGACGGTGAAGCTCTCAATTTAGCAGTTAATCTATGTTTCTCCCCTCACCTATGGTCATCAGCTTTGGATAATGAGATTGCAGGAACAAGCGGCCTACATTAGCTTTCTCCATAAGGTAGCTGTGCTGTCCTTTAGAGATGGGGTGAGAAGAGCATACATCTGACATGGAGTAGAGTCGCTGACCCTCTGCATCGAGTGGCACCAATTGAGGTGGTTTGGGCATCTGATACGGATGCCTCCTGGACACCTTCCTGTGGAGGTTTTACAGGCACAACAAGTTGGGAGGAGAGCCTGGGGAAGACCTAGGGTTCATCTGGAGTGTTATATCTTCCAGATAGCCTGGGAGCACCTTGAGACCCCACAGTATGAATTGGCAAGTGTTGTTTGGCAAAGGGACGTATGTGCCTCACTGCTAAGACAGTTGCCCCCATGACCCGGTTTCGGATAATCGGTGGAAAAGTAGTGAATTTTAGCTTTTTATTTTCTCTCAGCATCAAGTTTTTTTTTTCAGTTTCTTTTGCTGTCTTCCTGAATCCCTGGTGCTCTGTTTTGGAAGACTTCATTCAAGTACTCACCATCTGTAAATCAGTTTACATATTTGCCGATACATTCTGAGAGTTTACAGTTGCTTTCTGTAGCCTCAGTTTGCATAGGTTTTTGAACACACTATGTTGCTTCTCGTAGTTTGATACTGCTCTCCTGATAAATTCTGCTTTTTCTGCCTCATCCATGAATTTTTTTCTCATTCTTCATTTTGAAATGACACCTTGATGTTTGACACAAAGTCTTTTTTACTATAAACAGAGTACATACGGCTCAATCCCCTCTTGCAACAAAACTCCTTCATCAACCCAGGTTGAAAAGAACAACTGCTATGCTTACCTGCCATTTTGCACCATAATAAAACAAGGTTACCTCAATTAGATGGTTTCAGCAATGGTTCAGTGAGGAGTGCACACATGCCGAATATTATTCTTATGTGTTTTTTTTCTTTATTTATTTAAATATTTTTTTAATAATTACTATAATACACTATGATGACATTACAGACTAGATGGAATTCAACAAATTTTACTACAGTTATGTTTTAATGAGAAATATCAAATAATTTGGTACACATATGACTATCGATCCCCTGGGTGTCACTGAAGGTTGACAACTCCAGTTCAATTAAATTTGTTACCTGAGTCCCTGTTGTTTTTGACAGTGCATTTCCTTACACTATATAATTTTGATAACATTACTTTTTAATCATAATTTATGTACAATTATTGTACCAATGTTCATACTTTGGTAAAAAAATTACTGACCATTAAAAAGAGATGATGTGAGTAACAAAGAGTCACAGATGAGCACATTGGTGTTGTAAGATTGGCATGCCTGTTTACACACACCACAACATCCCTTTCTTTTTTTTCCATGCATAAAAAAATCTTTTTTGAAAACAGCCCCTGGGCAAGTCTTTGTCTTTGGTGTGTAGTTTAGAGTCCAAGCCCATTTTCCCCAGAAGTCTATTGGTGCAATAGCATCAAGGCTCACTACTGAAAGAAGACAATTCCTTCTCTTAATCTTAATAACATAAAATGACGAGCAGAGATGCTTTCCATTTCAGTTTTCTCAGACAACTCTCCAACATTGTTATTCATATCCTGTGTCAGAGATTAGAATTTCATTTAAAACAAGAGTTAAATTACTTTCTTTGCTGTTATCATGGCAAAAACAAGAGTGAAATTCCATGTAATGACTATTACTAAAATGTAGCCTTTTGTATTTTAATATGCTGCACTGTGGTGTAAACTGGCAATCTGTCCCTTGAATGTTGGACAAGCAAGTAATAATTTCTTTCTACATGTGGAATTACTACTCCTCTTTCTGATACTCCTTTCAAATTGACTTACATGGTGCCTACACCCTATTGTTTGAGCTGTAGTCATGGCAACTTCACTTGATCACTGTGCAATCCTCATTTCAGTGAACGATGATCAGTATAATTGGCTTTAAAAACACTCACACAGGCAAAATGATGAGGAAAAATAAACCTATTTAAAAGACTGCTTAGTTTAAAAACGATTCGTAAGCAATATGAGACCGGCATGCAGTGTAAATTAAAGTAGTGTGTAGCTACTATATTTGACACCTCTAATTTAGTTTAACAAAAGAACTGTGGGCATTCAATTACACCATTAATTGCCTGAGACCATCAATTTTATGGCTGCATTCTTTGTAAGCATTATAATAAAAATAAGCAATTGGAGTCACAAAAAAATCACTCAAGCACATAATCACATATATTGCACTCAGAAAACTGAGTAAAATTTTTTAATGTAAAACAGCTGTGAATGCTAAATTTCAGAAAATGTTTAGATATACACTTCTTAACCCAGTTATATTAAAGGTTAAACAAGGAATTTCTAAATACACCCATTACTATAGTACAAATGTCAGCAACTTCCAATCTATCCTAAACTGAAGACCTCTAAATTTCATTGCAGTAAAACCTGTATTATAATAAATGATTCCAGCCATCCTTAAAACTGTTCTTACTATAACATTACTTGAAGAGGTATTGCAGTTGCTTCATAAAGTTTTTAACTACAGGCAATATATGCCGCAAAACTGAACATTGTATGCCACATTTGAACATTGTAATATTGTAATGTATACTTTACACTGTACATTTTACGAGGAGTGTATGTTATATAGTATGTTGCCCAGATGAGAATGCAGAACATTTCTTTATTTGCACAGAGTTATGCAGAAATGTCTGTTCATGGAGTGAACAATCAATTAAACAATTCTTCTGCTTTTATACTTTTTCCAATTACCATTACCTCATGTAATGCATTATGTCAGCTAGCTCTTGATTTGCAGAATGTTATTATCTCCTCCAAGCAACTACTGTCCTCCGATCAACTAACTCCACCAGTAATTTCTGACTTATTTCAGTTCATTAAGAGGGGTATTTAGAGGATTGTCCTACTAATCTTATCCCCATTTTCTGGAGATGTGTTCATTACTCCTTTACTTCATTCTAACCTTGGAAAATTATGTTGGCAGCTTCTCCAAGATAAGGCAAAGACCTCTTGCTCATTTCGCTTTAAGTTATATTTAGTTAACCTTTGAATTGTATTCGGTCCTTTTCTTTGTGTTTAATAATTCATTCTGTTTTAGCTTCCTATCTTCTTCTTTCGGCTGCTTCCGTTAGGGGTCACCACAGGGGATCCTCTTCTTCCATGCCTTTCTGTCCTCTGCATCTTGTTCTGTTACACCCATCACTTGCATGTCCTCTCTCATCACATCCATAAACCTTCTCTTAGGCCTTCCTCTTTTTCTCTTGCCTGGCAGCTTTATCCTTAGCATCCTTCTCCCAATATACTCAGCATCTCTCCTCTGCAAATGTCCAAACCAACGCAATCTCGCCTCTCTGACTTTGTCTCCCAACCATATAACTTGAGCTGACCCTCTAATGTACTCATTTCTAATCCTATCCATCCTTGTCACATTCAATGCAAATCTTAGCATCTTTAACTCTGCCACCTCCAGCTCTGTCTCCTGCTTTCTGGTCAGTGTTTACAGTCTCCAACCCATATAACTTAGCTGGTCTCACTACCGTCCTGTAGACCTTCCCTTTCACTCTTGCTGATATCCGTTTGTCACAGATCACTCCTGACACTCTTCACCCATTCCACCCAACCTGCACTCTCTTTTCCACCTCTCTTCGACAATCCCAATTACTCTCTACTGTTGATCCCAAGTATTTTAACTCATCCACCTTTGCCAACTCTACTCCTTGCATCCTCACCATTCCACTGACCTCCTTCTCATTTACACACATGTATTCTGTCTTGTTCCTTCTGACCTTCATTCTGCTTCTCTCTAGAGCATATCTCCACCTCTCCAGGGTCTCCTCATCCTGCTCCCTACTATCACAATGTCATCAGCAAACATCATAGTCAACGGGGACTCCTGTCTAATCTCGTCTGTCAACCTGTCCATCCTCATTGCAAATAATCCCATTACATTGTAATCCCCCCTCCACCTTGAATGCATCCGTCACTCCTACTTCAGACCTCACCATGGTCACACTTCCCTTGTACATACTGTATCTTGAACAAATCTTACATACTTCTTTGCCACTCCCAAAATCCTCATACAATACCACAACCCCTCTCGAGGCACCCTGTCATATGCTTTCTCCAGGTCCACAAAGATGCAATGCAACTCCTTCTGGCCTTCTCTGTACTTCTCCATCAACATCCTCAGAGCAAACATTGCATCTGTGGTGCACTTTCATGGCATGAAACCATAATGCTGCTCACAAATCATCACCTCACTTCATAACCTAGCTTCCACTACTCTTTCCCATAACTTCATACTGTGGCTCATCAATTTTATCCCCCTGTAGTTACTACAGTCCTGCACATCCACTTTATTCTTAAATATCGGCACTAGTACACTCCTTCTCCACTCTTCAGGCATCCTCTCACTTTCCAAGATTCCATTAAACAATCTGGTTAAAAACTCCACTGCCATCTCTCCTAAACACCTCCTTGCTTCCACAGGTATGTCATCTGGACCAAAGGTTTTTCCATTCTTCATCCTCTTCATAGCTGTCCTTCCTCCTTGCTAATCCATTGCACTTCCTGATTCACTATCTCCACATCATCCAACCTCTTCTCTCTCTTGTTCTCTACATTCATCAACCTCTCAAAGTACACTTCCCATCTGCTCAGCACACTCTCCTCGCTTGTGAGTACGTTTCCATCTTTATCCTTTATTACCCTAACCTGCTGCACATCTTTCTCAGCTTGGTTCCTCTGTCTAGCCAATTGGTACAGGTCCTTTTCTCCCTCCTTAGTGTCCAACCTCTCATACAACTCATCATACACCTTTTCTTTAGCCTTATAAATTGTAAAAGATTATTATATATTAACTAAAAATTCCATGATATCTCTCCCACTTGTGCTGTACCTTTATTTATCTAATTTCTTACTCTGCTCTTTTTTGTAACATAACATATCCATCTCAACATTCTCACTGCTGCCACATCTTTTGAGTAAACTTTAGCAGAACTTTTTTTAAGGTGGTTTTAGGGTTGAGTTGTTTGCTTACAAGCATTCTGATCTAGCTGCAACCATTCATCACTCTGTTCTCTGGCTCATCGCAGATACACTGTATTTAAGAAAACTGACTAAGCTTAGGGTGGCATAATGGCACAGTGGGTAACAGGACTACCTTGCAGATTAACTGCCCCACACCCACATATTGTTCATTTGGAGTGTGCATGCCCTGTTTTTGTTTTATAACCCCAAAAACATGCAGCTATTGTTAATTAGTGATTTCAAAGCAGCCCCGGTTTTAGTGTGCCCTGCAATGGACTTGTGTTTAGTATTTCTGGGATAGGCTCTGACCTCCTGTAACCCTGAAATGGATTAGATAGGTTCAAGGAGGAGATTAGACTCTTCATTACCAGCACTCAGTCATGGTGCTCTATGCACACACATCTATACTTATAAAAGGCAAAGCCCTCACTCACTCACTCACTCACTCACTCACTGACTCATCACTAATTCTCCAACTTCCCATGTAGGTAGAAAGCTGAAATTTGGCAGGCTTATTCCTTACAGCTTACTTACAAAAGTTAAGCAGGTTTCATTTCAAAATTCTACACGTAACGGTCATAATGGTTGACAACGTCTGCCTTGTTAAACTTTCTTATTTATGGCCCCATCTTCACGAAATTTGGTAGGCGGCTTCCCTGCGCTAACCGAAACCGATGTACTTACTTATTTTGATGGTATGACGCCACTGTCGGCCGCCATATTGAACTTTCCAACGTCACCAATTTTCCAACTTCCCGTGTAGGTAGAAGGCTGACCCCTTCTTCACGAAATTTGGTAGGTGGCTTCCCTGCGCTAACCAAAACCGATGTACGTACTTATTTCGGTGGTATGATGCCACTCTCGGCCGCCATATTGAATTTTCCAAACGTCACTAATTCTCCAACTTCCCGTGTAGGTAGAAGGCTGAAATTTGGCAGGCCCATTCCTTACAGCTTACTTACAAAAGTTAAGCAGGTTTCATTTCGAAATTCTACGCGTAACGGTCATAACGGTCAACAACGTCCGCCATATTGAACTTTCTTATTCATGGTCCCATCTTCACGAAATTTGGTAGGCGGCTTCCCTGCGCTAACCGAAACCAATGTACATACTTATTTCGGTGCTATGACGCCACTATCAGCCGCCATATTGAACTTTCCAACGCCACTAATTCTCCAACTTCCCGTGTAGGTGGAAGGCTGAAATTTGGTACTTATTTCGGTGGTATGATGCCACTGTCGGCCGCCATATTGAACTTTTAACAGAAACCGATGTACGTACTTATTTCGTTGGTATGACACCACTGTCGGCTGCCATATTGAACTTTCCAACGTCACTAATTCTCCAACTTCCCATGTAGGTAGAAGGCTGAAATTTGGCAGGCTCATTCCTTACAGCTTACTTACAAAAGTTTAGCAGGTTTCATTTCGAAATTCTACGAGTAACGGTCATACCGGTCAACAACGTCCGCCATGTTGAACTTTCTTATTTACGGCCCCATCTTCAAGAAATTTGGTAGGTGGCTTCCCCGAGCTAACCGAAACCAATGTACGTACTTATTTCAGTGGTATGATGCCACTGTCGGCCGCCATATTGAACTTTTCAGCAGTCTTTGTTACTTATGGGCCCATCTTCAAGAAATTTGGTACACGGGTTCCAACACTGAATCCTACTTACGTACATATATACGTCCATAGCCTGCAGCTCGGTCACCGCGTGAGGTGGCGTTGGGTCCCCCATCCCAACGCCTCCCACGTTGTTGGCTGCCTGCCTATATAAGACCATCCGTCGCTCCGGTCTCTACATTCCCTTCCTTGCTTCCCCACGGGATTCACGTCTCCCTACTGATAACTACAGCCTTTTTGTTTAATCCACGGCTTCTCCGCTGTTTTATTGTTTGTTTATTACAATTATAGTTATTGTATAGGTATTTTAGACTTAACTTTACATTGCTCAGGTACCCATTTCCTTTATCATTCCAACCCCCATTACCATGTCTATCGAGATGATCACTATCGATCAAAGAACTGTCACTTACCGAGTGGTTTCCATGCCCGGAGATAGCACCTACCTTTTCCATTCTCTTTGTTACATATTGCACTGCCATATCAGGCTCACTCTTGATATCCGGAGGAACATTGTGTCTTATGTATTAAATGACTGGGACAGGTTCAAGGTGTGGACTGATGACGGTACAGGAGATAATTATACTACACAGGAGCACTAGAAGAGTGAAATGCTTAAGCCCTTCACCTATGGTTCTGCATGTGAGTTGATGGCTGCCGCTGAATTGTTCGGTTTTTGCTTTCAAGTGTACCGAAATGGCCAAATATTTTACACCTTTCGACAACCGCCAATGCCTCTTAAACATCTTAGATTCTCAGGTGACGATTTCAGTAGTGGACACTTTGATGTTTATGAATGTTGAAACTCTCAAAAGCTGGATGTGATTTTATTGATGAAACCGGTTGTGTGCTTACAACGCTGCATAGATCCCGAATGTCACTTCAACACAACAAATCCTGCAAATACTGTCGTAATTGAAACAAACCATGAAACTCAAACCGAATATGACAGCAGCAATCCAAGCTGTGAGATTTCAGACAAGATTACTGTTCACATGGCCAACTGTAAGTTACATGCTCAAGAGTAAGCTCAGCGCACAGCTTGGTCATGTTACAACCGGAGGGCCAAACTGACAACATGATATAGAAAGAGATCCTTAACAAATAATTATTGGCATATTTTCCCTCAGTTTAAAAAGGTTTAATTTTCTTCTTAATAAAAATTTTAATGCAGTACTTCGCCGCTGCGAAGCGCGGGTATTTTGCTAGTTAAGTTATATATTATTAATGGTATAATGTGTGATCTTTCTCAGCTAAAATGGATTAGCTGATGGCAATGGTAAGAGTGCAAAAGGTCTACCAATAAAGTTGAATTATTTTCCTTATAGATATACTGCTTTAACTGTGTGGTTTTAATTTATCTGAGCTGGCACTTAATGCACCAAAGCCTACATACCTATGTTATTCAGGAACTATTTTGGCACTGTTCATAAAGTTATACTATCGTCCTCAAGAATCTTCACATTTTTAATGGTTGCATACATCAGCACACCCTTGTGCAGATGCTAATTTTTGTTAGTGATGCTAAAAATAAAGTTATACTGTTAGTATTTCAAACAATAGTTTATTTTCTGTTTTCACTGATTTTAATCTATTATTCACTGTCATTGAGTCTTTCTCAACACAACATTAGAAAACATTTTCTGCATAATGATATGCAAATGAGATTGTAGCTTTCATTTTCAAAGCTAGGCTTCCTTTGAGTTACTCTGATGACAGGGTGATCAACTTAACTTTTGAACTTTTAGTCTGTATTTCAAAGACAAACTGTCAAGACCTGCTTTGTTCATAAATGGATACCAGATGTGTGTAACAGACTAAAACACAGATTTGAAAAGAAAGATTTTAGTCATGAATCAAGAACTCAATAGTGTTGCACAACTGAGCACATAACATACTTTTATATTTCCATATTCATATTGTTGTGCCCATTAAACACTAAGCTACATATAGATAAGGATTTCAAATTATACACTCTATAAGCAGAAAATAATTTATAAAAAATATTTTAAAGGTGTTAAAATTTGAATTAAAGCAGCCTAATAATAACTTTATTCCAATAGCACCTTATCATTACATTTACATGCAAATCAAGGTGCTTTCCACAAATTAATCAAGAAAAACTAAAATATAACACATTTAAATGGATTTTTATCATTAATTAATACTATGATAACTTCTAATAAATGTAAGTTTACTAATTACAAAATCAACCAGGTATTATTGTTAAGTAAAATTTGTCCACTAAAGCGCAAAACAAACCTTATCAGAAAAAGGTTTTCTAATTAAAATATTTACACATTAAGGCAGACTATAGAACAACCAGATCAAATTAATATATATAAAAATGAATACATACAGTCTATATCTACATTTTACCTAAGCATATGTTCATGGCAACCCATTGAGGTAGAAAAGTTTGATGTTATCAAAGTTAATGAAAAAATACAAAAGCAAATCAAACAGTCCATAGTGGTTTCTATTGATTTAGGATGTAGATGAAGTTCTTGATTCCTGAATGCGATTGTTTGACCAGCTGACACGGAGGAGAGAAAAACAAAACTATTATGATTGGCCATAGGAGAAAAATAGACCTCTGCAGGGCCACAGTTGGAAGACATAAACGAGCAAATCAAATAATTAGGTCTGATGGTAATCAATTTCTACATTATGAAAGTCAGAATGATGATGGCCAGCTGGTCACCTACCCTCCACTGGGCACAGTTGATACAGTTAGCAAGTCCTCCTCATTTCCTCAAGTATCCCAGGTGACTGCAGAATAGAGCAGTGTGAGCAGGTGTGGGTGGCGCACAGCTCCACCACTCAAGATGGCAGACAAAAAAAAAAAAAAACATAAAAAATCAACAGATTAATCCAGAGGTGCTTATTTAACGCATCAAGGAGCTAAAGTTATAATCAGATCGCTATATTATGATATAATTACTGGAAAGTCAGATTGAAAAAAGGGTTTTTAGAGGTTTTTTTAAATGTTCCACAGATTTAGCCTAGTATATTTCTATTGGTAAATTATTCTACATTTTAGGTGGATAAGAACAGAAATCTGCATCACCAGTTCTTTTATGTTTCGATCAAGGAATAACAAGCAAATCAGAATTTGCACATCTAAGACTGCGACGTGGTACATAGACTGTTTAAAGCCTTACATAGCCTTGCATATGATACGTGTGTTAATGTAAAAGCATCTATTATTCTTATGGCAAAGGATGACTTTTCCTTTTATTTCATTAACTAATTCAGGCATAACTGATGACCCAAATATTTCCTTAATTAATGCAAAATAAATACACATAAATACTGTGTCCTGGGGAATTATCAACAGATTGGCTTGTGGAGACCATGCTTTTATTATAGTACACCTTTCTGCCCACCAGTTCAGTGCTCACCAGGTTGCTGTAACCAAAATCTTTTTGAATTTCCATAACATATCAAGTCATAAGCTTTCAATTTAGACCAAGATCAAGGTTCTAGACCCATTGGTTTAAGATTACTCCCATGACAGACAGACACACATTAGTATTTCATATATAATTATAGTTATACTGGAAACAAATTCAGCATTTGTTACAGTGTACAAAGGGAGGCAAAGTGAGCTCGTCACCAAATCCAGCCAAGCCAACCAACCTTTGAATTTTTCTTGGATTACAGTCAAATATATAACAATTTTCTTACCCCACAAAAATAAGACTAGGCAATTTTTCAGTATTTGTCCATGAACAAAGGAACTTTCTTGGATTATTATGTTCCATAATAAAGCCTACTTTTTGTAATTTTTTTGTAATATTTGCTTCAATCAAAACATGCTTGGGCATGATTCTTTGCCTAGCTGAGGAAAAAGATACCAACATTGAACAGGGTAGCATGTGGTACCCAAACTCCTTTTTAATTTTTTATTGTTTAATTATAATATATAATATTTATACATTGTACACGTTTTACATTTTTGTTGCATTCTAATTTGTGTTTAAAGTGACTATAAAATATTTGATGATTACCACATTAAGCTTATCAATGCAAGTTAATTTAACATACCAGAGTGCTATAAATATGCATAAAATATTCAACATTAGTGGACATAATATGATTTACTTTGATTTTTAAAAATTAAGCTATAAGAAGAAAATAAAACTTAAGCAAAGAATGCAACATAGTCTAACATGAGGCTTTTTTTCTAAATTTAATGGTATGCAAGAATAAATACTGATCTACTTCTTTTTTAATCCCTGAAAGTGATTTAAAAAAAGTAACAAATAAGTTGTTAAAATCTGCAGGTGAATTTGTCGATACTAGAGTCTATAAAATGAGTGCTGATGGACCCAAATTAAGTTAAAAGTTAGGTAGTGCAAAATTTTGTTGTGTCTTCACTAATAAAAAGCAATTAGAAGTATAGTTTACATAGTTACAAAGAAATGTGTACAGTGTAATTTAGAATAATGAGCTTTATGTTGGCACATATGATAAAAGATGCTGCATAAAAGAGGCTAAGCTTCATCAGCTTGCTTTCATTTTACTTACAGCTTACTTGAATGCCTTTTTGAATCCTTTCTTTTCATACAAAAATTTTCTTTTTGACGCCATTCTTTATGAAGTATTTTTACTTGCATGTGAAAGCAACTGCAGCTCTTTGTTGCATATCCAACTCTACAAAGTAAAATGTACTGCCTATTACCTCAGCTAATTGACAAATCTAAAAAATACCCTTTGATTTGTCACTACTAGAATATATAACTTACGTTTGGTTACTGCAAATCGTATTTTTTAACCATCTTTTAATAAAGCACTAACTGCAGGGAAACTGATAAGAAGATTTTTTTTTCTCCCTTTTCAAAATGCTGTGGCTGATCTGATATTTTAAAAAGGGGATTGTAAACATGCACTAATTATCAAGCCATTTTATCATAACATAGTAATTGGTAATTGGGAAGTCTGAGACTGCTAAATAAAATATGCATAGCTAACAGTTTTTCGTAATTTGTGTGTACAGTTTTGTTGAAGGTAAGCACAGCTCAATTAAAGAGGATGCCCACTTTTCTAAAGAAACAATACATTACTGGTGAGAGTCCTTTATTGCTTCCACCTACAAATCAGTGCAGGTTTTCCAGCATCTCTCTTCTCGGAAACTACTGACATACAGTCAATATTGTGGATTCAGCTTATTAAAAACAGATGTTATTGGGACTTGCTCTGTCCATTTTGCCCCAACAAGTCCTTGCTAGCCAGGAAATCTTCTAGCCATAGAAAAATAAGAAGCAGGCAAGAAACATAATGCTTGTGTAATATTTACATATTTTTATAAGAAAACAGAAAAAAGATACAACATTTTAAGTATTTTATTTGAATATAGCAGACAGTTTTGTCTTTTTTTTCCTTTGAATGTTACAGGAATTACCACTACAGGTAGAGTTTTGATAGATTTATCAGTTTACTCCTTTTTACATTAATCTTTTAACAAAAATGTATGTCCGGTGTAGAACAGTGATAGGGTTTCAGTGGGGTAATAATGAGGTCCACGTGAACAGTGGATTTTTTGAGGAAATTCTTTCATTTTTCTGAAGCTGTAAATTCTATAAATCTGTAAACTAAATTATTATCACCCCAACACCATGACAGAGGGCAGATTCACCATCAGGAAACCCCTCATACATAAATTATGATTTATTTAGGATAGTTTCAACAAAACAGTTCAGAAATAACCTCCCATGTTTATTATAGTTCAAAAAATTAGTATTATGTCTTTTTAGAAGTCTTGTTTTACAGCTTGAGTCTGTTGCCCAACTCTTCATGACCTTGATGTTACAACATGCTAAGAGTACACCCTCTAAAGAGTAGAATTTCTCCTCTGACTGTATCCAGCTGTATCTGGTTCCACCTTTTAAAGGGCTGTTTTATGACATATGAGCAGAAGGGGGAGTCATGAATTTTGATTAAAGTTTTACAAAACATTTCTTCTTTCAACACAACACAAAACACTACATATAAATTAAGTTTACTTGAGGTACTCCTGGGTGTCATTAATCAATACTATTTTACAATGTGGAACCAGACATTGAATTTGTTACTGATACTAACTAGATAGATAGATAGATAGATAGATAGATAGATAGAATGACAGTACTGTTATCTACCTATCTATCTATCTATCTATCTATCTATCTATCTATCTATCTATCTA
>JANRMT010062818.1:8477452-8565862 GCA_026402145.1 Polypterus bichir lapradei | reverse complement strand
TATCTATCTATCTATCTATCTATCTATCTATCTATCTATCTATCTATTTAACATCACAAGTGCTTGTGGGAGTTTGTAGAAAGTAGCTTACAATCCACTGTTAGTTACTGCCTTGTGCCTGATGCTGCTGTCTACCTTGACAGTGTAATCCAATGAATGGTTGAGAATATAAACAGATAATTTATAATTGTGTATATATTTGCTATAGGGAAGTCAAATGTATCAGCAAAGATGAAAAAGTTAACAGTCAGATTTAGCAGGATCTACCAGGCAGTGTAGTTGTCTTTTATATTAATGATCTTGCTGGAAATTGATTTTCTTAGTGTAGCATACAGTATATCAAAGCTGCTCTTGTGCAGGTCATTCAGAATTATGATTTTTATATAAAATGTCTGAGCAGTTTGTTGCACTAGGATACTTTCATCTGTTTTTTCTATGATTTCCTCAAGTGGTTGCATTTTCAGGTTTTCATGAATTCTTTTATTTCTCATCCATTCTTTTTTGTTTTACCTAACACCTGTCCTAAATACTTTCATTTCTACTGCTGTTTGATTGATTAATTCATTGATTAATTTATCAAACTGGAATACAGTTCTGGGTCATTGGGCAATCTGAACCCATTCCCACAGTGAATCATTTAAAATGTCAATGAAATAGACTGCTCAACGTACAAATTTGTACACAATTCTAAATTATCCATTTATTTTCTCAGCCTATTCATTTTACTACTCTGCCAAGACAGACAATAGCATCCTTTGCAAAGCAGTATCTAATGGTGGATTTGATGTCTATTGTAAACCACTTTCCATAAACTCCCACAAGCACTTGTGATGTTAAGTACAAATGATAGTGTGACAGATAGGGGGCGCTATTGCTCCCTTGAACCCTTGTTCAAGACGCCAGACACCAGGTAAAAGTCCAATAATCTTCTTTATTTGGACAAATACAGTGCACAAGCACCCTCCTCTCCACAATACCCATTAAATTAACACAATACACAATTAATAAACTCTCCACCACTCCCAGACGCGTTGCCACCCTTCCACCCAGCTCAGCTCATTGTGCGGGAGTTCCCACAGCCCTTTTATAGTCCGTGACCTGGAAGTGCTTCTGAACCCTCAGTCCATGTGACTTCTTAGCACTTCCGGGTCAGATCAAAACTTCTTCTTTTACTTCACCCCGGAAGTACGTCATTCCTTTTGTCCATGTGACTCGGACGTACTTCCGGGGCATGGGGCAAATAATATTCTTTTTATAGACTGTGGATAAAAACTCCATTGTCCAGGATTCCCTGCTGGTCTTCGGGGCACCTCCATGCTGCAGGAAGGGCTCCATCTGGTGGCCTGGGGGTATTGGCCGGGATGACAAGCCGGCCATAGACCACAGTATTCCTCCCCCAGAGAAAAGCCATATTTGGAGCGTCATGCCCCGCGAGGGACATCTTCCTCCACGAGGATCCAAAGGTCGGGCCTTGGCGATGTCGCTGACACTCCCGTGCAAACCTAGGAGGAACAGTATAAGAATAAATATTTTGATCCCCTGTCCTCCTAGGACAACTTCTCCATCCGTGGCCCGATCTGCGGCATTTGTAGCACAGCCGCGGTCCCCTTAGTAGTCTCTCTCTGTGAGACTTGAAGCACCTTGGTACTTCTGGCTCCACCCTTTTCTCCGCTGAGGAGGATTCATCGGCCGCCCTTTATTTTTCCAACCCCTTTTCCAACTTGTCAGGAGACCCCTGTTTTATTTTAGTGATCTCCTGTTTACTCTGGGGTTTGTTCACAGTTTGGGTCTCCCTATGAGTAAAAGAGAGCCCCTTTCCTGTCTGCACCCCTTTAGATTTATTTACAACACGGGTCAGGGTCTTCAGGATCGAATCGCTCCGAGAGGCAGCACCATCCAGCTGCTCTGTTTCGATCGACCATTCCCCTGACCATTTGGTCAAAGTTCCGCACTATTTTGTAGGGCACGCAGTGACTTGGCACCTGCTACTTATCAATCGCAAGCCCGGATCACACTGCGTCCCTATTTCATTATATACGGTACCGGCATTACCTGCCTGTACCGCCAAATCATATAACACGGGAGGCTCTCGGCCTAATCACCACAGGTATTCACTCACTTTCCTTATGGGCTTTTCGGCCATCTCTCCCAGTTCCCCGACAATCTTTTGAATCGCCGTCAGCATCTGCAAAATATCTTTTACAGGCTCGATCAATCTCTCGAGTTCCCGCATTTCAAAACAGTTAATTAATTCGGCCGGGAGCCAATGAACACGCCTGCTGTCAGCACATGCTCTGACGGGCTTCGCGGAGGCTTCTGGGATTTCGAGTTCTTATCTGAGGACTGGGTTGCCTTCTTCTGCGAACTGCAGTGTGTCTTTATTAATATGTCGACAGACCGATCAGCCATTTCCCGGCCTTCCTTACCTTCCTGCGGGGTGAGCGGTGCTTCCCTCGCCTCCCCCTTCCCCTTTGGAAAGTCCAAGTCCGTCTCTTCAGATACCAAGGTGCAAACAGCGAGACGCGGACCTCCTTCTTCCCAGAAAACACCGGGGTTGATCACGTGTCCCTCGCCAGGCCGCTGAGATGCAGAAGTCCTTTTTAGTACTCGTCGGCTCGAACAGGATCGTGCCACTGTCTTTGGGAAATTCTCCTTCCTCCCGCGGAGCCTCCAGGTGATCATCTCGGAGGTACATGCACGGAACAAAGTGAATTATTTTAAACGGGTTACCGATTGAAATCCCGGCATGTACCTCAGAGTGATCGTCTGTCCCCGGAGGCTTCTCCTGACTTGTGTAGCCGCTCCGTAGCTCCTCCCGAGTGTAGGCCATTACGAGCGCGGTTCTCCCACTGGCGATGTCGCTGTGCTTGCCCTTCTTTTTTCCCATTCCGGACTTGGTAAAGAGGGGTTCCGGCGTTGTTGCTGCGTGTCTGTACGTCGTCTTCATGGGGTTCTCTGCCCACAGAAAATTTATGTACAGGTCCTCTGCAAAAGATGCGAGAGAATTCTGCCGGCTATGGCACGGTGACAGATAGGGGGCACTATTGCTCCCTTGAACCCTTGTCCAAGACGCCAGACACCAGGTTAAAGTCCAATAATCTTCTTTATTTGGACAAATACAGTGCACAAGCACCCTCCTCCCCACAATACTCATTAAATTAACACAATGCACAATCAATAAACTCTCCTCTCAGCTCATTGTCTGGGAGTTCCCACAATCCTTTTATAGTCCGTGACCCGGAAGTGCTTTTGAACCCCCAGTCCATGTGACTTCTTAGCACTTCTAGGTCAGATCAAAAACTCTTCTTTTTCTTCATCCTGGAAGTACGTCATTCCTTTTGTCCATGTGACTCGGACGTACTTCCGGGGCATAGGGCAAATAATATTCTTTGCTCCTCCCTGCAGCTCAATCTAGCGGCCCCTGTGGTATCCAGCAGGGCTGTGGATGAAAACTCCATTGTCCAGGATTCCCTGCTGGTCTTTGGGGCACCTCCATGCTGCAGGGAGGCCTCCATCTGGCGGCCTGGGGGTATTGGCCAGGATGACAAACTGGCCATAGACCACAATAGATAGATAGAACCATTCTGTCTATCTAATATTGGTGATAAATCCAATGTCTGGTTCCACATTGTAAAACAGTATTGATTACTGCTACTCAGAAATAACTCAAATAAACTTTATTTATATATAATCAAAATGCAGATAATAATTGCATAGAAACTGCAGAATAGGTCATGGAAGGAGTCAGGTCTCTGGGCTCCTTTTTATAGGGGAAATGGCTTCCAATGTATCACATTATTACATATTTGACCATGCCCACAGACAGAAATTAATACAAGTACACAAGCAACAAATGATGATTAGAAAATAACAAACATAAAGTCAAAATTTACAAAATCTTTGAAACTTTCCAACCCCGAACACTCCATTGTTCTATAATTCTCTTTTGCATTTTTAAAGTCTTCTACTGCAATACAAATAAACTTCCTTTTGTTCTGCTTTTAATTTGTGTTTCTGCTGTATTTCATGCTATAGACAACTGCATTTGGATGAAGTGTATTAAGAACTACAATTTAAAATCTGAACTATAAAGGGTATTCTTACACTAAAAAATGAACAGAACATGTTTAAATATCAGGCTAGGGGAGCATCAATAAATATTCAGCAGCCACTTACTTTTCCCTCCCATTTTGTTCCAGATGATACTCTGTTCCTACCCTTGTTCTTCTATTAAGAAGACTCCCTAATTGTAAGATGTTACAATGTATAAAAAATATATATTTTCACAGAATATTATAAGAAAGCCATGTATGTCCAAGGTAAGTATTTAATACAAAATAATATGGCTTTATGTACTGTATAACTTAAAAGTTATGCCTCTAAACAAGACAAAATTCATATAACATTCCAAAGTGGACAAAAACTGCCTGACACACAAAAATTAAGACTAAATAAATATGACTTGGAAGATGTGGCATACTATATTCAAAAGATACATAACAAAAAAAAGATCCAAAGTGATTCATTTCTATGGGCCAAAATATTTTTACTGACGTGATCCAGTTAGATTTTATAAACATAAAAAATTATATTTGCTCCTTTATGCCTGCTGTAACCTTAGTATTGCAATTGTTGGCAGCAACTAAATTTAATAAGACCTAGACAACATCTCTGTCAAAAAAACTACAATTTTGCTCCACTCACATAATCCAATTCAAAAAAGAAGCTAGTTCAGTGTGCTTTTAACAAAGTTTTCAGACTGAGTCAATTTCCTGTTCCTTCTTTGTCTGTAAAGTGTTATTCCTGCAATTACTATAGCTGTGTCCATCCTTTCTTATTTTTAAACATTGAAGATCTTGAAATTTTATGTATGAGTCAGCCTTATTTTGTGAAAAGGCTGAGGTCCCTTTTGGAGAAAAAATTCTATATATGTTCTATCAGTGAGTAGTTTCAAGTGTATTTTATTTAGCTGTATACAGGTATTTGAACAACAGCACTAGAACTGGAGATGCCAGTAATACAAGATCTAGTCTGTGAACTAGTCCAGGTTCCCTGGAGGCTGTAGAAGACAGAAGCTTCTGGATACACTGAATGGTGTCTCGCACCCTCTGCATGACATCCTGCTCACCTTGAAGACAACCTTCAGCACAATGCTGATGATGATGCTACTGAATATGCTGCTGGAAGACTTTTTAACAATTACCATCATACTTTACAACACATTCTCCTGCTAAACTGTTTTTTTATGTCATTATACTCATTTTTAACAGAATACAGAGATATTTTACTGTATTTTGTGCATAGCTGACTGTTGTTCATACCTGTACACAGCTGTAGCATTGACTTCCACCTTGATATCAATAACAGCTTTATAGTTTTATACTTGTTTGCTGTCAAAAACAGGTAAAACAAAACAAAAGATTTGTTTATTGATTCATCTAGCATTAACAGAACCATAATGTTCATTTTTTGCACTTCCATTTTCTATGATGCTATGTGATTGTTAGGCAACTTGACCGTTGACACCCTGGAGGCAATAATTTATGAAAGGATTGCTTATAATAAAACATGTAATAACTCTGTTGTAAAACAAAGAAAAGACTTGGCAAAAAAACAACACTTATTTTAACAATACAGTTAACAATACAAAAAAGTACTACTGAAATACAATATATACTGTATATGATATATATAAATTACTGAAAAAATAGCAGTTACCACAGTATATTTAAAAATGAAATATAAAGGAAAAACTGGATGTCATATCTAGAAAACCTTTTTTGAATAACTGGTTAATCAAATCAATCATAAAGCCACATAATATGAATATAATGTATAATGAGCAAATTAGATATACATTGCTGTAAGGTATTTTTCTTTTTACAGAAATATTTTTAAAAATGTTCACACCAGTGAACAAAAAAATTGTGTCACAGGAAAATGCTACTTATTTTCAGCACTGTTAAAACATTTAAAACACCAAAGTAAATGTGATGGTGGGATTCCTTGACTTCCATAACCTTTACAACAAGATCAAAATAATTTTCAGTGCTTAAGGAGAATTTAGAAAAAAAAGAAAAACTAAAACAAAACGTCTAATCATAACTTACAAAAATGAAAACACTCAAACCTGTTGCACCACTATCACTTAGGTGATCGATTTAATTGCACACGTATTGCTGGCTCTTTGCCATAATTGTTTTCATAATGGCAACAAAGCCCGATTTTTTTTTTTTTAGTACTTGATTAAACTGGGACTCATTCTTTTACATCTGTGAGAAGGCATTGATTAACTAGGAAAATCTTTTCCACCGCTATAATCCACTGATCCGTCCTTACAGGTGAACTATTGCATTATGTCATATACATATTGTCACGTGCATGTGCAAGGGGACAGCTTAAGGGCTATGCTAATTGTAATTCTCTGCTGCTTCAAGTATTGCTGCTGCGTACTAATGCTGTTTCTCTTCCTCCCTTTGCAGACTGGAAGACTGATAGCTATAATGCCTGTGATGCCACTTCTGGTGTCCATCTGGCTGAACCCGCTTCTTCCTGCCTGAAGGACTTAAGACTAGAGGATCATCAATTTTGAGACATTTCAATTGGGAAATTGCATCTGGAAAGACGTTTTTGCAATTATTTGTTTTTTTCTCATATCTTTTAATTTCTTGCACTTCAGTTATATGGAGTCACCAGGGTGGTACCCCAACTCTTAATTGTGGACTTACTTTAGTCAAATGTGATTTATAGTAGTAGTGCTTTGACATTTCTTTTCTTTGTTCATTTTTTTTTGTCAATTTTCATAGTGCCTTCTGTATTTCCAGCTAATTTTTATGCAATAGCCTGCGTTCTGTTTCTGTAAGCCACCTAATGTCTTACTTTAGGATTAATGTATGGGTTGGTTTAACATACTACTTTAATTATGAAGAGTTTTGGGAAACCGTCTTTCTCAAAATGCCCATACTTAACTATGAGCTAACATCATTCTTAGCACTATGATGCTTTAGGGAAACCCACCCTAGATTGATTGTTTAAAAAATGTACTTTTAAAACTATAAAAGTTAACATCTCTTCAATATTTTAGCAGGGAAATCACATTGTTCCTTTATTCTTCCTTAAATATGATTACAAAATTAATTTTTGATAATGTCTGGTTTTTAAAATATCTTTTTGTAATCAGTTCATCAGTTTGTACCCAGTATATCCAAGTTATTATGTATAAAAAACCTTTTAAGATATCTACTAAACTCTCATTCATATGGTGTTTGAACATAATCTCCGCAGAGTTTAAAGTGTCGGTTAAAATACTAATTTGGTTTTGTATAATATATTGAGAACTGTAAAGTCAGCTTGAATTGATTGGCATCTTTTACTTATCCATGAGAAAGTGTTTATTTCTACAATTTGTACTGTGACATTAGTAATTACCTTAGAGAAATGTATGGACACAACAGCAGTTTCAGATTTGTCCTTGTTAAGACAGATTTTGGGGCAGATTGGCAGTATTCCTTTAGTTATCTCTGTTGCAATGTAACAAACCTTGCAAAGTGAACACACTGCACTGTTCCTACACCCCTCCCTCATGTAATTTCATTAGATCTGCGCAAAAGTGCAATGAGACTTGAGACAGACAGCAGTAGCAGATGGTTTATGTACAAAAGCCTTGATTTGAGCTTGAATGAATTTCCTAAGGGGGTTTAGATAATAAAGGATTTAAAAATTTAGCAGCCAGCCTGTATTGTAAGTCTTACACATGTTGTTAGAAACACTGGCACATATCAATTGGCTTTGAGGGGCTAAAAGAAACATTCTTTTTAAATTCACTGTTGTCTTTGTTTAAAGTTATTGTTCTTTTTACAAGAAACAAGATATGTGCATACATCCTTCTGATTTGGTAAAGGCTTTCATAAGAATTTGCACGGTATTATTGGCATACCTTCAAATTTAATTTCCTCAGTTAGGTGGGATAAATCATTACACCCCTTCCATTCATTTTTACGACTGCTTACCTTTCATTATCTATTAAGCAAATACTTCATCTCTGTGATTTCAGCTTGTAACAACCTGCACTGGTTTTATGCTTTTTAATTTAAAAATTGATATAGTTGTAGTATGGTTAATTTTTTACAGTTACATACTATTTATTTTTTATTTTACTAAATGAAAAGGTACTTTTATTGAAACATTCTAATTAAAGATTTCACTTGCTACAATGAAAAAATTGCCACAGACATTGCATATTTACTGTCTAACAAACGGACTTTATGGAGTGAGTGGTCTCCTCTCATTTGTCAAATTTCTTATGTCTAATGGTTCGGAAAAAATGTATGGTATTGATTTTTAAGTGACTATAAATGAAAAGACAATAAATTCAAAATTTCCACTATTTATTTTACTTAATGTAAACTTTGTCTTCTATTGTTAATGCATTTTGATAAACTTGAATTTGAGAAACTTGCTGTGATTACGGTTGTGTGATCAGCAAACAGCCTAGCTTAGCAGTTAATAACAGTGAATACAGAACTTATTGTAACTTATTATCTTTTTCTTCTTGAATGAGTAACATTATAAGTATAAACATTTTCATCTGTGTAGAGAATGGTTCTTACTATGATGGGAAAAAATATCTGAACATTGTTTTATTATTATTATTATTACTATTTTTTTATTTTAGTGATATAAGGCAACATATAATAAATCATCTTTTTAGGTTTGTGGGATTCTAAGTGATTTAGTTATTTTTTTTTCTTTTGTACACATAAGTCTTCTACCATTGATCAGCTATAATAAAGTTCAGCACTCCTGATCGTAAAGTTTACTCCCTTAAGAAACTATGAATAAAATAAAAAAAAAAGGTTACGCAAAACTTTATCTTCACCATTGTCAGGTAAATACAAGTATTTGATTTTCATAAGGGATAATGTTTAATGCAGTACTATAATAACACTGAAGTTCTTTGCTCACCTTTATGAAAAAAGAATCAGCTTTGTAAACTCCAGACATCTTAAAGAGTTACTGTCTAGATTAAACATTTTCAGATTATACAAAGTTATGCTGAAATGTAAATAAATGACTGTACTACTGCTATGATCTAGCTGAGTAGGCAAAATAAAAATAAACAGTATGTAAATGGTAGGGGTTTCAAATATGTATACACTAAACAGAGAAGCATAAAAAATACAAGGTGTCATAAACTGAGATCAAGAGTTAAAAGCAAAATATATTGTGCTGTAGGCAAGGGTAGACATTAAAATTGCAAACAAGAAACATTGTAGAGTCAAAACCACACCACAGAAAAACACAGCTTGGTTAAACATAAAGGTGAACAAACAAATGTCTGTTGTCCGCAGGGATAGCAGAAGCTTATATGGGATGGGCAAGCTGTACACTGAAACAAAATGAAAGGAAGGTGGTTGGCTGGCTGCTTAGAGAAAATAAAACAAGGCAGACTGAAAAACAGGTAGCTCCTCAATGACACAGACAAGAAAGGAAACCTAGGCTATTAAGAGCATGGATGGCCAGCACAGAAATACATATATACAGTGACTTTTCCACCTTTAGCATGAAAAAACAAAATCATAAAAAGTAGAAAACTTTCAGAAAACTTCCTTTTTATATCTGTCAGAATGAGTAGTGGGATGTAGATTCTGAGTTTAGAATGAGGAGTATATGCAAGACCTTCAATACAGGACTTGTCACTGTACTCTGGGTGCATTAATCAACAATGTTCAAATATTGCTTTTAAAACATTTGATTTTGTAAGTGCTTTAACATCAATCATGAAATTTAAGCATGAGTTCAAAACATCTTGACATGCTGGTGAACCATCACACCTAGAAAACATTAAACACATTTGATTTCAGTAGAGGTGGAATAATTTACAATAGCATCTACATTTGTATGGTCCATGCTCACTTATCCTGTGGAGATCACTTTAGGACATTAGAAACATTACAAAAAATTAAATGAAAATAGGACATTCAGTCCAACAAGGCTAATCCTATCCATTTAATTCCTCCAAAATAAAATCGACTCTAGTAGTTTATTCCACGTGTCGATGGTCCTCTGTGTGAAAAAAACCTTCTAACAATTGTGTGAAATTTACCCTTAACGAAGTTCCAACTGTGTCAGTGTGTTCTTGTTGAATCATTTTAAACTAACAGCCTGGATCCCATGTACTATTTCCTTTCATAATTTAAACACTTCAATCATGACACTTCTTAATCTTTATTTACTTAAACTAAAGTAGTTCAACTCCTTTGTTTTTTTGCATAACTCATCCCCTGCAGTTCTGAAATAAGCCCAAATGCTGTTTTTTGGACATTTTCAAATGCTGCTTTGTCTTTTTTGTAGTCTGTTGATGCCTGTTGGGTGGATGTTCAAGTTAGGTCATGCCTGTCTTAGTGGCTGGAAGATGGTGTTGAGATCCTGAAGGTGTTAATGAACAGAAGTGTAGAAGATATGAAATGAGTTAAGTATCAGCTGCAGTTTATGTGTTTCTTTGGTGTTTTTTTATGTTTTTGAATTATTATTTTTTATATTTTTATGTAATGTCTGCTATGTTTGTAATTGTGCATTATCTATTTAAATGTGAATTACTGACTATGATAATACATGGGAAGACCCAAACATTCCTAGAATCTGTCAATATCAGCAGAGTAGGCTGCAGTTATTAATTATGCCTCTAGGTATTGCATGCCTATAGTTTTGTATAGTTATATATATATATATATATATATATATATATATATAGTTATAGCTTTGCCATCTGCAAAGTGGCATTGTGCTGAGTTGATCAAGTGCATATTTCTGATATTTATTTTATAATCGTGTGTGTGACTTTAGCAATTTCTTTCTGTAAGCTGAAATAAGCATGTCAGGTCATATCAAGATAATGATGTTCAAGTTTTTTGAAGTTAACTGACTTGTTAATAAAGAGTTTCCTCATGAGCAGACTCATTTGTTAATAAGTAACATTACACTGAACTGCTGAGGTGTCTGCGGGAAGGCATCTGGAAAAAAAAAGTCAAGAGAAATGGCACACACACAACTGCATTTTGTAGCATGAGAACGTGCGCCCTGTGGAAGAATAATTTTAGGGTAACATAGCATTCATCTTAAAGAAATAGAATAAAGAGTTAATAAATGTAGGAAACCAAATAAAGGTCAAGTGAACAACAAAATGTACACTGAAATATACGATTTGGCTTAGGAAAAATACTGAGATGGTCAAGTAAATAAAGAATATACCAGAAGAAAGGTTGATGTAATATACACAATGTACTGAAGGATGACTAAGAAATTAGCAGATGTACTATAAGCAATGAGAATGGACAATTGTTATATGCACAGAAATTTCAAGAGTGGTGGCGCAACTCAAAAGTATAAGAAGAACCAGAATATAATATAACAGACTTTTATTTTATATACAGTGATTCCCTGTCTATCGCAGAAGTTGCGTTCCAGATCCATCAGCAATAGGTGAAAATCCGCGATATAGAAAGACAATATAAATAAAGGCTTTTATAGTTTAAGCCTTAAAATACCTTTCCCACACATTTTAAACACATGTAAACTTATTAAAGCACACTTTGTAAATGCATGATATGTGGATGTCGGGCTAAGGATATGAATAACATAATAATAATATAACAATAATAATAATAATATGTATTGTATATGTACAGTATATATATATATATAATGGTTGAAATAGTTTAACTGTCAAATAATGCAAAGAGTACACGACACGTGTTTCGCCCTAATTCTGGGCTCATCAGGTGTACACACTCACTGCACTCCCTCTCGGGAATCAAACCTCGGACGTCGCTGTGGCGGATGTTAGCCGACTTGCTGACCAACCACAAGCGTTACCTGATAGGTAACCACCCATATGGCTACTCACCAGTGATACACTCCATAACTTGAATGATGATAATGATGATGAATTAGCTGTGCAGTACACGATGAAGTACGTATATAGGTGATGAGTGCATACTGTACAGCAAAGCAGAGCATTTACAGCTCTTCTGAAGGCTCACCTTCAGGTGGTTTAGGAGGGGTATCTTCCTGCTGCTGGATGGCAACTTGCGCTGAAGGCGTAGGCATGTCTTCTTTGTTTGTTGGAGTAAGGAAAATCGTTATAGGCAGTTGCTGGCGTTGCTTCTTCTTTTGGGCGAGGAGGTTTTTATAGACTTCAATGGCTGCATCAATGGGGTTGTGAAACTGCAACGCCTGGATCATTTCGGGATCCCAATCATTTACGTGGAACGCATTACGCAGAGAACTGAGATGCATCAGGGACCCATGCTCGCTGTTCTTGTGAGATTACACCAAGTTAGCAGCAGCCAATCAGAGCCCAAGAGAATGAAAATCCCGCTCTGATTGGTTGAGTCTCCTCTTTCAGCCAATAACGGGCCTTGTAAAAAATCATCTGGGTACTGTAACACGAAACTCTTTGTCTACCGTAGTGTACAATATACGTATATTTAATGATTTACTGTATTGCTTAAATGTTAAATATGTTCCACAGAAAAATCTGCGATATAGCGGGGGTGCGATAGCTGAACCACGATATAACGGGGGATCACTGTAAATCATTTGGGTGTAAACCAACGAACCAACCAGAGTAAAATGTATGCATTGATTGACACTATAAATTCAACAGTTTATAAAATGAACCTCTGTTCTTTGTTTCTCTGATCATTCTGACCTGGCTGTAACGGACTGCTTTTGAAGAATGCTCCCTCCAAGGCATTTTGCTGAGGAGTAATTAAAAGATACAATGAACATCTTTTCTCCTGCCTGATTACTGAATTGATCTGTTAGAGGATGTTTCTTTCTTTACTAAGATGTTAAATTTCTACCACAACCCATACACCATGCTGTCAGTCAAAGAACTTTCGACCAAAAACCATTGTGGTCCTTGCTTCACACCTACCATATTCTCCAGATCTCACTCCATTTAAGTTATTTTTGTTCCTGAAATTAAAATTGAGATTGAAAGGAAGATGCTTTTCTACCATGTTAGAAATCCAGATAAATACCAGAAATGTTTCCTGAAATAGAA
This sequence comes from Polypterus bichir lapradei, assembly GCA_026402145.1. Lineage (NCBI taxonomy): Eukaryota > Metazoa > Chordata > Cladistia > Polypteriformes > Polypteridae > Polypterus > Polypterus bichir. The sequence continues at coordinate 8,552,793 of JANRMT010062818.1, read as the reverse complement.
GATGCACTGGGACAAGTGCAGTACATCTCGAGGGGAGTATTTTAACAGTGACTAAAAGGGAACTGCTGCAAGTTGTATGATCATTTATTTTAATAATTCTCAATGTTTTTGTGAACCCCCCATATTGTATATTGACCACAGGTTGGGTGCCAAAATTTTAACAAAGCTTTACAAAAGAACATCAACCATGACTGCACCACACAAAGGAACCTTTCTTGTTATAAGTAGCTGCAATATAAAAAATGAATATATTAAAATGGAAACGGTAAGATTATACACAAAGGAGCAACAGCCTCCCTCCCGTACTAGCTACACCACAACATCGAAAAAATTAAAATGCTAATAAAATATAAACAGTAATAGACAGTGCAATACAAACCCGAATGGATATTACAATAGAATTGGTGCAAATGACGATAGATGGTTGAGAATGATGAAAATGATGAAAAAGTAATGAGTAAGTGATAAATGAATTGCATTCCAAAACAATAGTTTTACTAACTATTTACTGACTCAAATCCTTTGGTGTGAAGAAAACTTGTTGCACAGAAGTTCCTTATACTAACTTTCCAGAATTCTTCAATTAATTTGAACAGATGTCCTATAAAGTGCTTATAGTATCAAACTGAACACACCTAGTATCATAATGCAACATACATTCTAATTACTCTTCAAAACTGTTGCTTACATTAATGTTTTACCATTTACATTTTTCAGAGATTGCAAGTATAAATAATCTTGTAAAACATAATATCAATTTTAAATGTAAAAAAACTACTAAAATATATTATCTAATAATACCTTATTTACAATGTATGTGCTTGTTTGTATTACTCTTTAGCTCTTTGACAGTAAAACATAAAGTTTAAGTTAAGAAATCTGCATTTCGTAATAGCAATGTTAGTCTAGTCAGGAGAGCTTTAACTATCAGTTATATGTCTTGCTCTGAATATCTCTCTCAATGTACTAAAAACTACTCATTACACTTAATAACTTTTAAACTTTACTTTAATATGCAGGAAATTATTATTATTATTATTAAAATAATTCCAATTTTACATGAAAAAACAACTAAAATATATTAACTAATAATAACTTATAATGTATAGGCATGTTTGTGTTAGTTTTTCATGTATTGACAATGAAAAAGCAAAGTTTAAGTTAAAAATCTGCATTTCGCAGTAGCAATAACTTAACTAGTTTTTTTAATTAGAAGAAACTAGGGAGCAGGCGCTAGGTGCCCCTCCGTTAGAGAAAGCAATTGTATTTACAAAGATGGTATATAGAAGAGTTTGCGGGGTGTGAGAGGAAGATGGTTTGGCCCTTGGTTATTATAGATAGAAAATCAGTTACTTGAGAATTTCATTACAACTGTCTATATTAAATACCAATGAATAATAAAATGTAGTAAAAAGTAGAAGTAAAAAAGTAAAATGTAATAAAAAGTAAATAAAAAATTTAATTGCACTAACACCTCACCAATAAACAATATATAAATTACTTTTTTACTCTAACTTACATTCTATAAATTTTGCTTTTCTTCATTTCTGTTCGCATATTGTTCAGGATATTTTTCTCTTATTTATTGGACGATTCTCTTGGACGATTCTCTTTCTTCTTGATTTTTATTATATGCAGCTCTTTTTTGTTCATTTTCATTTTTTCAATGTTCATTATCAGCTCTTGCTGCTGTTTTTCTGAAATTCAACATTTTTGAATTGATGATTTGCTTTCTGTCTTGCCATTATAACCGACTGTAGTGAAGGGTGAGTTAGCAGCACTGAGAGTGTTACAGGGTGGTGTGGAGAGAGGATGTGCGTAGTAGGAGTAATGATTGGGTGAGTGGTGTGGAGGGGAGTGGTCAAGGCTGAATAACATAGACACTGCGGAAAACTTTTTTAATATGATGGATAGATTATGAAAGTGGTGAGCCACACTTTGAAAAAAGGTTGGCCTCCTGTTTCATCCATATGAATAAAACACAACTGCTGACATATTGAACACACATCATATTCATGCACAGAAATGCACCTGATGGTTATGTGCTCATCGTGTATAACCCCTGAAATTTGCATGGAGCTGTCAGATAATTTTTTTTTAACTGCAGCATGAATGACATAATAAACTGTGAAGAGGAATGATTCAAAATAAGAATCTATCCTTTGTGACAATACAGTTCTTGACCTGTGTTGTCTTTGATGAGTGAATTTGGATTTCACTCACTGAAAAATAGATTAAGCTTCCAATCTATAAGTATTGCTGAGAGAAATGACAGCAAATTCATTATAGGAAATTACATAGCAATTTTTAACGTGTACTAAAATATTTTGTTATATAGCAATAACATATAGGAGCCCTAAAATCTATATATAGTGTTAATATCATCATACATATGCATGCTTGCATTGCTTTTTTTATTTCAATAAATGCTGCCTGTCAAAGTGAAGTGTGTCACTTAAAATCTCACTTACTTGAGTTGAATATTTAAGATGACAACCTTCATAGTGTTCTCCTTGTGATTTTACAGATTTAAAATTGCAAATGAGAAGATAAATGCATACAGTAAGATGGATGTTATGTTCTAATTGCAGTACCAAAAACAAATGCCTCATCAATCATCACAACGAAGCAAAATAAAAAAGCCATCAAAAGGGGTTGTGTGTGACAATAGACACTATACCTTTGTATATGGTAAAATGTCATGTTTTTATAATATGAAACACAAACAAAAATTAAAGATACAACAACTCTTAAAATATCAAACTGGACAATCAGTAGTAAATGTGCAGTGAAATTATTATTGTCATTTGTCTAAGTATAAACAAACATTGTTTAAGGAGGCTGGTACTGTAATTTCTATCATGTCAGGTCAGGTTGGGGAATATGCACTGGTAGAGCGTATTGCTGCACCCACCACAAAGCACATGACAAAGCAGCTTGGGATCCAGGGTGGCAATCCCCCAGGCAGACACGTGGTCCAGTCCCACCCTCCAGAAATGACCATATATCTGTCTCAGCCAGGTGTTACGTGGTGTGGAATATGGCTGGAAGCTTATCCCGGCCAATACCCCCAAGCCGCCAGATGGAGCCCTCCCTGCAGCATGGAGGTGCCCCGAATTCCAGCAGGGCATCATGGACTTTGGAGTTTTAATTCACAACCCTGCTGGATCCCATGGGGGCCGCCAGAGGATGCTGCAGAGAGGTTCAAGGACTTGCATTTTAGGTATAGCCCGAAAGTACGTCCCAGTCACGGGAACAGAAGAAATTACATACTTCCGGGCTGAAGAAAAGAAGTTTTGACCCGACCCGGAAGTGTTACAAAGTCACATGGACTGAGGGACAGAAACACTTCTGGGTCAAAGAGTTTAAAAGGACTGTGGGAGATCCCAGCAGGGAGCCGAGTTGGGAGGAAGGGTGACTGAGCTGCTGGGAGGTGTGGAGGATTTGATTATTGATTGTGATTATTGTGTTTGTTATTAAGTATAGTGGAGGGGGAGGTGCTTTGTGCACATTATTATAATAAATAAAGTAATTATTTGGACTTTTATCTCGCTTCTGGCGTCTGGTCTGAGGGTTCAAGGGGACGACAGCGCTCCCTATCTGTCACAGTGGGCATCCCCTTGGCCTGATCCAGCCACTCAGGTCCTCAACAGGAAGGATCCTGCAAGCCTGATCACCTCGTGTAGTGGGAAATGAGGGACACCAGTCTACACTCTAGGTGTCTAGTATACGAGACAGAGCGTGACCAGGATGGGAGATACGGACACAAAAGGGCTGGGTTTTGTAAAACAAAGTGAGATTCTATTTACAGGTGCACATAAAGAAAAAAAAATAATGTCCTGCAGAATATATATTTCAGTACACAGTCCAATACCACAAAGAACACAGAAAAACAGCTATGTAAACTAAGCCCAAAAATGATGTGCAGTATACACTATTTACAGTGCTGACTAAAAGTCCCAAATGAAAAAGAAAAATGCACAAAACTAGTGAAACCCATATATATACAAAAACATAAATAAGTCTGTCTTCCTCCCCAGTAATCCAAGTCAAGAAGCTGCTTCTCCAAACAGTGTACAGGGTTTACCAACAAAAATATTCAAAATACAGCAAAAGAAAAATTGTGTATACAGAAAAATAAACAGTGCACCATTAACTCAACCCAATAAATACCTCCAACAAAGCTAATCAAGAAATATTTATCAAAATATATACAGGAAGGAAAAATATTTACAAAAATCAAGGCACAAGCCACAGTGCTTGGTAGACTCACAAGGAATGCTCTACCAAGTACCTCACTCAGAGCGATCTTGCCAGAAGACCCCCTCTAGAGGCCAGAAATCCCCTTTTGCATTTGGCGCCATTGCGCCAACCAAATAAGATGTTGAATGTCATCCTTCTATGTGCACATGATGATGTGTACGCATCTTCGAGGAGTGGTATCTCCAGCCCCACAAAATTCTTATTAAAATGTGAGCGGCTGTCACACATGTGTAGCTATACCGGCATTTGAGATGCAAACTGCTCTTCTCTCAAAACTGAAAGTAAGCCCTCTTTCTTCACCCGGGCTGCCGCCCAGACAACTGCCAATGTGGGATCCCTTTAAAAGCTGCAGCAGGTCAAAACTATGATGCTTTGCACATTTCTTTACTTCCCAAAGACTACGAGGTCATGGGAGGCACACACATTTGTGGGTGACAGACAATGCCATCCCATTCCGGACAATGGCAGAGCCATCTTTCCACACCAGAATGAACAATTGCCACGATGCACCCCAGAAGTCACTCATATCATCAGTGAAGACGTCCTTCTACACTTTCTAAACGGACAAAAAAAAGACAAGCTTTATTTCTTTATACTTTGTCCTTCTTCACCCAAAACTACTGCCTCTCTTTCAAAACTGCAGAGGACACAATACTAACTTTATTTAACTGGTGGCAATGCCAGTGAGGCACATTATCACATTCCGTAACTCCCTCAAAATGCAGATAATGTGCCTCATTTGTGACTCCATGAGCAACCGCTCATTCGACACAAAGACAAACCAGTGGTACCCAAAGATTCTCTGAAGAGACTCAGTTAAGGAGGAGTCCAGCCTTTGTCTCAGGTCACTGGACAGTGTCCGTGTCTCATAACTATATAGCAAAACAGGAAGCACCAGGACTCTATAAGACTTAGTCCTTCACCCTTTTTTAAAGCTGTCAGGAGCGCCACACCACCCATTCCAGTGACCTCATAACCCCCCTATGCTCTACCAATCCGTCTTCTGACTTCATAGGAAGAAAAACCAGAGAAATGAATGTCACTGCTGAGGTAAGTAAACCCCTTGACGTGGTCAACTGTCTCTCCACAGACAGATACATTGCTAATGGCTGTGCCTAAGAAGTCATTAAATGCCTTGATCTTGATTTTTTATCCAGGACACTTGCAACTCCAGAGCCTCCATTAACTATGTAAAGATCACAGCATCATCAGCAAAGTCAAGATCATTTAAGCTCTCTTCACCAACAGACACCCCAAAGGCACTGGACCTTACAACCCTACCCAACACCCGGTCCATTCAAGCATTAAACAGAGTAGGAGCAAGAACACACCTCCTACGAACTCCAGAATCAACTGGATAAAATGCAGAGGTTCTGCCTCCACTCTGCACAGCACTCACAGTACCAGTGTGCAGGCTGTCCATGACATCCAGCAACCTTGAGGGGATCCCGCAAAGTCTCATGTTGTCCCACGTTTATATCCTATAAATTAATATTTCCAAATAGTCTCTTGGATAAACAGTAAATGAATAAATATATCACTAAAGACACTGACAGACAATAGCTATAGCATTTATTAAAAACTGAAATTTGTTAAAATATATATATTGATAATATCTATTTCAGAAATATTTAGAAATTGAAGAAAAAAACTGTAAAAAAGTGAATAATTGACAGGACATAGAAGAAATGGACAAAATCAGTCCACAGAAAACTGTGCAAATGCTTTTAATGTTTATTTGTGTCCCCTTCATGGAAATATTTACATGATGTTAATTTTAAGGCACTCATCTTCTAACAGGTTCTGAAATATCTTCAAAAATTTGCATGAATCACAAGTGCAAAGTAAAAAATGGCCCATTTGTGTAGGTGGTTTTCATTCCAGACCACTATAATTTTTAAACACAAAATTTCTGTTCCTGTTACAAACCTGACAGATTTTTCTAGACTTCAGCATTAATCATCACTATCACACTTTTTACTGTAGCCTTTTTGTGCTTTTAGAATTTCACTTTTGCTGAAGTGTTTGGTAGTAGCTCTTGTAAATTATATTTTGCAATGTTGAAAAAGTTTCGGATCTTCTAATAATAATACATTTTATTTATATAGAGCATTTCCCATGCTCAAGGTGCTTACTTACTAACTTACTAGACTCCTCATTGATTAAACTAACCACAAATACTAATGACAGTTGACCTGCGATATAAGAGGTTTATGCACCCTCTAATTACTATTTGTTCAGCATATTTCTACTCATCTTTAGCAAATTCTAGAAATAATAATGGAAACCTTTCCAACTTAGATGTGCAGAAAAGAAGAGAAAAAAGCAGCCTAGGCACTAAGTGAAACATAACAGGCATCAGCAAATTCTTCTTCAGCAAATTTATCCTTTCTAAGTTTGATTCTTTAAAAATAGATATCACATATTCATCTCTAATTACTTTGTAACATATGAGATTGCATATTTTAGATAACAACGAGGGAAGTAACAAATTGTGTATGTTGAGGTGCTATCTGTACTGGATGCACTGTCTGCATACTAGAGCTTATTGAGCAAACTGAATCTGTTGGTGCAGAATGGAGCTCTTACAAATGCAGCTGTGCCAGAAATGAGCAGGCATATGTGTTATGACATGTTTTGAATGTGCTGCCATGTGTACATCAATTTTGCCTAGTGTTTGGTTATTGACCCATGTTTCTGTCAAACTGGAAACTTCTTTGTATAAAGTACAAGCTATCGGTTCCCCTGGCAAGGCATCAGCGAATTCCTGCAAAGGGCTCAAGACCTTGTTCAGTGCTGCTAAGACATTCATATCTTGCCAGGTGGGAAGCAAGTGCCCTTTTTTCTTGCCAGCCATTAGTACCTGACGTATGGCCTTCACCTGCTTGATCACTTTTTCAATCATTCTCTGTCAAGATCTCCATCTGCTGGGTGTCTCTGTTATCAGTTGGAGTTTTAGCAGGCCCAGTTCAGAACAAGCACTGGCCAAGTACCTTTTCCAGGCATATAAAAAGGCACTGAGAAATTTTTGCCACCATGAATTGCCCATTCCACACATGAATCTTTTCATACTTCTCCCTGTTAATAGCAATATCCAAATGTTTTTAATACTTTAATAAACTTAACTATTATTATTACTTTTACTTTATTGTTATCATCAACATAGACTGTGAAATGTTTATGCATACAATCATTAAATCACATCACAAATGTATTTTTTCTTGGCAGAACTACTCATAACATCTAAATAATTGTCATTGAATTGTGGATTTTTAGTTTTCTATTATTTTACATCATTAAATTGTTCAATTGTTTTTAAACAGTTTTTATTTCCAAACTATTTTCACCTGTCATTTCATTACAAATTACTTTTACGATCTTTTGGCCATTCTTATTTTAGTTTTTATTTTACTTTTCATTTCAACTTAAAAATTGCTATTTGATGAAGATCAAGAAATGCACACTGTTTGTACATAGCAAATTGATTGCAGAAACGTGCAGATATTGCATTAAAGACTCAATGAGGGTTATTTGCCCAGAAAATCAATAAAGAGTTATCAACTGAATGTATGTCACTCGCATTCAAGACATGTCAATCTGTTGAAGGACCAAGTTTTTATTTTGGCAGCACTGGGCATTTTAAACTTTAGATCAAATACTTCACAGTACTTTATGAAGGCAGTTCATTCACACAAACAAAAATACATTCAATAAACAGCTTTTTCAGGGCAATTTCTCTTTTTTTGCATTCAATCAGCTGAGGTAGATAGACAGCAGCTTTCTGCAGAGAGAAACGTTAAAGTTTGTTGACCAACGTGATCTTTCATTTTACCTTCTTTGATAAGTTTTTTTTTTTCAGCAGGTCATGGTTCTCAATCTCTTTTAAACTTCTTTATTAAACATTGTGTTTGCAATTTTGTCATATTTTTTCCACAAACAAGAATCACTGATTACATATTTTCTTTTGATACAAAACAGCAGTGTTTCCTGTAAGGACTGGATTGGCACAAAGAAAATATTTCAGTTACAATACCCTGTGAGCAGTGCAATTTTGAAATGTAATTATCTATTTGCATGTAATAATCTGATTTTTATGCATTGCGTAACATACTTAAAATAAATGTTTATTTTATTTTGGCATGATTTTATTTCATTCATTCCTGAAGTTGAAAGTCATGATCAGGTGTTTAAAAAATTATGCTAGCAATTAAACTTTATACCTGTTCGAATTCATTATTATATACAACTAGATTATTAAAACTCCATCCATCCATTATCCAACCCACTATATCCTAACTACAGGGTCAAGGGGGTCTGCTGGAGCCAATCCCAGCTAACAAATCCCAGGCAGGCGCCAGCCCACCGGAGGGCACACACACACACCAAGGACAGTTTAGAATCACCAATGCACCTAACCTGCATGTCTTTTGACTGTGGGAGGAAACCCATGCAAACACTGGGAGAACATGCACATAGGGAGAACCCAGGAAGCAAACCCAGGTCTCCTAACTGCGAGGCAGCAGCGCTATCACTGCGCCACTGTGCAGCCCTTATTAAAACTCATTTAAACTTATTTTAAATTTCTACAGTTCGAACTAGAAACATACAGGTACTTCCATTTATTAATTTATGAGCAAATCTGCCCAATCTATCAATGCCTAACCAGACAGTATCAGGTGCAAGTTAGAAATCAAATCAGACACAAAAAAAAACTTATCAAAAAGACAAAATAAATACAATATATTACAAAAAAAGTATTTAGCTCTCTTCAAAAAAACTAACAACAGTGATAAAAAAAGAAAAACATTACTATAATCCAGTAAAATCAGGAGTTCACATTATTTAAAATAAGTTTGAACCCCAGTGTTTATTGTTACTTGTACATTTTACAGAAAACAGCTTTTCCTGTTATGGTTCCTTTAAGCCAATTGCACTTTTTATAACATTTTAAATGAAAACACTGTGACTTTTCAGAATATTCTGTTACAAAGTTAGACAACTTGACGGTGGACCCAAAATGATCTATCCTCTGATTCAATGGCCTGAACCTCTGATCAGAAAATGGAAAATCTATAAAGTGATAAAGGTTTTTTTTTTTGGAAAAATGAAAGCACTATGAAGCCATAAAATTAAATACCAAGTTTCATTATCTTCTAGGCCTAGGAAAAACAATTAAATCTATGTGTATACCCAGGGAATCCCAAAACATAATTTGACATATCTAGTTTACTTGATGACTATGTACAGAGATATCTAAATCAGATTATGGAAAAGTGCATAATGTTAGTAATTATTATACTCAGTAAAGTAATAATGAATTGCAATTAAAACAATAATTAGTATGACTTGGTAACTGCAAGTAATTGTCCGATTACAACAAATGCTATATACTGCAAATATTGGTCTAAATATGTTCAAGATGGGGGAAATCTAGAAAATGAACAAATTAGATGGCATATGTTATACTGCATTTCTGTATTATGAGTACAACCAACAAAGAAAGAAACCCTGTACAGTCTGTGAGAATACACCTGCTCTTCTTTTCGATATTCACTGAGTACCTTAACACATACATACACCAGTAGTTGCACCAAGAATTCATAAAAGGGTGAGCATGATCTTGTCACAAGTGAGCCAAATGCAAGTTTTATTATTGTTAAATATATATTCATTTAAAAATGAATCTCTGCCTTGAGGAGGTCATAGTCCGCGGCCTCCTCCTTGGGGAGGTCATAATAAGCCCGAGTCCCTTCAGGTAAGGCGCCAAGATGGACGCCCACTCGGACCGCTGCCACTCGTTCCAGGTGGCCGTCCGTTCAAAAATTCCGAGGTATGACTCGACGTCATCCGCGTCGGTCATAGGCACCAAAGAGGGTGGCTTTGGCTTAGGTGGGTTCACTCTGGCTCTCTCGGCTTCTGCCAACTTGAGCTTCGTGGCCTCCAGCTCCCGGTTGGTGGCGTCTTGCGCTTGCTGCAGGGCGTGGAGTTGGGCGTTCATGCCCTGTAGCACGGTATTCAGGTCCTGTCTCTCTGTCATTACGGAACTTGTATCCTGCCGGCTACGCCACTGTAAAAGATGCAACAGAAGACAACAAAAAGGTTTGGGGTTTTCCGGCCCCGTATATTGTAGATGCTCCACAATAAAATAAAGAAAAACTGGTCATAAACATAAACTAAGCAGTTCATATAAGCGACGCCGAAACATGGCGTCGGCGGCCATTTTATGAGGGAGGAGCCGGAAGTGGAGGAATGCTGGGAAGGAGCTGTGAGGGAGGATGGGATTGATGACGTCAGGACAAGATGGAGGAGGAAGGGCGGAAGTAACGTAGTGCGGGCAAACCCGGCTTATGGTGGCGGAGCGTCTCTTTTCCTGCAAGAAAGCAAAGGGAGAAAGTTAGTAGGTCTTTCCAGGTGTGTTCAAATCCGTCCGCGGTCTCCTACTCGCGCGTGCGTGACAATGTCCAGTCATACCAATATAAATGGTGCTTCTTTTTCTGCATTGCTACTTTGAATGGTTTTTGTTAACACTTATTTAAATCCAATTACAAATGATGAAAATAAACTTACTGCATACCTTTTAATGATATGTAAGAAATACTAGCCCATCACAAGGCACAAACGGCCTAATAATATCCATTATAATTATGACCACTACGGCACTGTATAACTGCAAACAGTCAGATTACCATTTTGCCATCTCTTGCAGAATGTGTATTGTCACACACGTGCGACTAGGAAGGAGCTGAATGGACCAAGTGGAGATAATTACCCGCCAGGCCAGGGGGTGGTGAGCTGCACTAAACCTATCTCTGTTATCTCTGCAGGCCAAAGATGGCAAAATCTGCCTGATTCAACATCACTTCTGGCTCCAGTGCCCAGACTGACATCACTTCTAGTTCTGGCCAAATTATATCACTTTCTGCTTTAAGGCCTATAAACCCGCCATTTTTTCTCAACCTGATAAGTTCAATCTAGAAGTCCATTCATGTGCCGCAGTGCTTATTTAAAAACTCTTTTGCGGCCAGGGACAATATACGGGTGGCTGCCCCAAACCTTTCCAGTGTGTTGAAACTCATTCTTTTACAGTATGCATATCTGGTACGTGCATTTCCAGTCTCTGAATACATAAGTGAATCTGTCCTCAATTAGATTATTTAAAAATTGGCAAAATCAAATCATTCAATATCCTGTATTTCACCAGTGCACTGTTATCTATCGTATCAATGAGTTGCAAAGCTGTGAGCCTTAATGGCTGTAGCAGAAGTTGGGAACTTTAACACCAGTTGAATCGGTGGCTCGTGGTGGTCAGACAAATCCATGACCTGACTGATCCTTAGTGTTTGGTGGCTGGATGGTTGTATATTTTCCAGTACATTCAGTAATAACATTGGTAGCACAACCATTGGTAAATAGAGCACAGCTAGTGGCAGGGGTTTAGATTCACTATTGGTGCATTACATTTTTAGTTCTGATATCAGACTGTCACATTTTGCATTCCATTTTTTCCATTTGCTAATAAAACTTAAAATGTCTGTTTATTGAGAGATTGACCATATTTCCCACTAACAAGACATAACAGTAAGTGATAGGCAATTCAAGAATGATTTATTCTTTTTGAACCACACTTTTCAGTGCATTATACAAATTAATTTAGTGGAGCGGGTGGCGCAGTGGTAGCGCTGCTGCCTCGCAGTTAGGAGACCCGGGTTCGCTTCCCAGGGTCCTCCCTGTGTGGAGTCTACATGTTCTCCCTGTGTCTGCATGGGTTTCCTCCCGCAGTCCAAAGACATGCAGGTTAGGTGGATTGATGATTCTAAATTGGCCCTTGTGTGTGTCCTGCAGTAGTTTGGCACCCTGCCTGGGATTGGCTCCAGCCGACCCCTGTGTTTGGATTCAGTGGGTTGGAAGATGGATGGATGGAATTTAGTGGAGCTCAACAGGAGTGCTAAGTAACTGCAGTATGTTATTATTGATAGCCTCCAGTTAACATCAAAGGTTTTGAGTGGCTGTGATTGGCAACTTTTTAAGTCAGTCTTATTTGCTAAACCTTGTGCAGACATACAGAATGCTGTATGTATAGTTGTTTAACACTGGTGATTGTTCTGTGTAAGTTTATAGCCAAGTGGCTTTTTTTAAACAAGGGAGGTGTGTTTTAAAATGCATGTATGAAATATAGGCTAATTTTCTTTTGAGGAAAAAAAAATTAAAAAACCTAAGCTATATGGTGGGACAATGAGGAAAATGGCTGGGCCTAGGCCCAACCAGGCTCAATACTGCGGCCACTCTGGTACATCCATTCTCAATACTGCTTAAAAATGTGAAGTGTTGCTGGGTTTCAGAGCCTGTGCTGGCAACACTGGGGACAAAGTAGAAATCTACTACAAATATGGCACCAGATAATCGCAAAGTCCTGTTACGCACACACAAATACTGATTTGTATTTTGTCTAAGCTTCCATAGTACAAAAGAGGATTTCAGTCCATAAGTCTTACAGTTTGATGGTTGAACTGCAAAAAATGTAAAAGAGAACTCTTAAAAATAAGTGGCACACTGACTGTAAAGGATGTATTTGTTTTATTAGACATATCCTCATCTTTTAAGAAATTTGGTTGTTTCCCTGATAATTCTTTTTTTTTGCAGAATTTATTATTCTTGCTCATGTTGTGTTTATTGATCACCCTTTAAGTTATTATTAAGTACTTTACTCGTGCAAAATTAAACACTCTTCCAGCCATCAAAGAAAATTCTTACTTTTTTCTTGCTAACAAGGTCATGACACTCTTGATGACATGTTTTGCCAGAGTTTGCTTTACTGTTCTGCCTATTTAATACTTTGTAGCTTATTTTTTAACTATATATATATATATTTTTCTAAGTAAAATAGTAATGTTTTTCAAATTTGCCATCATTAAATTTCTTTTAGTTGTATAAAAATAAATCAAAATACTTCTGCTATATATATTTTTAAATTTGCACTTAATAATATTATATAATCATTCAAGTAAATAAAATTATTTTAATAATACTGACAGCTGTGTTTTGCTATATTGCAGAAGCTCATCATTTATAAAAGAAATTATTATGAATTATACTTGCAGTGATAAAACAGCTTTTTTAGAAAAAAACATTGTATAGCAATACTTAATCTTATCAAGGGACAAGGACAGTATATGTCCATGAGGGTGTCAGATGCCCTAAAAGAGGAAAATTGAAATGTCATTAGTAGAGAAATTAAGTCCGACATAGCCATCCCCAGGTAGAACCCAGAGACACGCCTGAATAAATTGATGACAGATGAAGAAGAACTGCATCTGGCATATGAAGTAACATTCTAAAATCTAAGATAGACTTTCTCTGAATCACTAATCTTAGGGGATGTTCTACTGCTATTAATTAAATTGCATTGATTTACTGCAGAATGTTAAAATATTAAGCCTAAATGAAAAAATATTGTACTATAAGATATTTGATTTTAACGGCAGTTCTTTTTTTAAAAGAATGCTTGGATGGTAAGATTTTATTCAGAGTATCAGTAAACAAATAAAAATAAAGTGATCCTAAGCAATGTAAACATCAGTTTAAAACACAATCATATCATGTTATAATATCTTCAGAAATCTGCCCGTTCTGCCTGTGTCAGCATGGCTTTGTTCTGCCTTGGTGAAGTGCTAAAGTATTATTAGTTTTCTACATTCTTGGGGTAATACAAACTCAGGGCTTCTAGCTTAGGGCTGTGCCATCATGAATAAATTAATTTATCCAGCTACTAGAGTAGCTAAATGAACATAAGGCTTATGGTCAAGGCATAAGCATCTGTCACACTGTTGCTTGTAAATGAAAATCAAGTAGCTATGTCCAGTTGAAGGAACTGTTTTCCTACAGAAAAGATATAAAACGTGTGCCCACTTTACTATACAGACCGTATAGTTCTACCACACTGCCGACATGAACATCACATAAAGGGATCATTTTCCTGCAAATATCTAATGTGGTCTACCTAATTCTCTGCATGAAATGTCCTGATACTGCACTCTATGTGGGAGAAACTGGACAAACACTCTGCTAGATAATGAAATTTACACAGATTCCACATTAAATGTGGCAACACATATGTTCCTGTAGCGGCCCACTTCAACAGCCATGGACACTGTCAGAGAGATTTTAAAGTCACAGTGCTTATGGGCAACTTCAAAACACAGCATGAGAGAAAAGAATGGGAAGTTAAACTCATGTTAAAATTTAATACAATAGAACATGGCTTGAATAAAGACAAGAGTTTTATAGCCAGGTATGAGGATTGTTCACATATCTCAGAATGACACAGACAACCTGACAACAGACCCACATTGTTTTGATAAACTCATTAGAAACTTCAAAAGACTTTTTTGGACAGTTATCTTATCCAAAGATCTTGACCATACATTGTTCTTCTCTTTCTTGTTAACCCTAGCCTTAATGAATCTATTAAGTTTTTACATTTAAGATTTCTCATTTAAAGATTTATCAATGTTGTTTCTTGTCCTAGAGTGTATATAAACACAGGGAACTCCAGTTTCTGTATTACATCTTGTCTGAAGAAGGGGCCTGAGTTGCCTCGAAAGCTTGCATATTATAATCCTTTTAGTTAGCCAATAAAATGTGTCATTTTGCTTGGCTTTTCTCTACATTCATAATGGCTAACACGGTACAACACCCTAGTACTTAAGTGCTTGCTAATGCTTCTGACTTAGGGTAGGCTTTAGAAAACTAAACAGATTAAAAGGAAAGCTACTTATAATAAAAAGTCATTATTTTTGAACTTGTTGAAAGCAAATGAAATAACCTTGCCAAGCATATCATTCATTGGTTTAAAATCATTTTTGATGATTGACAAATTTCTTCTCGTCTATACAGTACAGGCCAGCATGCACAAGTAAGCTGCAATATCCAATTAATAAAGGTAACAAGAAGCTCAAAGAAAAAGGGACTTAAGGGCTAAAATATCAGGTGAAAAGAGGTTCCTAAATGCGAATGAAACACAGACTTACCAACTTACCATTGTGACCATTTTAATAAATGGACATTTTGCTGTGCTATATAAAACATACTTTGCTTTAT
This sequence comes from Polypterus bichir lapradei, assembly GCA_026402145.1. Lineage (NCBI taxonomy): Eukaryota > Metazoa > Chordata > Cladistia > Polypteriformes > Polypteridae > Polypterus > Polypterus bichir. The sequence goes on along the minus strand of JANRMT010062818.1, from coordinate 8,537,433 downwards.
ATCGCCAACTGGGATTGATTGCCTAAAAAACCTTTTTTCCTTATTTTGTTCTGACTAAAAAAATAATCATCGTGGTTATGCAGGATATTAATTAAGTTTTTGTTATCATCATAATTTCATCATTTAAAGAAACATGTTATAATTTTACAAATTAATACTGCAAATAAATCAAATGCTGAACCCATAGATCCAGTTTATCTAACCATGACAGTACTGAATTTATCTATTGCATCCTAAAAGACTTGATGTCTTTTATCAGAGCCAAATTTATTTTAAAAGTTAAATGTTAATTGATCACTTAATTTAATATAGTTTAGAAATTGAAAAAAAAAACTTGTCAAGGAATTTTCTTTTGAATAAGAGCCACGATACAAAGGAGAAGAGAGACTTGTCTGAGATTGCCTATGTGAGGTAGGTCAAGTGTGGACTTTTTAAGAAGTGAAGTTATTAGAACTTGTTTGAACACAGTAGAAGAGGTGCCTGTTCTGAGTGAGGTGTTGATGATGTGTGTAAATGCAGAACTGAGTGAGGGAGAGATAGCCAGTAGGAGATGTAAAGCGATAGTGTCAAGTGGACTGTTGGTGGGATAACAAGAGAAGAGATTGGAAGCATCAGTGATGGCGAGTGGTGAGAAAGTGACAGAAGCTGGAGGAAGTTGGCTGACTGGCGGGGGTGAGAATAACTGATCACTGTTGACTGCCACATTTTCTTGAAAAAATGTAGAAAGGTCGTCAGCAGTCATGGAGGCTGGAGGTGGCAGAGTGTTGAATGAGCTATGAGTGTCAGTAGTGCTGCTAATTCTGTTCTGGGAAAAAAAGAAACTTACTTTAGCATTGCTAGTGGCAGAAGTGCAGGACAATAGAAGAAAGCAATGCTTATCCAGGTCAGCCTGGGCCTTTGACTTACTCCATTTCCGTTTAGCTGTCCTAAACTCAGTCCATAGACTACACAGACTAACAGGAGGGTGTTTTGTGTGCAGACCTGGAGGAGAGTGGAAAAGTTGTGTATCACTCATAGTGAATTTCTTATATACAACTGTAGTGGTCACTTAATTCATACCTGTAAATTGTGTTTTAAGTACAATACTTAACTATAATCAACTCTTGCAGGGCTCCATGGGAATTGAAATTTGATACAGCCCTGTTGGGATCCATGGGCTCCTCCTGGGGGTGCTGCAGCAGCTGCTGAGCCCTTATGGGCATCTCTTCTGCCACACCCGGAAGTGCTGCCGGAAATGCGTCATCAAGCACCTGGAGCACTTCTGGGTGCCTTATAAAAGGAGCCAGAGTCGGGAGGAGGGAGACAAAGCTTGAATGGAGGAGTAGAGAAGAAAAGAAAAGAAGAAGAAGAGAATTGTGTTGAGTTGTGCTGTGTAGTGCTTGTGCTGGGAACTAGAACTTATATCCCACACTTGTCTGTGTCAGGTTGAGGCGGTGATGCCAGTCTGGTGGTCCACAATACATAATAAATAATTATTAGTCCAGAAAATGGTCTATTGTAATTAAATGATTAGTCAGTCCCAAAGCCAGCAATAGAAACAGAAATAAAATTAAAAACATTAATATGATAATAAAGAGACTTTAAAAGAAAAATACAATATTCCTACTCTTAATTTGTATTTACACAGTACCATCACAGTAACATCAGATGTGTGCTACTACCAGTTTGTTACTAATCTCCATCAACAGTAGGTATTTTCATGGTTTAAGTCCTACAATTCTACAATGAATGATGGTCTGAATCCTTTTACACAAATCAATTTCTTTCATCAGCCCAGGGCTTCATCAGCATTCAGGGAAAATGATAAGATCTACTTCTATATGTCCTTTTCATATGGACCACTGGAGATTAATGTGTCTTTCTGTGCTTGACTTTTCATAGTAAACACCTAATATAAATATCTTCTACATGTAAGACAAATGTAAAATATTTGTAATACTATATTATATTACTATGTGTGACACTGTTATACAGAAATGGCCCAAAACATTTTGATCACAACTCTAGCAATGAACACTTTTTAATATATATAACAAATGACTGTAGCTTTCTGCTCAGCAGATCCACCAAGGACACTTGTAAGCTAGATACTTATTAGTTATTTCAAAAACTTAAAAAGAGTACTACTGAGATGGTTATTATAAAACAGGGGTAGTAAATTATGATTTAAAGAGGTCGAGATAAAGAAAATTTCCTCATGTACAGGTCCGCAGCATCATCATGTTTAAGTTGCATTATAATTTTTACATTGCAATTAATTTAAATATTTTGAAGTAGCATTGCCATTGTATCAACATCTGCACGGTGTGAAGTCAATGACTCAAATCAAACAAAGAAATTTCAATGCCATTTCAAAAATATTTGTTGAGGGCTACATACAATAAAATAAGAAAAAATAAATAACAGTAAAAGTAAGTAAAAGCAAGGTAACTTTGACATTCAACTGAGGATTATAAATAATAAGTACTTTCATAATAATAATAATAATAAGTTTTAACGTTTCAACAAAAAAAGACTTGGCCTCATATAAAAATAAAATATATGAGTTTTTAATATGTGCACAACTGAACAGGCATAACCAGTTTCACAGTAAATCTGAACACCTTTAAATAACTGAGCCTATCTTCCCCTCCTTCTTTCCCTTGTATCCCACTGCCTACTTTCTCTTGTTCAGTGAGAGAAATGAGCTCTTGCTTGGTGTGCCAGGATTTTAAATCTGAGCTGGAATGGTGTCAGTGCCATCCTCATGCATGTGTGAAGATTGTCATCACTGAATGTTTTTTTGTGACATCCCAAAATCCACGCATCTCTGAGGGAAGACTCGTTAGTGTGTTGTTGGCCAGAAAATGAATGTGTAAAAATCCTCGTTGACCGATCGTTAGTTGGCTTTGAGATCGCTTGTTTTCTGTAGCCTCACTGGCAAATAAAGTTTGTAACTTTTCTGAAATGTAATTTTCTGCTTAGTTTCGGTGGTTCAGATTCCCGCTTTTAACCACTGCCACTGTCTCAGAGTAGATGTGACACAGCAGTTTCAAGCTTCCTTTGGGAAGTATGAACATAAACGCTTCGGTTCATTGTGGATTACAAGCCCGGTTTTCAGTGTCAGGCTTTAGCAAAAGCCATGACACATTGACTATTGCATTGCTTTTCTCTCTCTTGTCTTCTCACTCCTGTATATTTTTCTCTCTATGTCAATGCCGCTGCCACAAGAGTGCCAGCTGTTTTTACTCAGAATGCAGGTTTCCTGCTCCTCTATTCAGTGAAGGCCCATCCTACTCTGCCTGTGATTGGCTGACATTCTTGCCTTTACTTTGACCAATATCAGTCTTCATGCTTAAACCCAACCAACTCAAACCCAGGAGATTCCTTTGACCGAGTAGCAGTGTAGAAACACTTTTAAAGAAAAGAGAAATGAGTCGCCGGTAAATGTAATAATGTTATCTGCCAAAACTAAAAAAAACTCAATGATATGTCTGAGTCTGGACAGAACAGAGTCTGGGTCCAGACCCGGACCGCGGTCTGCCTATTAGTGACCTGTGTTATAGAACAAGGAGATTCAAATTAAATCAGGAATTTAGGTAAGTCCTAAAATTATGTTTAGTTTATCTTTACGTTTTGCAGAGCATTAAACTCAACATCAAAGTATTTTCGCCTTCCAACTTTACTAACACTTCACCCATCCACTGTATTTTGCTGAAACAGAAAATTTCCAAAAACATAAACTTAACTATTTTAGCTGCTTAACTGAAATGATTTTCCATTATACTTTCATTATTACTATTACTATTTTACTTCTATTGCATAACCTTATCAATACATTCTCAGTGTAATTACATTTGTTTTATTTTACCTGTATTTGTATTGTCCACGATAATGATTCTTTCAATAATTTCTGCTTTCTTTCCTCCCTTTCTTTACTCATTCTTTATACATAGCTGTCTTCTTTTTAGAGGTCATGTCATGTATTCACATATCAGATAATTGGATTTGTATTTTTTTTCATGGGCTATTGTTTTATTTAGTTTCACCTACAACTTTTGACCTCTACCAATGTAACTTTCCAGCTAACTCTAAGAAATGGTAATTTCTGTCTGACTCCTCAGAGCTGCCTCATTAGAATTTTAAAAGTGATCTGCGAAAGACCTGAAGCACAATGAGTACAACAAAACCTAATTTTTTAAGTAATATAGTTAAAGCAATTGACTTGTACTGCATTAATTATGTCTTGTTACTTTAACTAAAATAAGTATTATTTGATTAAACTAAATAAGTTAATTTACATGTGTAGATCATAGTTTATGGCTTAGGATATTCTTTTAAACTTTAGGTTAAATTACCTTTGCTTCTGATAGTAAATGACATAGTGAAGTGTTCAGGCCCCTTCATTTCTTTATTGTGTTGCAGATTTCTTGCATCTCACATCCAGATCTACTTATGACTGGTCTGTCAGAACCGAATGTGGTTGTAAGTTGACAACTACCTGTACGGGATTCAGTAGACTGCTCTGTCCAGTCTGACACATCGCCGTATCACCGACATTAGGAAAAGTATATAAAAAGTGATGTGATAATGCAAGGATAATTATGGCTCAGTACTGATATGACAAATCAGTCCAATACAAGAAGTCCTTATTGTATGACTCCAGCAGTGCAGACATGCAGAACATGCTGACATTGACTAGGTTGTCATTCCAAATCCAGTCTACTGGAGCCGCAGGACAGCACTTCTAACTCTGAATAACTATTTCAACTTCAAGTGAACAACGCTTCTTATTATAATTGCATCAAAAAGAGTGAGTTATATTGCATTTTTACTTGAATATTGGGTGAAAATGTAATAGTTTTGGTTGATAAGATGTGTAAAATACTGTAAATGCAGGTATACTGGTTCCTCTTATTTTCTGCTCACCTTTAAGCTCTACTTCATTTCAATATTTCTATTTCTAAATTCATATTCTGAATACTTTAACATACACTTGATTTCTTGTGCACAATCTATAATAGAATATGCATTAAATTAGTTTAGCCATCCACACATTTAAGTCAATTTACTTAACAAAAAGTCCACTTGTAAGGGAAAACCAGAGATCACTGCAGCCCTTAAGGTCTGAACTGAGAACATCCACTTTAAATTGTTATTATTATTATTCTATGTAAATTAGATGCAGTTTTTAAATCAACAGTGATGGAATCTCCAGTATCTTCAAGTGAATTATTAATATGATTAATTAGGCTAATGGAAAATTTAAACTTGGAAGGCAACCAGCAGATACTTTGGCCCTTGAGGGCTGAAGTTAAATGGAAAAGGCAGAACAGAAGTTAAAATTTATTGGGCCTGTTTCCCATATTCTCATTAAAAAAATCTATATTAAATCCCAATTAAAAAGTAACAAATCCTATGCTGAGTACCGAGTACAAAAAAAAAAAAAAATAATGACTGACTCATTTTTTCCAACTGAATAACATAGCAGATGTACTTCATTTTGAGTAAAAAAAACCCTTTGTAAATTCAACAGCAAATACAACTATATCCTACATAAAAAGTAAAAGTTGGACTTGTGCTTTGGTTTATTGATTCCTTATGTTTATTGGTTTAGTAACTAATTGCCTTAATTTCATTTGCATTAATATTATTTCACCTTTATTATTATTGATTTTGCAGTTTCTCTGTGTAAACATATATATTAAAACATAAATTCAGCAAAGAAGCCAAAAAGACATAGAAAAATTGCAATCATCTGTGTATAGTAATTTTTACACTTCCCACTCCACCTCTGGAATACAATTACCTTTGAATTACAGTTTCATTCTGGATTTATGCGATTATCCTGTGCCTGCTTGTTCATGCAGTTTCATATGAGTTGGCAAACGTCTTCGTCTGGGGAGTGCTCCCAGTTTCTACAGATCTCCATACAATAACTGGAACACAGTAGGACAAAACTTTCATAACATTCAGGAAACTGTTTACTTAGCATCCCAATTCATTCTCACCATCATCCGCACCTGTTGTACTGTGTCATAAGTGTTGATTGTTTATCGTCTAGCGCTCAGTATGTTGTTAGTTTTCATTTGTATAATGTTGACAAATTATTATCACTGTCTGGAGAACTGGGGAGGGCTTTTGATTATGCTACTTGTTTAATAGTGCTTTTTCCCCATTAATTGCTTAATATACTTTATTATATCTTTAATTATCTATTAATTTAGCCTCTTTATAAATGTCTCTGTGTGAGAGTGTGTGAGTACATTGTCAAGGCTAGGTGTATTCCTGGGATCCCTGTAGTAAAATAAATAAATCACCATCTTTGGACAGTGTGAATCTTAACATGCTCACGGTCATTAAAACATTGCTAAATTCATGTAAAATGTGTTTTTCCCAAAAGAGCTAATTTCATGTAAACATTCATAAGCACACCTTGCACAAAGTAATCAAATCAAAAGTGAACATGTGCAGTGAAGAAAAATATATACTATGGTTACGATTTTTTTGTTTTCATTTTAACCAACACCCACACTGCACACCCACCCAGTGATCTCTGAGCAGCTAAAGAAGAAAGCTCTTCCGTTTAACAGCACTTAATCCATGGGAAGCTACATTTAAAAGGAAAAATGAGAAAGATTATGTACAGCATTTGTTTCCTTTTGAAAATGGCAATTATGTCCTAACTCATAGAAATTGACAGTGCTCGCATTTGAACAAAGTTAATGTGTGGTGTGAATGAGAAGAGCTAATCTCCACACCATTGTAGCAGTCTTACAATGAGCTGAGCAATATTCAGTGCTTTACATTACTTACACTATTCTATAAGCTAAATAAAGAACTAAGCTTCAGAACCTTGCATGTTACAAAAGGTGGTATATAAAACATAATTTGTTATATAGAGGTACATCAACAGTGTTTTTCTGCTTATTTGTGTATTTTGCACAAAAATTAGAAATGAATGGGTTTAAGAACATGTTATAAGAATGTATTAATTATTTTGATGTTTTTTTGCCTGCCTTATTAAGTGATTGTTCCATCTTTATGAAGAAAACAGTCCCATTCCACATAGTTAAGCAACAATAACAATTCACATTTCTTTTTAACAATGATAAAGTCTACTATTCATCCCAGTCCTGACTCTATCACAGCCCCCACCCCCGAAATTAACAAATTAGGACCAGAAAATCAACACTGTCCATCAGTCAACCACCTTCCACATTAACACACAGTGGATTGTCACTTATCAATATTGGAGCCACATGATCTTTTGAACTGTATTGCCAAAGGTTCAAGTAGCCTCTATTGGAAAAGGTGAGAGTAACAGAAGAAAAAATCAAGGAGTAATGTATGAATGAAAAATGGAATAATAAGATATTAAATAGAAGAGATGCAGATTAAAAACTAGGGTAAGTGACATACTAATTATTGATTGTATTTGTTATACACTAAAGGAACTATTTGCTAAGTCTGTAAGTTGCTGTGGTGAAGCTCATCCCTACTTCCTGCCAGGATGTCAGACTAACTTATCGATCATTGACAAATTTTAAAGCTGCAGCGATGGAAATGACTTAAGTATAGCTTACATCTGACCTTTCAGTTCTTGATTGGATTCATCCTTTCTGGGATAAAACCAAATATTAAAGTCTGACTTTTAGGTTGAGACTTCATTCCATCCAATGTTTCTTTGATTATCTTCCTTGTGAGACAAAGAAACTCCATGAGCTCCAGCCTAAACAATACAATCCTGCAAGCAGAAAACATTTGCATTCCTATGAATTACATCTCTCCTGTGTTTGCCTGATCTTGAACATTTTAGGAAAGACCTTTTAATTACATAAAGTGGTAGGTAACAGATGATGAGAGACCTGCAACAATAATAAAATAAAGTAGGCCTATGCTGTTCTAAGCCATGCTACAGTACTTCACTTGAGGCACTATAAAGAAGCACACTTTAGTAAAGGGTACAAGTTTTAAATTAAAGGCAGGAGTTGTAAAACCATTTGTCTTTTTATTCATAATGTAGGGAATGCATTACAGAGAGAGCAGCAATGCCATTATTGGTATGCATGCGACCAAATGCCACATTTAGCATCCATCCACTGGAGCTACTTGATTTTTCTCAAACCCAAGAATGGCCCAAATGGATATGCTGTTTCAAGTGTTTCCATTTAGCCAGTAATCTGCATTCCTGAACAGAGGATAACCAGGTTAACACCCTAATTTATGGCATGGGAGGTGAGGCAGATGACATTTTGAAAGGACTGAATCACGCAGATGCACAGTGGCCCACTTATCTAAATCTAAGTTATGGCTTTAATTCTTTTTTTATTGTCAAGCGAAACGTGATTTACACATGGGCCAGATTTACCATGAGAAAGCAAAAGGAGAATGAGATGGTGGATTCATTCACTACTGCTCTATATGCATTAACGGAACACTGTGATTATGGACCAGTTCATGATGAGCTTATTCGGGACAGGCTAGTTGTTGGTCTAGCTGATGTAGGGCTGTCAGAGTGCATGCAGCTTGCTAAAGATTTGATTTTAAGTTGACTTTTAAAGCAATTAAAATGGCTAAGCAATTTAAAGAAGTGAACCGGCAACCAAGCAGCCTGTATGCTGACCCAAATTCAACTGTGAAGGGAGCCTGCTCCAGGGACAGAGTAATTAATGTGCAATGTCTTGTCAAAAAAATGAAAACCTGCACAACAAAGACAGAATAAAATGAAGCAGGAAAGCAGCAAGTGTCACAAATGTGGGAAAATCCCCTCTCATCCCAAACATGTGTGCCCTGCAGATGATGAGAACTGATGCCTGTGTGGTGAAAAGGGACATTTTCAGCGTGTCTGATCATCAGATAAGATGGTGCATGTGATTACACAGGACAGCCACATATTTCCTGGCACTGTGTCAGCCACTGGTGACCCTTGGATGATGTACTCTGTATTTGTAGGCACAAATGTGAAATTTAAAATTGACTGTTAAGGTGTTCATGGATATTTTTTCACATACTTCCAGGCTACCCCTGAAACCTGTGACCACACCTTTCTTGAGGCCTAGTTGACAAGCAGTAGACTATTTGCCTGTTGTGTACTATTACTCCAGATATGCGAAAATTGTTCACCTATTTCCAGTTAACATTTATTGTGATTATTCCCCTCAGACCAATTTTTGCTGAGCAGGGCATCTCAGAGACATTAGTTGCTGACAATGGGCCACAATTTCGTGGACAGGATTTTGTGAACTTTTCACCTGCCCATAGGTTTAATCACTTGATATGTAGCCCTACATTTCCCCAAAGCAAGGGAGAGGCAGAGCATTTAGTCCAGACTGCCAAAAACTCTAATCAAAAATTAACGAATACTTCTGATCCTTATTTGACATTGTTGGCATACAGGTTCACACCACGATGTGAGATTTACAGCTATTTTGTTAATCAAATACAACACTGTCCTCCCTGCTAGGTGAGCCCTTGCCACACTCCACACCCAGCTCCAAGCTGACATCAACTGTGGTGAGAAGGACCTTTTAAGCTCCAGTTTTGAAACACTCCAGTTCTCCCAGGTTTAGAGATTGCAGTTAGCATAGCATGTTCAACACCTAGTGCAAAAACAATGTGTAAGAGTAAATGTTTTTTAAAGTGACCTCATTCAATAGGCCCATTGACACTTGGTGAGAGAGGATGATAATGTTACCTTTAAGGATTAATGGTTGTTTTGTCACACACATGCGAATAGGAGGGAGCAATATGGACCAAGTGAAGGTAATTCCACGCCAGGCCAGGGGGTGGGAGGGGGCCGCTAAACCTTCTTCTGTTGTCTCTGCAGACCAAAAATGGGAAAACCTGTCTGATTCAACCCTGAAGATGTCACTATTGGTTCCGGTGCCCTGAAGCATGGCACTTTTGGTTCTGGCATCCAGAAACATGTCACTTCTGGTTCCGGATACTCAGAGGAACGTCACTTCCGGTTACGGCACCAGAATCCTGTCACTTCTAGGTCCACTACATCACTTCCGGTTTTGTTATTTAAAGCCTCCATTTTTCCAACAACCTTCAGTCTTGTTTTGGACTCCATCAAGGACACATCTGCCTTCATTTTCAGAACCCATTGCAGCCAGGGAAATTATATGGTTGGCTGCCCCAAACCTTTTTAAGTGTGTCGAGTGTGAGCTTTTCACAGTATATAATCTGGACTGTGCCAAGTACCCACCTGCTATAGTTAATTAGAATTTAACAGATGACAACTACTATGTTGGCGGCATGGTGGTGCAGTGGTAGCACTGCTGCCTTGCAGTTGGGAGACCTGGGTTCACTTCCCGGGTCCTCCCTGCATGGAGTTTGCATGTTCTTCCTCTGTCTGTGTGGGTTTCCTCTGGGTGCTCCAGTTTCCTCCCACAGTCCAAAGACTTGCAGGTTAGGTGGATTGGTGATTCTAATTGGCCCTGTGGTGGGTTGGCACCCTGCCTGGGATTAGTTCCTGCCTTGTGCCCTGGGATTGGCTCCAACAGACCCCTGTGTTCAGATTCAGTGGGTTGGAAAATGGATGGACAACTACTATGTTTAATAATACAGTGATTATCACTACATTAACACTTAGAACATTACCAGTTAAGGTCTGACCAATTTAAATATTAATGGTTGTTAATATTTAATATTTTGGATTACAATATAGGTTTTAACATTATGTGAAATTTATTAACTAAGAGGAATGATAGTAAGCTAATTTGATGGACTATAACAAGCATTTTGGTAATAGGGACACTTAAGATCAAAATGTCTAACGTTATTAATATAGACAGAAGTATAGTTTAAACTAACAGCTGTTGGTGATCCAGAACAAATAATTTCTTTTATTGCTTCTTGGGCCAAAGTAATATACAACAGAGATAGTGTCTTATGCAAAGAGTGGATGTATGTGTGCAGTCTGTGAATTGGAAAGCCTAGATACAAACCAAAGATCCCAGCTCGTGGTAGATGTTGGTTGTAATTTGGTGGTAAGAAGCTTGGGTACAACCTTTGCAATTTAAATGTGACCACATAAGGGCCAGTGTCTTACATTATGAGACTAGTGATGACATCTTCTTGGGCTGGTACCTACTATCAGCAGGGATTCTGTCTGTCTTTAGTGGAAAACAAGGTGGAAACCTAGTATACTGTAGTCCAGGGCTGGCTATAAATCAGTTTGACTTTGTACATGTGAGAAATAGGTTGACGGCATGGTTGTTTGTATTAGGACTCTATCTCTAGTCATCGTTTTACACGTCACTAGAAAACTGACTGATTGCAGGCAAAATATAGGAATAGGTACATTTTTGAAAAAAACTGATATAGCTAATATTTATTAGATAAGAAAGAAATGAAACAGTTACTCATACCCAAATAAGCCATGACATTGGTCAAGTAGTTTTGAACAATATTTAACCACCACATTTAGAACTAAAGTTTTGGGACACATTTCTTAGAAGAGATTCATAGAAGGGAAAATATAATTAATACCATTATAACACATATGATTATAGAATTAGAAGCAGACAAGGTTAAAAAATATGTCAATTTTAAAACATAGTTTTTGGAACCTTTTTAAAAATTAGTCACGCTGTGTTAATTTAACTGCATAGACAAACCACTGTTACCTTTTTACAAAATCTCCCAAAACTTACAAAGCTCTAGAGAGGACTCATTTTGCACTGGGCTTAGCCTCAGTAGCTTTTTAACAGTACTTATCTTGACTGTAGATAAATTGTCCATCCAGATTTGCCCAAAGGGTGGTGTGGGACTTGCTATTTCCCTCTGTGTTAAATGTTTACTCCAAATTGCCACAGCTACCCTGTTACAGAAGGAAATGGGCAACAGAGATTCAAGCTCTAAATATAAATCCAGTTCCAGGCTAAGGTACAATCTTTAATAACAAACCCCATTGCTCTTCAAAAATGATCACAAATATATTTCTAGATGGTAACAGGACTTGCAGATTTTTATGTCAAAATGGTTGAACCATATTTAATGAAACCTGTTTTCAAATTAAGACTTACAATACATCTGGTAACTGTATTAATAATGTTATTAACAAGAAATTCTAAGAGAAAATGTACTTGAAACTGCCTCCCTGTATAACTAGGACATCCTGCCATATACTGTATGATATTAATTTTATATTTTGTTCTCTGATAAAAGTTTACACTTAAGGAATCTTATTTCTTTTAACCAGGTATTTATCTGTGACTCTTAATATGTTTAACTAATTTGGGACATTGCATAATATTTATCGGAAAAGGGATGTATCCCAGTGTATACCATTTATCTGTATGTTGACTGGTATAAATTAAAATATATTCAAATGTTAAATGATAAAATTAACTGTTTTCTTAAGACTAACCAGTCATGCTCTCGAGAACTGTACTGGTCACATGGCATGGCTCGGTTGGCCAGGTGTAAATTAAGGATGTCCATTTTGGAGTTCTTATATAATGATGGCTCAAAACTCTTCTTTAGGTACTAACAATTTTCCACAACACATTACATGATGTCAGTTCCATAAGTTACATGATAACAATGACCACCACCATGAAAAAAAATATTCAAAATGACAGCTTGAAAATGAATAAAAAATAAATAAATAACCACACATTCAAAATACAATTTAAAGTACAAATCTGTTGCAAAATTAAATTGTGCAAACTTTAAAACCTGAGAACTACAATATATAGCTGGTTGGTTTAAATGTGTTTATAATAATGCCAGCTTTAAAAAGGAGTTCTTTTATCAAGCATTAAGGATGAGTCCAGAAAAAAAAATAATAAACAGTAATGTCACCATGAAACAGGGGTGACACAGAGCTGTCGAGTAACAGTATCAAGCAGATATTCCAGGACTCCAGTTTGCTTCCTGGCTGAGCACTCTTCAGTGTTTTCTTGTTTTCTGGGGATCATGTTGGTTTCATTAAACAGTTTAGAGACTCTTAAATGGGCATATTGCTGCCTTCTGCAAACTGCTGCTGGGATTTACCTTGGCATCAACTAGGAAGAAATAAGAGACAAATAATTTATGGATGGATGAAATTAGAACTAATCAGAGATACTTTAATATCAGAAGAAACCCAAAGATATTTCTGTATTAAATAACATATTTTTATTCTGGACTAACTATGTAATGGTGAAAACATATACATAAAAAATGACAGCTCATGCATTTGAAAGAAAAATTGAAAATAAAAGTGCATCATTTAAAAAAGGGGGATTAAGGTGATCCTGCAAGTCCTCATCAAATATTGTATTTGTTATACCTTTTGAGAAACAGCATCTGCTTCTTGGGAGTAGCAGTCTCACATTACACACAGTTGAATTGAACTACAGCTAGAAAGTCATCCCAAGAGACTTAAACTTGTAGAAATTCATAAAAAAGAGCACACATATAATGCCACAAATGTCACAATATTCAGATAAAATCAGTCCTCCCTGTCACTCAACAAAAAGTCATTCATGTGCTTTCATATTTGCCAAGGAGGTAGTAAGGGGGGCACCTTTAGGTTATCAAGCAGCTAGTGAAAACTTGTCATATTGTAAATTTAATGGAACATGTCCAAGAAAATGACAAGTACATGCAAACTGGATTCCCCAGGCAGCACATGGACATTGAGGGCAAACATACTATGAATTCATAACAATATTTGTCTTACTGCTATAGTTTCTACAGCTTACTCTCTAAGGTCAGTGTGCAGCATATCCTTCTGCAACTTTTACAACCTTTTAATAGTTCATCCATGCAGTCCCATTTTATCTTTTCCTTAGACATGGGCCACTGGATACCTGTGGGTTATTTTCCAGTTTATTCAAAAAATAAAAATACAATTCTTTTGTGCTTATCTGAATCCCTCTTCATCAATTACTTTCCGTGACCTATTTAACTGTATACAAAATCAATAATTTGATTAAATATAAATTCTGCTCCATCTCTGCTGTTCAGATAAATCATTAAAGTGGCAATGCTTCTTTCAGTTAAAACATTGTTTTGGGAAAAATATGTCATTAAACAGGTTGTTGTTTAGGAGAGTAGATATATGCTAATATGCAGCCCAAACTTATATTCTCCTTACTCAACAACAACTATATTTAGTTAAGGACACCACTAAAGCTGACTTACACTGGTCATAAAAAAAACGTAATAGTCTCTCAGTTTGACTGACACTTTGTACTAGTGAGAACTGGAAACAGCCTGAACAAGAAAGATCAGACTTCCCTATCCCAGGAAACAGTTTTCAGCATTTGGATAAAGGGCAAGTGTTAAAAAACCTAAATGATCAAGGTTTAATGAAGACCCACTCAATAGAGCTATCAATTTGTTCCACAATCACAATCTAGCTATGCAGATAAAGCACTGTTTATTTTACACCTGCTAGATGGTTGGGTACTGCTTAAGAATCAAGGTGCTTAAAAAGGGATTGTCCATCCTCCGGAACTCCATATCACGTGAGCCTTTGGGATACCCAACACAGCATGTTCAGGAGAGCTGCATGCTTTCTGGCTTGTGGCCACCAGCCAAACGAGCTGTGATTTGACATATGGGAGTTGGAAAGGGTGCTCTAGCCCATAAGTGATTTATTACAGATGGTTGAGCAAAAAAAAGAGACGATTGACAGGTTGGAGAGGTATTACATGAGTAGACTTGGCTGGGGACTCTCCACCCCAGTAAATTCGGCACTACAGGTAAGTGTCATTGGTACAGTGCAGGAGTAAAGAATCCAATGCGAATTGACCCCAGAATGGACTGAGGGATGTTGAGTAAAAGGAATTCCAACAATGGACAAGGTTTTTGGTGACTGATGGCAGCTCCCCAAGGTTACAGCAGCTCCCCGGATGCCCACAGGGCACCATGGGAACTGGAGCTCTTTGGGTCATCCCTGCTGGGTTCCATGAGTGGCACCAGAGTGTGCTGCAAGGACTAGCGTGCCCTGCTTCATGGGGCTCAAGCCTTACCCAGAAGTAATCCTGAGCTTTGGGAACACTGGAAGTACTTCTGGGGATAATATAAAAGGAACTGCCTATCACAGCCTCCGAGATTCAGAGTTTGGGAACAAAGGAGACAAAGTTTGCTAGGAGGAGTGGAGGAGGTAGTGACCAGTGATGGAGAGAGAGAGAGAAAGAGAGAAGAAAATGTAAGACAAGTATTATTGTGCGCTATTGTGCTTCTGTACTGTGCATTTGGTACTGTGGGAAGTGCTTATGAGAAGTGTTTCACACTAATAAATCCTCTTGTTTATTTTATATTTCTGTTTGAGACTTTATGTCAGGTGTTTGGGAGCTGGAGTGCCCCTAGTTAGTGACAATATATATATATATATATATATATATATATATATATATATATATATATATACTTTTATATTAACAAATCAAACATACATGCTCCAAACTGTTTGGTTGAGAAAAGCCATAGTCGAAATCATAATTTCACACTGACACGTAGTATTTTTAAAGTGGATGTATCCTAGGCCAATGGTAGGCCTGCTACAGTATGTTAATAAGACAAAAACACAATAGCAGCTTTCTCAAATAGCTGAACAGACCAGACAAGATAATGATATTTGCTGCCTAGTTAGAGTATTGGCTAAGTGGATAGACAAGGGAGAAATAATACAACAACATGGTGGTTAGCCCAATCGATATACACAAGACAGCCTCTGTCATCTCTGATATATGACATAACAGTAATAACACATAAACCATATCATAGGTCAAGGTAGCCACAGCTCAGTGTGACACCATCAGCTTAACAGCGTCACTCAGTGCAATATAGCTTGCTTAACAGAAACAAGACAGCCCTCTACCTTAAAAATGGCTGATGAAACAAGATCATGGACCACCATATGACAAGGGCAACTATAAATGGAACAGAACAGGCTCTGCTCAGTGTGTCAAGCTCATACAAATAGGCAAAGGACAACTGCTGTTTTGCATGAAACTTCTTGACTATTACAAGACAACCACTGCTCAGCTGAACCAGTAAAAGATGTTTGTCACTCACCATAAGATTAATGGCTTAACAGAATCAAGGTGGCAGGTGCTCAAAGCAAAAGAGCTAGCTTAATAAGAATAGGACATACACCAGGTAGTATGGCACACTGGCTAAACAGTAACAGGATACTTTTTACTCAATATGATACTGGCAGCTAAATATAAAGAAGATATCTGTTACTCGGCTTGACTTTACCTTTTAAAAAGGAACAGGATGGTGACACTAAGCATGACACTTCTGGTTATAGATGTGGTAATACGTATTTCAAAAGAATCTGGCTTAACCACTGTTGTATGCAGGTTGTGACATTCTCTGGCAGGTGTGGACAGTAGGGGATGTTCCAGCTCCCCAAACACCCAACACAAACAGACACAGGGCACAAGTTAAAGGCACAAAGGGCCTTTATTGTGAGAAAATCTTCTTAAAACAAGCATATCCCACCACTGCCACAAGTACAACAATAAACACAAGTACAATTCTTTCTTTTCTCTTTGACTCTTGGTCACTGCTTCCTCTGCTCTTCTCAGCAAGCTTCATCCACCTTCCCCCAACTCTGGCTCCCTGAAGTGAGGCAGGCAGCTCCTTTTATTATAAACGCCCCTTAACTGCTTCTGATCATCCACCCACATGTTCTGTCAGCAGTTCCAGGTGAGTCGGAAAAACCATATGATGCATGGGTCTTCACTTCTCGCAGTACCCTCGGCACCCAACAAGGCTGAGGTAGAGAACTCCAAGTCCCATGAAGCCCTGTGGGAATCCAGGTCACCACTGAAACCCAGGGGGTCTGACATCTAATGTTCTGGGGAAGGCAGTGCCCTAAAGAAGTTGCCTTCCCCATCCTTTCATCTTCTGAGCATCCTGGCAGTGTAAGAACGCCAGTTGGCTGTCACACAAGCTACATTAACCTTTAATTTAAAATAGAAATATATGAACACAGACAGTGAGACATGCTTACTGCTGATGACTAAAAAGAGAACAAATACATAAAGGCTATTTTTGTGTCTAACCAATCATGTATTTTAATCAGTGATTGCTCAATCTGACAGGTTCCATACACATTGTCCTCATCTTTCACATTCAGACCCAGAATGCTGCATCTATAAGGTAGCGATGCTACCATGCCTCCTTTATTATAAATATGAGACCTTCTCATCAAGCAGATCACCACAGTGGAACACAGATTAGCACAAAATGACCTGGTTAGTTTTAAAGTGAATAAATACAGATCCGCAAGTGTATTCTGCCGATTCAGAACCACCGTACATCTGTTCTAGGGATAAAATATGCTCCTTTTTTGTATGGCTCTACAAAACCAGCCCCATCTTGAATGAAAGGTTCACAAGATATTCTTTAGTAACTCAAAAAGGTGTACATCTTTGTCTAATCTCATATCCTGCTGGCGGGTCACTCAGTCCAGTTGTATACATTGAATTCATATGCAACTGAGTGACTTGACAGTATTTTTTTTCTCTTAGCCATGGTCTATTGTCTACTTTTCTTTGGGGGGGTGGGAGCAAAACATATATAACAGATGTACCAGTTCTTCCATACATTTTTGCTGAACTGATGCAATCCGAATACAGTAATTAGTTTTTGTTAGGAGATATTTACGTAACTTAACATAACATTAAATAACCACAAAGTGATGGATATCTTTCAAGCAGAATAATAGACAGCAGGCATAAATTAAACTTAGCACTTTTCCTTATTACATCACCAAGGTTATCTCAAGTAGAGTATCTACAATTCTCTGTTTACCAGATTATAATTAATAGGCATAGTGTAGTATTATATTCTGTTACACTGTCAAGAATTTTCAACTTTACCTAAAGCTTGCCCAGGAAACTACAGATAAATTATCTCATGCAACATTATTCTTAGCCACAAGGCTTAGACATTGCTCATTAATCATATAACTTGTCTACTGTGTTAAAAAATACAAATGTTATGCTAATCTTCTATTTAAGAGATACAATTGTCCTTAAAAAAGTAGTTCATAAAAATAAAGATTTTAATGAGAAGTCTATGGGTCATATTTAGTAAAGGCTTGTTAGGTTGCAAAACTAACAAATAAAAATGTAAAAAATGGTTTCCCCTACTTAAATGAAGCATGAATAATACGAAGAGAGTACTGCGTCACTGTTGTTGGCAAGTCACCTTCAAAATACAGTGTGCTTATTTTAGGGAGTTGAGATGTGGAGCTGCAAAAACTAAGTGGAAAGTTAAACGCAAACAAATCCAGAGACAATGTGTTATAATTACTTGTACAAAATAAATGGACTGTGAAACAGTTATTCATAGTGAAAATAAAGTATACTTCTAATTTTTTTCAGTTTCTATTTAACACTTAATGCTAATAATCAATATTAAACTAATAACAAATCTTACCTTTTTTGTTTTTCCTCTGTGCTATCTATATCAGCTATAAATACATTGTTATCTAAAAAGCATATCTTCAGATGGTTGTTCGTAGTCTTGTTTTTGAGTGACAGTTTTGATTGATTTTCCTTTGTTTGACTGTAAACACCTCCTACCTATATGTCTTGGATGGAACCCCTTAATCAGTGGGCAGGACGTTGCTGTGGGGCAGGGTCCTCTGTATTTAAATCAAATAACCTTAGTTTGAGACATCGTCAAAGAAGCATGGAGAAGAAGTGAAATACTTTAGAATGATAATATTACCTGCATCTTTGAGACAGTACACTAGCTGTGAGTTCCAAAAGGGGAGAAAACCTGTTTCTGTGTGTAACAACCTACTGGACATCATTTAAAAAAGGATCAAGCACTGAAGTTTACATTTTCTTTGTTTAGACACTGGAAAAGAGGTCCACAGTGAAACACCAGGAGATCAGTTTTGAGACAATGAGGTTGAAGGCAAAACTGTTAATATGATTTAAATTTCTCTTTAATGTTTTTCTTTTACTTTCCCTGTGGAGTTGGGTAGACATTTATATGTAGAGGTTGAGAATTTGTTTGGAATTTGTTTTTGCTATTGTTGCTAGGATTAAGGCATGAGAAACATGTTTGTGCTTTGATTAAGTGTGATAAGTGGTATTGCATTGGATTTTGATATAGACTTAATTTAGAAAGTGTATGAAGTTAAATAATATGAAGTTTACTATTATAGCTTATCATTTAGCAAGAAACATACAGTATTATTGTTATTTATTATTGTTGCAGTTTATGTTCTCAGAGGTGAAAAGGTTTTGACTGATTTGCTTTTTTAAATTTCATTGTGTTTAAAATGTTTCAGTTTCAACCTGGATATACAATGTTCCAAAGGAGGAAAATATAGGAATAGGATGAACAGGACTTGGAAATTAATGGAAATTACAAGATGTGGACGAACAATAACAGAAGACAGCACAGGAAGATCAAGAGGAATGAGCATCAATAATAATAAAAATAATAAAAATACATTTTATTTATATAGCGCCTTTCCCATGCTCAAGGCACTTCACAGAGTTTAAGAAAGAATGGCAGGGTATACAGTATATAGCATTGTGCTAAACCAGATAAATAAATAAAGAAGAGTAAAATAGTAGATTCAGAGAAAAAAAAGCCTAACAGACAACATAATTGATGGTCTAGCACACACACACACAGTTTACATGAGCATATTAACATAAAGGTAAACTGAAAGAAGGGTATTAAAGTCAGGTAGTGTTAAAAGCCTTCCTGAACAGATGAGTTTTGAGTTGTTTTTTAAAAGAATTCATGGAGTCAGCTGATCTAATTAATTTCGGTATGTCATTCCAGAGTCTGGGCGTTATACAGCTGAAGGCCCCATGGAGTGTAGATTAGTATGGGGCACAACAAGATTGCCAGAATCAGAGGACCTTAGTGGGTGGACAGGCACATAGTAATGGAGAAGGCCACTGATGTAGTTTGGTCGTTTAAGGCTTTGTAGGTTATTAGTAGGATTTTATATTCGATTCTGTAAGACACAGGGAGCCAGTGAATGTGGAGCAGGATTGGTGTTATGTGTTCACTGCTGCTGGTTCATGTAACGACTTTTGCAGCTGAGTTTTGAATAAGCTGGAGCTGTGATATAAGATTAGAAGGGGCACCTGCCAGTAGGGAATTACAATTCATGCCTAAACATACCCCTAAGAACACTAATCAAAGCCATGCAAGCTAATCACTAACTACAGTATTAATTTGTTTTTGATACTCTTTCTAAAAGACAGGATATTTGACCCCGACGAAGGGTTGGCTTTAATACCCATGCACTTATTGACATCATAGGGTCATGACTCCCTGTAGGCACCCTGACAACCCACCAGTGCATCCTGACAGCAAAAAGTAAAAATGGTGGTGTACATACTGAAACAAACTTGGTATTGCAGTATGATGACAAATAATTACTGACAATTATTAAATAAACAAAAGAAAAATAATAAACTCCATAACACCAAGAATACGTAAAAAATTAAATCACCTATGAGAAAAAAATATTGAATAAGATGTGAAATTAAAAAAGA
The DNA here is from genome assembly GCA_026402145.1 of Polypterus bichir lapradei. NCBI lineage: Eukaryota > Metazoa > Chordata > Cladistia > Polypteriformes > Polypteridae > Polypterus > Polypterus bichir. Next base: position 8,516,956 of record JANRMT010062818.1, on the reverse strand, counting down.
ACTCTAGGCAAAGACGAGATTCATGACACTGGGTTACTTTTCTTTCTCAAGTGTCAGTATTTTGTTACCGAGGGAGTGCTGGAAGAGTTTTAATGGTATGTAATGCTATGTAATTAAAATAGTTCTTTGTTATTTTATATGTATTTGATGTTTGTGGCATGTAGAGAAAAGCCAAGCAAAATGACACCTTTTATTGGCTAACTAAAAAGATTACAATATGCAAGCTTTCGAGGCAACTCAGGCCCCTTCTTCAGGCAAGATCTTCATAATGGCTAACACGATACAACGCCCAAGTACTACATGTTTGTGGCATTAAATTTTGAATTTTGCAAGCCTTAATGATTTTTTGCTGAGGGCAGTAGCAACTCCTTTAATATAAATGAAATAAACAAAAGAAAATCACTTTTGATTTTGATTGTAGAAGAATATTTTTGTTGCATTACTTCCTTTTTTTGTCTTTTAGTTTTAGTCTTAAGGAACTGAACTCTGAATTAATTTGAAGACCTGTAAGCTGCTGATCTCTCAGTTGTCCTCTTCTCCTGTTAAGCTGCAGGAAATAACTATGAAATGAGAAGAAGGTTAAGTGCATCATTGACATCTAATTGGAGTAGTCTGCAGGCAGTGTGACATAGTGGTTAAGGCTGTGGACTTTAAACCCTTAGCTTGTGGATTTAAATCCTATTTCTGACACTGACCATGAGCAAGTCACTTGACCTGCCTGTGCTTCAAAAACCACAAGAAATATATCAGAAATGTTGCTGTGGATAAAGGCATCCGCCAAATAAATAAATGTAAATATAAATTATCTCATTGAAGAAATGAGGAATTGGATTTCATACTAGCAGCCAAATATGATATATCCTGATTTCAATGCTAAAGTATTGTGTTTAACACACAATTCATCTAAACCCTTAGTTCTTTAAATGATGTTCCACTTAATCTTTTAAAAAAAACCTGAGAATATAAATTATATTTCTCTGCATATAACATTTGAATGTGATACGCATTTTTAAAAATTCACAGATGACCTACACAATTGATTTTGAACCTCACCGCCAATTACATAAACCCTTTGAACAGTAAGGATTATAATTAATCTTACAACTGAGTGAAAAAAACAAAATATCATGCTCTGTGCTCTTATAAATACTAAACTGATTGGCAACCAAGAAGCAGCCTCCTATTTATAAAATATTATCTCAACATACAGTACATGTGCATGGTTTGCTTCATAAACATGGAACTCATTAACAGTTTTTTTAAAGTTTTAGATTCTCTATTAGTGTTCTCTTTTCCTGTAACGTGCGTTGTGTTCAATTGTTATAAAACTGCTTTAAAAATATATTAGATCGGTTCCTATTTTTGATAAACAGGTTTCAGATGTATAATAGTGGTGTCTTTGTGTAATATACTACAAAAAGGAATCTTTGCTTATAGGAATAATGAAGGTACATACAAAAAATATAAATTACCATTTATTATCATTTCAGATTATAATTACATAAGATTATGAAATTTGTGATAGTTGTTTAGCAAAGAAAGAAATCAGCAGCTGTGACAAAATGATTTTAAACTTAAAGATGAATGGCAACACATTATGGAAAGCCTTTCTGTTTCAGTGATTCAGGGTATTAGATCTGAGAAACCACATCAATATGAATGAGCACAAGCAACTATTTCAATGGTTTGACTTGTGAGAAGAAAAGGAGGTAAAAAATAGCTTCAGGGAATGATAACATTCAAAGATAAAAGCATCCAGTAGAGACCAATAGTTTTCTTTTACTGCAAAAAAGAGCTACAAAACAGGGAGCTCACAATATTTTTATATCCTCTTCATCTTATTGTAAGAAAAGACTGAGTTAGGGTATGTCAGAGCAACGACTGATTTTAAAAATGCAATTGATGTAGAAGAAACCTTCATTCTTGTCAGATAATATTTCAGTATACTGAAAGACATAGAAAGAACAGAATAAAGTGTGTTAAAACTACAAATAGCATTTAACAAATGAGAAATCTCTGCAACAATACAAACTAAGAAAAAAATGGCAAATGTTCTGAAAACACCACACTATAAAAACTTTGAGATTAATTATATTTTTCAATGTTCATTGCAATTTGGTAATTTTAAAAATCAATAACTATAACAGGTACTGATTCCAGCTGAGAGTGAGGTTGGCTTGCTTTTGTGTAACTTGATATGTTTGAAGATGACAACTTTAGCATATGAGATATTGTTATTTTAGTTGCTCTGATTCCTGTCTGAGAAAAGGCCAAATGTACTTACATTTCAATAATTTTCCCATTTACTTCAAAACAAGTTTAATGGTCAGAATCTATGCAAGTAATACTGGGTGAGAGGCAGGAAGCCACCTACAGTGCTCTTCATAATGTTTGAGACAAAGACTCATTTTTCCTTGATTTACTCCTCTGCACCACAGCATAAATTACAAATCAAGCAATACAGACATGATTAAAGTGCACATTAAGAGTATTCACATACATGTAGAAATTCTAACACTTTTTGTACATGGCCACCCCCCTTTTCAATAAGGGCAACGTAATGTTTGGGGTATAACATTGGCAGGTATATTAAAGCAGTCATTTTTACTACTTTGTCACATATTCAATGACTGCTTGAAACCTGCGATTCATAGACATCACCAGGTGCTAAGTATCTTCTCTTGTGATGCTCTGCCAAGCCTCTAATGCCGCCATCTTCAGAACTTGTCACCAATATACCAAATCCCCTCACACAATATACCACATCACTTTTCCATTTCTTTCTTACTGTTTTGCATTAGAAAATAACCAACTATGCACACATGCACACTATTTTTTTTTATTTTATCAGTTCACTGCTGAGCACTGTGTGCTTACGTAGTCCTGAGGCTCAGAAGTCTTGAGTACTTGGCCTAATGCTGGATCTTACATTTTACTGTTTCCCATTACAAAATCTTTAAATCTTTCAGGTATTTTTACAACCCTGCCACTACTAGTGGATCTTTCTCAAACTTGACTGCCCCTTAGTGGCTTTTTGGAAATGGCATACCTGCATCTTCTTGTGTTGGCACCTGTTCTGTACTACAGTGGTCTTCTTCCTCCTCATCAACTATAAACGTCTCACCTTTACGTGGCCTAAGATGTTGTCTGTTGCGTCTATACTTCTGGCCTGTTGAAGGCACAATGTCATATGACCTTGGTTTTTGATGTGATTGTTCTTTGGTTCGCTAAATACCTTGATGAGCAATGTGTAACTTTTCAAGTATCATCAACCTCATTCTGGTAGGGATGATAATACTGTCACCAAACATAAAGACATGATTACTGATCTCGATACTGTCTCTGTTTGGCCAGTATACTTGCAGTGCCACATCTACCTATTTTCTGTGCTTTGGCCACCCATTCTTATGCATACTACTCTTGGAATGTTTTGGAATGTTTCATTCTCTAAGTTGTAGCTGTGTATATAGCTCCTCTCCAATAGCTTCAGTTGCTTTCATGGCATAAACAACTTTCTCATCTTCACACATGTCCCTCAATAGCTTTTTGTACATCATTCGCTCGGGATAAGGCATCAGCTATGAGCATATCCTTGCCTGGTGTATTCTTTATTTGAAGATTATAGTGTTGCAATTGAAGAAGCATCCTTTGCAGACGTGCTGGCATCTGTCCTAAGGACTTTGTGAAGATGGCTTCCAGTGGTTTATGATCTGATTGCACAACTACTGGGACACCGAAAATGTACTGATGAAACTTCCTTGCAGCAAAAACTACAGCCAGCAACTCCTTCTCAATCTGTGCATAGTTGCATTCTGATGGTGTCAGAGCTCTGGATGCATATGTAACAGGTTGCCCCACTTGAAAAAGACATGCACCAAATCCATCTTTTAAAGCATCATCCTGAAGAACTATTGCCTGCTTTGGATCAAAGAATTTTAGTACTGGTGCTTCCATCAGTGATTTCTTGAGATTATCCAAGATTATCTATTAAGAACTTTAATTCTGCATCTATGCCAGTAGTACTGCATCTCAGGTAGGTACACCCCGCAGGACTGATCCTGGCTCCACCATATGCAATCAGCTTTGTTTTGGTAGGTTCCAGAAATACGTCCCCTGGGAGTCTTTTAAATTGTATTGCTGACATCACATTGGCATCTGCACCAGTGTCCAGTTTAAATTTTACTGGGACCCCTTGAACTGACAAGATCTCATGCCAAGCTCCATTTTCAGCTGTCTGTAGCACATTCAACTGGGAACACTGCAAAATTCCAACAAACAGAGCATCCACAGTCTGATGAGACTGTTCTGCTTTAGACCTGCACATTTTAGCATAATGGTTCATTTTGCCACAGCTTCTGCACTTCAGGCCATATGCTGGATATGTTTTGGGACGATGCTCTTTCCCACACCTGTTGCATGATTTTGTATCACCTTTATCTTTTTTGTAAGAAACCAGTTAATCATTTTTGTCTCTATGCAGATTCCTTGCCACATTCTGAACAGTTTTCTGTTTGCTCTGTGCCTGTGCTTTGTGAGCCCGGGTGAACATGTGCACTTCATTTTCTAATTTCACTTTTGTCATTATGTTAATTTGCTCTCTGGCTATCTCTGAAGCTCTACAAATGTCAATGGCTTTTTCTAAAGTCATACCAGGCTCTCTGAGAAGTTATTCTTTCACATGCTTGTCTTTAACACTGAAGACAATTTTATCCCTTATCATATCATTCTCTGTAGGGCCAAATTCAAATTTTTGCTCCGTTGTCTGAGTTCGGTAACCAACCAGTCTATTTGCAGCGGCTCTTGAATATCTTAAGTCCAAAACTGATGTCTCTCAAATACCAAATTTTTCTTGGGTGTGTAATAGTTTTTTAAAGATTCCAAAATTGCCTCTATTGTAATGATTTCTGAATCTGCCTTGGCTATTTCAAGTGTATTGTATACTTCCAGCGCTTCCTCTCCTAATGTATGCAACAAAAATGGTGATTTGCACTTCTTTAGTCTTCTTGTTTATTTCCACCGCGGTCATGTACAGCCTATATTTCTGTTCCCATCTATGCCAGTTTTCACTAACATTGCCCATTATGACTAGTGGCGGCGAAGGCTTAAACTGGTCCATTTCACTGGTGCGGACTTAAAAGCAAATGAAATAACTTATTGCCGGCACTGTTGACTGTCTTGAGTACTGTGGGTCTCTTTATCTTGCAACAGGCAGCTCTCACTGTGGTTCAGCTTGAAAAGTTTGCGAACTCTCTCCACTTCTGTCACCATCTAATATTCTTTATTCGCTCTGGAAACTTCCATAAATGATTCAGTGCAAGGCAGATGGTTAACTCAGAAAGGTGTTTAATTTATTACAGCACACAAAACAGAACTTTACAAAAGACGCCCATCTCCATTACTCTCTGTTACTAATCACACCCCTTATTTATTCATATATTTACCTTAGTTATCTGGTTTATAACAACTTTATTTAAAACGTTAATTCACAATATACCACATACTCACTTGGATTTAAATCAGGTGATGGGCTTGGCCATTCAAGAATTTTCTATTTTTCAGATATGATAAATTCCTGTGTTGCCTTAGCAGTATGTTTGGTATTATGTTATTGTAGGATTAACCGCCGTCCAATGAGTTTGGAGGTTTTTACTGGAACTTGAGCAGATAAGATGTTTCTATATACCACAGAATTCATTGTGCCACTGCTGTCAGCGGTCACATCATTAGTGAAGAAAAGTGTGCCAGTACCTGTGGCACCCATACATGCCCAAGCCAAAACACCCCCTCCACCATGTTTAACAGATAAGGTGGTTTGCTTTGGATCTTGGGCAGTTCGTTTTCATCTCCACACTTTGCTCTTGCCATCACTCTGATGCAGGTTAATCTTTGTCTTGTCTGTCCAGAAGGCCTTTTTCCAGAATTCTACAGTACAGGCTCTTTTAAGCACTTTTTCATAAACTGTAATCTGGCCTTCGTGTTTTTGTGCCTAACTCGTGGTTTGTATCTAGCAGTGTGCCTCTGTGTTTCTGTTCATGAAGTCTTCTGCTGAGTTGTCTCTAGCACACACACATCTGCCTCCTGATGAATGGCTCTGATCTGTCAGACTGGCATTTGGGGCTGTTTCTTTACCATAGTGAGGATTCTGTCTTCAACAGTGGGGGATTTTCTTGGCTAACCAATCACTTTGCAATTACTGAGCTCACAAGTGCATTATTTGTTCTTAATGATATTCCACACAGCTAATTTGGGTAACTGTAAGGTTTAACTGATGATCTGATGTTTTTTTCTGGTTTTCCAGCATCATGATGGCTTCTTGGACTCTCATTAGCACAGCTCTTGCCCTCATGTTGAACAAGCAGTAGTCTGTAGGAAGGAGCAAGCTGAGGTAACTCATGCCTGCACTAATGAAGTAATGAAACACACCTGAGTAATCCCAAACACTTCTGACACCCATTGTCCCAAACAATATGGTGCCCTAAAATGTGGGGAACATGTACTAAAATATCACTACTATATGGTGTGTATGCAAACACCCTTGAATTAAAATCTTCAATGTGCACTTTATTCACGTCAGAATGGTTTGATTTATAACGTTAAATTGCGAAACAGAGGGTTAAATCAAGGAAAAATGTGTCTTTGTCCCAAACATTATGGAGGGTACTGTACATTGTGGACCACCGGGGGCGTACCACTCCCCAAATCCCAACACAGACAGGCTGAGACACCAGTCTTGCAAAAATGCACAATTTTTATTCAAGTGGGGAGGCGTTTTTTCTTTTGCCCCCCACTACACAACAGAGTACAAAGCACCAAATAACACAAAGTCTTTTCTTGCTCTTTCTCTCTCTCAGTCTCCACCCCTCCTCCCACAAGCTTTGTTCTCCACCTCCCGACTCTGGTTCGTCACTGTTAGTCTGGCAAGTCCTCTATAGTGTCCAACTCGAAAGTGCCTCTGTTCTTCTGCCCACATAGTCTGTAAGCACTTCTGGGTTAGGTGGAAACCCCATGCCACATGGCTCCTCCATTTTTATAGCACCCTCTGGTGGCACCTACGGTACCCAACAGGGCTGAGATAAAGAATTCCAAGTCCCATAGTGCCCTGTGGGAATCCAGGGCACCACTGCAATCTGGGGGAGCTGCCATCTAGTGTTCTGGAGGAAGCAGTGCCCCAAAGAGGCTGCCTTCCCCCATCCTTCCACTTCTTGGACATTCCGGCGGAGCTGGGCTGCCAGTCGTCTCTTACAACATATACCATTTTGAGATGTGGAAGGAAGTTTTGAAAACTTGGTGAGAATGTGTAAACTCCATACTTATACTGATAACACTGAGACTGTATCTTGGACCTCTTGAAGTATGAGACAATGCTAAACACTGTTCTGCAATATACCACCCATTCATATATCAATGCCTTACAATATAGTTTCACATATTGCAAAGCATTAAAGTTTTCTGCACTTATTAGGTAAAAAAGGGTTCACTTATTAGAAACACTAAATATAAACCTCTAAATAGATTGTGAACCTAACCTGGAAGGGGGCTTTTGTGCCACAATGATCCATAGAGCTTTGTTGCCTGGGGAATGTGTTTTCGTATTAAAGTCAACAATTGCAAATTAGTTTAAGGTAAGAGACCAAACAAATAACAATCCATAATTCAGCCTAATTAAAATGAAGAGAACCTTTCACTAAAAATGGATACTAGGAGTCTGATTGATAATATAGCTGAATACAACATGATAGACAAATCTTATTTCTCTAAACTTACAAATGAAAATTCATATAATCCAAGAGTATTATTTTCTACTATCGATTGCCTGTTCAACCCAGCTTCTGCAACACATATAACTTTAGAAATGTCAAAAGCCAACTGTGGTGCTTTAGCAGTATTTTTTAAAGAAAAGTAAAAAATATAACAATATAATTCAAACCAAAGAAATAAACCTTGTGGAACCCTTATTGCGGCAACCAGTTAATCACCTTCGCTTTAATAAATTCATTTGAATTGCAGAAAATAATTACTCAATTTAAGTTGTCCACCAGTGTGCTTGATCCAGTTTCAACAAGATTCTTTAAAGAAATCTGAGGTAGTAATTGATAGTGTACTGGATATTGTTAACTGCTCCTTAGATACTATTATTATTCCAGTTTCTTTATACACTGTGATAATTAAACCTTTGCCAAAAAACAACTCAGACTAATCTGATATTAACAATTTCAGACCTCCAATTTCTCTTTTTGAGCAAAATTATAGACAGAAGAAATTAAAGCATTACTCTATCCTTGATAACTTTGAGTCAGGTTTTTATTCCAATCACAGTACTGAAACTGCTTTAACCCAAATAGTTAATGATCTACGTATGCCATAATGCAGATGATAACGACATTTCTAATCTTGTCCGCTTAGATCTGAGTGCAGATTTTGACACCAAAACAACTTAAAGAGTGGGTCGATCTTTTTGACAATATACTGCACTGGTTTAAAGTGTATATATCAGTTAGTAAATACTTTCTAGGTTATGGAAACTGTACATCAATGATTCATTATATTGAATATGGTGTATTACATGGTCTGCGGTGGGCTGGCGCCCTGCCCAGGGTTTGTTTCCTGCCTTGCACCCTTTGTTGGCTGGGATTGGTTCTAGCAGACCCCCGTCACCCTGTAGTTAGGATATAGCGGGTTGGATAATATATGGATGGATGTATTACAAGGTCCATTCTTGGCCCACTGTTATTTTTACTTCACATTCTTCCCTTAGGTTATATTACAGTATTTCAAAACTTATAATGAGTTATCCCAGCTATGCTGATGTTACACAAATTTATTTGTCAATAGTATCAAACCTCTTAACCATCTTATCCAGTCTTCTGCTAGCATTACCAAATGGTTAAGATTCAACTTCTTTAAGTTAAATGAGGAAAAACCTGAAATATTCATTTTCAGCAGAAAGAAAAAAAGAGAGGAGTTTAGAAATAAACCTGAACACTTGGGGTTTAACATCAGGTCAGAAGTAACAAGCCTAGGTGTTTTAATCAATTCAGAATTAAATTTCATATTAAATCGCATACTAATTTTACATGGACTGCTTTCTTATATTTAAGAAGTATTGAAAAAGTTAAACCTCTACTGACATATCAGAATGCCAACACTGTAAAAAAAATAAAGCAACCAGCTGCACAGCTTTTTTAAATTAACTAAACTTTGGGGCAATTTAGTCACATAAACTCAATTTTGTAATACAAAGGTTCCATCTAATTGAACTTTTAAGTTTGGTAAGCTTGTCTGCACTTATCAAAGGTACTTTTAATTTTGCATCAAACCTACTTACATCCTGTAGTTCAGCATACCTTACATTTTAAGTGTTGGTATTGTATGAGTGTCAATTTATTAGACAAATTAAACTTTGTGTGTAGAAATTGCTTTAAACTTAATAAATCCTATCAGTTCATATTCAATGCCCATTAGTTGAGTACACTTGAAAATACTCTGTAGCTGGTTGCTTAATTTTTCCATTTTTAAAAAAGTCAATATACATTTCTGCGTTTGTAATAGCTATTTAAGTAAAACTGTTTAAAGAAATCTAATAAAAATAACAACACAAAAGTTTGAAAAAATATTTATGAAGTCAGTAAGACTGCAAAATGCTTTTATATACTGTACACGTTTTATATTTATATACAAGCACATTTCTGTTTTAAATATCAATTCCATTAATTCAATTTTGAAAAAAAAAAAAAAAAACGGTTATCAATGAGTTTTGAGCCAAGACAAAAGCAAATAAAGTCAAATTTTTTTGGCATGACAGTTTAGAAGACTGAGCATTTATACTTAAGAAATTTAAGGCATCTTCTTCAGTTAAAGTTTCTATTCCTGCAAATTAGCCCAACAAAATAAAATTTGGTCAATGTTGTTCAACAACAACCATTAAATCATTAATGAATTAAAAATGTAAAATGCAGTTTTGAACAGAGTGAAGGGGTGCCATGCTTACAAGGGCTTGTCAGGAACATGGGCACCACTAACATGGCTCAGGAAAGCTTTAACTCCTGCATAAACTTTGAAGAAGAGAAAGAGAACCAAACCAGCAGTAGAGGGCTTGAACATGCCACTCTGGTAACTGAGGTATATGCAGTAGGGTGGACATAAATTCAATATGAGCCTTGTTCTCCTAGACCCAGCACATGACATGGAGGCTTGATCCTCTAGACGGAAGTTGTGAATACCTGGGAGGGCAGGCATGAGGTTGTAAAATCACCGGACAGTAGATAACATGAAATCACTGGAGCCAGGTTCTCTGATACTAAGCAAGTACAGGACAACTAACACCCCCTTAGATGGTCTGTTTCTTAACAGCACAATTGCATGCTACCTGCTGATGAAAGGAAAGATCAGTGTTGTCCCACCCTGCTAGATTTCCCAGGAGTCACCTAATTGGCAACCAAAAGCCAATTCATGGCAATATGTTTCCAGGTCTCAGTCATGTAATCCTGTAGCCTTGTGCCAACCTCCTCTGGTCCTTTCTTTCACTTTGCACTAGCAGTCCTCTTAATTTACCTTCTGGGATAGCCAGCACATTTGTGTAACACACACAATCATTTTAACGCTAGCATGTAGCGGATCTCTGTTTCTGTTCATGTGGTTCTCTCTTCTCTGAATGCCTCACACACGAGTGACTGCTGCCCAGTACAATCTCAGTGAGCCCCCATCTTTGCAACCTATTGCCACCCTTTCACAACACTTTGAAACACACAAGAATTTTATTCCGTGCTGAAAGAAGAAGAATGAGAACACAACATATGGCCATTGAGCCATTATCAATTTTCTAGGATCCTAGGTTCATAAACACCTTTTGAATCACCTCAAAAGTATATTTTAGTTCCCTAGGATAGTCAATATTTAGTACATAGAGTAAGCCAAACAGGAGTGCAAATGCACTGGGCAGATCACGCAGCTCATCCAGCACAATCTGCTCCTCCAGTACAATGAATGTTCTGACAATATTGGGGTTGGAATGGACAATGGCAACATCATCCTCAACAGTAATGATGATACCCACTTTCAGGCCTTGGGTGCAACTTTCCTCTGGGTCTGTTTCCTGAAGTAAAAAGAGAAAATTTGTGAAACAGAACACAATACAATAAGATACAATATAATATGGCAATATGCGTACCAAAGTAAAACTCCATTCTCTTGATTTAGCCAAAAGCAATAAAAATACTGCACTAGAAGTAAAAACCATGTGACAAACGTGGAGATAAATGCAGACTATCCATTAGCAGTTTTTTCTGTCTCGAGACAATTCTTTATTTTTTAAAACATGTATGTTATTGTTAGTGTTAAAAACATCTAAAATACTTTAAAATTCATCAGCTAACATTAGATCGTTAATTGTCAATTTCCCATTGCATAAACAATAAGATCGATTACCAGACAAGTCCTCAGAAGAATGTCAGTCTTCTCCCTCAAAAATAATGGGAGTCCTTGAAGAGCTGTATGTTTTCAATGTACAAGAACATCAGTGGTCTGGTTAGTCAATAAAAAAAACAAAATATAAGCAAATTTTTTTTTTTACAATTTTGCTGTGTTGTTAGCAATAGCACAACGATGTATAAGATTTACATCTTACAATACTGAAATTTTTTTTTTTTATTAATTTTGTTACAATCCGTACAAAGCAATCAAGTTTTTACAAAAAGAAAAATTAAGTTACAAACAGATCGATCCCCACCCTGAGAGAGAAAGCAAGCCAAACAACGTGAAATTTAAGGCTTGTAAACATACCTAAATTAATAAATTCTCTGTGCTTTATGAGCTTATTTTAAAATATTACTGATTAGATCCTGCCATGTTTTGAAAAAAGTCTGTACGGATCCTCTAACTGAGTATTTCATTTTTTCCAATTTCAAATAGTATAACACATCGGTTTCCCACTGACTTAAAAGAGGAGAGTTTGGGTTCTTCCAGTTTATCAGAATAAGTCTGCGTGCCAAAAGTGTAGTGAATGAAATCACAATTTGTTTGTCTTTCTCCACTTTAAGCCCCTCTGGAAGAACCCCAAACACAGCTGTTAATGGGTTAGGAGGGATTGTGAGTCCAAGGCTGTCTGAAAGGTAATTAAAAATTTTTGTCCAGAATAATGTTAATTTAGTGCAGGCCCAGAACATGTGACCCAGTGAGGCTGGGACTTGGTTGCAACGTTCGCAGGTTGGATCATGCCCTGGAAACATTTTGGAGAGTTTTAGTTGAGACAGATGTGCTCGATATATAATTTTGAGTTGTATAATTGTATGCTTTGCGCATATGGAGCTCGAGTGAATTCTCTGCATTGCTACTTTCCACTCCTTTTCTGATATATTAATTAAGAGATCTTTTTCCCAGTGTCCTCTTGGATCTTTGAAAGGGAGGGATTGTAAAATGATTTTATATATTGTAGAGATGGAGTCTAAGTCCTTGAGATTGAGCAATATTTTTTCCAGCATGGAAGAGGGTGCAAGATGAGGAAAATTTCGAAGGTTCTGTTTAACAAAGTTCCTGATTTGAAGATAGTGAAAGAAATGTGTAGCTGGAATGTTAAAATTGGAATGTAATTTTTCATAGGATGCATAGATGTTGTCTATATAAAGATCTCTAAGCAAGTTAATTCCAAATTTTTTGCAGATATTAAAAACTGCATATGTTTGTAAAGGTTGAAAGAGGTGGTTCTCTTGCAGAGGTGCCACAGATAGAAGCTTCTCCTTCTTAAAATGCTTTCTACATTGGTTCCAGATTCTAAGTGAGTGGAGCACAATTGGGTTATTTGTATATTGCCGATAACGTGTGTTTATTGGAGCACAGAGCAAGAACACAAAGAAGTACTGCAGGATTTTACTTCTATTGCGGACCAAGCCTGTGTATGTTCTTCTATTTGTGTCCAGGTTCTTATCGCCTGTATATTTGCTGCCCAGTAATAAAACTGGAAGTTAGGTAGAGCCATGCCACCTTCTGCCTTTTGTCTTTGTAGGGTCGCTCTTTTGATGCGTGGATGTTTTGAATTCCAAATAAATTAGGTTATTGTTGAATCTAATTGCCTAAAGAATGATTTATTAACGTATATTGGAATTTTTTGAAATAAAAAAGGAGCTTAGGAAGAATATTCATCTTAACAGTGTTAATTCTTCCAGCAAGTGTGAGATGAAAGGTTGACCATCTATGCAAGTCTTGTTTAATTTTTTCCATGCAGACGGCGAAATTGTGTTGATATAGAGCTTTATGTTTACTTGTGATGTTTACCCCTAGGTATTTAAACTGTTCTGCAATGATAAAAGGTAGGGTATCTAATCTAATATTATATGCTTGAGAATTCACTGGAAAGAGTACACTTTTATTCAGATTAATTTTGAGACCAGAGATCTTTTGAAATTCTGTGAGTGCTGCTAAGACTGCAGGCACAGAATTTTCTGGGTCTGATATATACAGTACCATATCATCTGCATATAATGAAATTTTCTGTTCTAGTCCTTCTCTGCTAATCCCCTTTATCTGATCAGTATTTCGACAATGTATTGCCAGTGGTTCAATGGCAATCGCAAACAGCAGCGGTGACAAGGGGCATCCTTGTCTAGTACCACGTTCTAGTTTAAAGTAGTCTGAGCAAATGTTGATGCAAACTGAAGTTTCTGGGTTAGTATACAGTAATTGAATCCATGCACAAATGTTCGAGCCAAACTCAAACTTCTCCAATGTAGTAAAAAGGTATTTCCATTCAATCATGTCGAATGCTTTTTCATCCAATGATAATATTATTTCTGGGGTGTTTGATTTAGTTGGTGAGTATATTACATTAAACAGGCGTCGAAGATTTGAAGATAAGTGTCGGCCCCTAATAAATCCAGTTTGGTCTTGTGATATTACCGAGGGGAGCACTTTCTCCATTCTTCTAGCTATGATTTTAGAGAGTATTTTAACGTCGTTATTCAGAAGTGAAATTGGTCTGTATGATGCACATTGTAATAAGTCCTTATTTTGTTTTGGAAAAACGGTGACTAGTGCTTGGCGAAAGGTTAGAGGAAGAGATTGGTTATCTCTGGCTTCTGTAAATGTTGCTAATAGGAGGGGAGCTAGCTGAGCGGAGAATTTCTTGTAAAATTCTGCAGGGTAGCCATCAGGGCATGCTGCTTTCCCGCCTTGGAGTGACTTTATAGTATCTAGTAATTCTGATAACGGCAGAGGTTTATCAAGTTCCTCCGCAATAAAAGTGTCTATTTGTGGTATCTGTAATGTATCCAGAAATGCATTAGATTGTGTATTGTCTTCTTTAAACTCAGTAGTATATAGGGATTTATAGTAGTCTCTGGAAGTGTGCATTATATTTTTGTGTTCAACGATTTTATCTCCGTTCGCGTTGGTGATTACCGAGATTGTGTTGCGCACTTCTTGCTTGTGAATTTGTTGAGCTAAAAGCTTATTAGCTTTCTCTCCATGTTCATAGTGATGTCTGGATTTACAGATTAGTTGTTCAGTTTCTTTAGTTGTCAGGAAGTTTAATTCTGAATGTATAGCCTGTCTTCTCCTATGTAGAGTCCCCCTTGGTAGTCTGGCGTGTTCTTCATCTATTTTAGTAATTTCGCTTTTTATCTCTGCTACTTTCTTGGCTTTGGATTTATTTCTGTGGGAAAGATATGAGATAATCTGTCCTCTTAAGAAGGCCTTGAGAGTTTCCCAGAGTATTCCTGCAGAGATCTCGGGGGATGTATTTGTCTCTAGAAAGAATTTGAATTGTTTGGATATAAATTCCGTACAATTCTCATCAGCTAATAGAAGCGGGTTGAGGCGCCATCTGCGGGGTGAGTGTATGGGGCTTAGTAATTTTAGCTCCAAGATCATAATAGGTGCATGGTCAGAAATAACAATAACATCGTATTTGCAAGATTTAATCATAGGGAAGAAGTTATTGTCTATAAAGAAGTAATCAATCCTTGAGTAGCAATGATGTACTGGTGAGTAGAAAGAATATGTTCTTGAATTTGGATTTAAAAACCTCCAGGGGTCTGATAAGTTGTGATCAGTTATAAACTTTGTAATTATCTTTGCGGTGTTAGATGCTGTTCCCCCTGTAGAAGAAGTCCTATCTAAAAGTGGATTTAGAACACAATTAAAGTCCCCAGCCATTATAACTTTATGAGTGTTCATATTGGGAATGGATGCAAATAAATTTTGTATAAATTCCTTATCATCAACATTAGGTGCATAAACATTTATCAAGATCATTTTACAGTTAGATAAGTCTCCCATGACCATTACATATCTCCCTTCAGGATCCAATACTACATCTGATGCTACATATGGTACTGTTCTATGTATGAGAATTCCCACACCTCTAGTTTTTTTCGTAAAACTAGAATAAAACATTTGGCCAGTCCAGTCTTTTTGCAGCCGGAACTGATCCTTGCTTAGTAAGTGGGTCTCCTGTAAAAATACTATTTTAGAATTTAGACCTGTTAGGTGAGAGAGTACTTTCTTTCTCTTTAATTCGTGATTCAGGCCTTTAACATTCCAGCTTATGAAGTTAACTGTCCCATCATGGAGACACTGATTCTGAGTTTTTGATGTCATTTTACAGTCTTAACTGGAAGTGAGACAGCTTCGGCCATAATTTCCTATTTCCTCTAGAGTTGTTGCAATGCAGCTTATTATTACGTTGGTAGTTATAATTATAAAGATTAAGAGGATAGATTAGGTATAGATCAAGCCTGCTCTCTTTCTCTCCCCCCCTTAAACACCCACCCTCCCTTTTTGCCTCCCCAAGTGAGGCTAAAGCCCACTTCACACAGTCCCAGTCCTCTGACATACCCAGAGACAGAGCACGTCCAAAGCAAAACAAGCCCCCATGCAGCGGCATTTTAGGGTTAAAAGATAGAGATATCTATTACCAATATAGTCTAAAAAAAAAAAAAAAGAATTTTGCCCTTAAAATATATATATAGTCTTCAGCCATTTTAGTGCATTAAGATGATACACCCAGATAATAAACCCAGGGGATGGTGTTAAAAATGTGTCCAGAATAAACATAGTAAGTCTTAATGCAGTAATAGCAATAACAATAAACTAAGGGTATGATATTGAACAGTCTCGTTTAGGGTAGAGATGAAATAATTAGCTCATAAAAAAGAGAAGAAAAAAAAAGAAAAAGTAATTAAGCACAATAAAACATAAACAGATAGCACCCTAGTAATACTAAGTAATAATGAGAATATATGATGATAAAAACCCGTATTTTAAACAAATAGATCAGTCAGTAGATTATTAATCCTTGCTATATCATTAACCGCCATGACTCACTATTATGTATCAGAATAGTCCCGGGATCAGCTTTCTTAATTCCTTTTCTGCTTCTTCCTTGCTAGCGAATACATAGAATTGACCCTGCCATTCCACTTTCAGTTTTGCCGGATACAAGAGGCTGTATTTGATGTCGGCTTTCCGTAACCGCTGTTTAATGTTGTAGAAGGCTGCGCGTTTAGTAGCTGTTGCTGGAGAGAAGACAGGGCAGATACGAATGTGGTTATTTTCAAATATAATATCTTATTTGTTTCTGAGGAGTGCCATCACCTCTAGCTTAAATGATAATCTTTCAAAACAAATTATAAAAGATCTGGGTCTGGGTCTAACGATGTTTGATCCGCGTACGCGGTAAGCCGCTGCTATCTCAGATTCTGCTTTAAAGTCGTCCCCGATTATTTTAGAAAAAAGTTCAGCTGCGAATTTTACAGGGTTTGAACTTTCTCGATTCTCAGGCAGACCTTCAGTTCTGACATTATACCTTCTGCTTCCATCTTCCAAAGCAGCCAGTCTGTCTCCGAGTTTTTTGCATTCGGAGCTGACATTTACTGCTTTTTCATCGGCACTGGCAGATAAATTTTCGGCTATTTCAATTCGAGTCGTGAATGTCTCCTTGACATCCTCCAATTGATCAGTAAGCTTGCTCAGTTTAACCGTGTTTTCCTGAATGTGCTCTTCAATTTTACCCAGCACCTGTCGCAGCTCAAGCTGCAACTCTTGTCGCAGCCTTTCATTTGCCTGTTGCAATTCCAGCCGCTGCGTTTTGTTTGCCTGTTGGAATTCCTGCCGCAGCCACTCATTTGCCTGTTTCAACTCCTGTCTCACCTCCTGTCTCATTTTTTCATTTGCCTTTACCCTTGCTTTCTCATTAGCCTTCTCGCTTTTCTTTATATCTTGCATGAGCTCAGCGAGCATCACCTGCAGTTTAGACATTTCAATTGTGCCTTCCTGTACTGTAGGTGAAGCGGCAGGCTCTACTGTAGCCGGTGTCCCCGCTGCTCCCGGCACTCGTGGAGTAATTGAAGCTGCGGACTTCAAGGCCTTTTCCAGTTTCAGGTGATCTTCTCCGATCGGCGAGCCATCAAGATCTGCACTCACGATCGTACCCTCGCTCCCCTTTTCGCTCTCAGCCTGCGACGATGTAGCGGACTGTGGTCCCGAGGAGTCTGTACTTTCGCCCATCTGATCCAGGTCTGTCTCTGAAACTTGTATCTTGAACTAGGGCTTGCTGATCTTAGCTTGGGTGCAGCTTTAGTTTTCGATTCTTTCGGACCCCCCTTCTTGTTGGCCATGTTTATATGTGCTTACATATACTGTAGCAGTCCCTCTCGGGTTGAATAAATACAGGATATCTCAGGATAATAAGCAAATAATATGAAAAATAACAAGGCTGCTAGCGGAGCTCCACGTCAGACGTCCATCTCTCGCATCGGACGAGACCAACTCCTTTTCAATACTGAAAATTTTTAAAGTCAATGAATCTATTTCAGCTCTTAGTTAGGGAATACAAAAATATTACCTGTTCATCAAGTCTGTACAAAAGGATTTGAATATCCTCGCCAAGTACTCCCTTTCTTGCTCTGTACAACTTAATCAGCTTTGCCAAATGTGTATCCAAGGATGAAAAGAAAGTTTTCTTTAGCTCAGTTCTTGTGATTCTGTAAAACTCTGCACATACCTGGTGGTAAAACATGTTTGTCTTTTTAGTATTGTAGCAAAAAGGTGTTCATTAATTCAAATGACTGCTACATTTGGTACTTACGTATATAATCTACTGCATAAATGTTTCAAGAGACTTTTGAATAGAAATGCTGTAGGCACAAAAATATAACCAACCTGTTCTTGTAAGAATAGTGCAGGCCATCTTTTTTTTTAAATTCTGAACCAGGGGCTCTTCCTCTACTATCTCTTTCCTGCGTAATGAAAATGTAATTTCCATTTTTGAGGTAATAAATATCATGTTGGGAAGTTTCTTCTTCATCTCCTCTTCTAAATCCTGTCTTTCCTTTTCTAAAGTTTCATCAGTATTCCCAGTTGAGTTGTCTTGGAGAAAATTCACTTCAGCTCTTTTTGCTTTTTTGAAAGGACATTTGCACTCTTCTCCCTTCCTTTTATGATTTATAGTTACCTCTGTGCAGCCTGCTGCTCGTAATTTCTGGCGGTAATTTCCTAATTTATATTTAAGACTCATACCCACCCTTGATAACCTTGTCCTGACCCTGCATCTTTAGGACATGGCTATTTTTCAATTAGTGAAATGGCCACCAATTCTATTTCTTTAGTGCTTGGGTAGGCCTTATAGGCAAAAACAGCTTTAGCTATTTTATCTAAGATGTCCATTTTCATCTCTCAAGGTACAGTGAGAAGTGTTTTATTTTCTCTATATATATCATTCCCTTTGGAAAGTCTCAACTTAACATCGTAAGAAAATGATGGAATGGGGAATGGACAAGGCCACTGCTCTGCATGCTCACGCTGTATCTGCAGTACTGATGGTTAACTCTGGTGTGAACTAGTAGATGAGGAGAAAGATAAACTAGCAGTGTCCACAGAGGACATGGAAGACCTCTCCTCTGATTCTCCAAGAGTATTCCAAACTATTTTCAATACTGCCCTATCTGCAGGAAAATCAGATATGTCAGTCAAATTGCAAAGTTTATGGCCAAATTCAGGATCTTCAAACAAGCAAAAAGTCATCTTTCAGCTACAATTTCTGTTTAAGGTTTTTTTTTAGCTGATCCACTGACTCGGGTGTTTCTGAAACCTGAACTCTCCTTATATTATTAGGAGCTATAATTACACGCAGCAACATCTGTGGGGGGAAAAAAAAAGATATTTCAAATACATGATTGTTATAATAGTGTGGAATAACTTGTATACAAACTGTGGCAGCTGTGACTCTAAGAAAATCATGGCACTGATAAACAGCACTTCCAAGGCAAAATATAAAACCGACAAGCCAAAAAATAATTTAGAAATAAACAGTCAGAAAATAACTTATTAGAGCTTAAACTAAGGCAGTTGTTCACCCTATTCCCATCCTCTCAAAAAAATAAATAAAAGACAATGGAATGCTGTCAAAATACCTCTAATGACTTCATAGTTAATTCATAATTCTCAAAATAAATAACATTAGTGCATTTAAAAAGAATCAGAGGCAATTTTAAACCACTTTAAATAGAAAAAAAAATGAAGGATTCTGCTTCTAGTCCTCTTGATTAGATAGATAGAGATAGATACTTTATTAATCCCAAGGGGAAATTTACAAGGCCTCACCTCAAACTGATAGTTTTATTTACAAAATACAAAATAAACTACTGTCCTATAAATATTAAAGATGCGTTTACTTACTTTTAATAAAAACAACAATCAATGAATGAGAGATCTCTTCAGAGAATTCAGTGCCCTCCTTCCAACTCTGTAAGCTTTCAAAGGATGGTAATCATTTAGGTCTTCCATCTCAAGGATTTCAACCGCAGTTGTTTCAGCAACCTCATAACACCTATAGTGTTCTATATACTAAGACACCAGGTTTTGGCACAAGAATGAAACCTTGTTAGAGTCAACTAAAATCCACAAAATTAAGAATTCTGGCAAGCCACTACGTTGCCCAGCAGATAAAATCATGTCCTTTGTGAATTGAATTCCATGCTTTGAATGTCTGCAGCTACAGATGTAAATTGTTTGTGTGGATATTTTTTCCATATTGCATTTCTTAGAGGCACCTCCAAGCTAGAGGTTTTGACCATTTTAACACTGTGTATATTCAAAGGTGGTGGGAAAAGGTTTGGACCATCTAAGTAATAGGCCATCATGAGTTGATGTTTTGTTGCCAGGGTGACCATAATGTTCTTAAAATTGTGAGATCATGCACTATCCTTTTAAAAAAACTATGCTTTGCCTTAAACTTCATGGTCCATAGTTCCACTAATGGCCCAAAACAATGGATCAAGTGAGGGTAGTGTTCAATATAGTGGTGCTTGGGTCGCAGTCTCACCTCGGGAAACGTTTCTAATAATAAAAGTCTGTGATCTAGTATTTTACACTCAAGATAACACAATGTTGCTTCTGAGAATTTTGCTGAAATACCAGCTAAACAATGTCTTTCAAATCCATCATTACCTCCCATGAAGCTTCATTCTCAGGTACAAAACTGACAATCTTTAGTGGCAGCAATTGTAAAAACATCCAGTTTTCGTGACCATTGCCACCTACAGTTCTGTTCAACAATGCTGCAAGTACTTTAACAATTGATACATAAATGAAAGTATTTTGGTGTGCTCTATCAGATATTACACAAAAATGTTTTTTAAAGTATATGTTCCTTCTATAGTCTGTTAAAAAGATGCTTTTCTCTGTTGTAGTTATAAAAAGAGGGTTCATCTTCAAAACAGCTTGTGAAATAGCTTTTGATAATTCTTCTATGTGACTATTATTAATATGCTGTTCGTACTTTTTTAGAATTGCATTTATTGCTTGTTTAGTTGTAAATTCTGAAAATAACACAATATCATTAAATTCACTGCATGTAAAGAAGCAATGATGCAAGTTTGTGTTCAAGTGTTTCATGATCAATGGGCTCCAAGTCAGAAAATTCCTCTGTCTCTGCACAAGCTATAACAGAGCTGCTTTCCCCCAGAACTAACTCATTGCCAACAACTGATTCTGTGTTGTCCATTTCTATTATGACATTCGTCGCCTGGTCTCCTTCGGATTGGTTATTTTTAGTAATTAATGATGATCGGAAATCATTAATAGTGTAGTTTTTATGTTTCCGACTCTTATGACAGCTAAATGTTGAAAGCACGTTTGTTTGGAAGTTACAGTTAGTAAAAGGGCATCTCACAGTTTCATGCAACTTTAAATGTGACCTTATGTGGCTAAAGTAAGTACCTGGTTTACAGACATCTTTGAAGTCACACAACTGACAATAAAATGTGGCATTATCTTCAAACTGAGCAGTGCTTGAATGTAATCTTGAAAGGTGGGACTTCAATGCCCCAGTGGTTTTAAAGGAGCAAATGCAATCTGTATAAAGGCAGGGAAATGGCCACTGTCTATCTTGATAGTGTCGGAGTCTGTAGTATTTTAAGAGAACCTCTCTTGTGGGATGTGAAAATTTGCACAACTTGCACCGTATTGTAATCCCTTTCAAGAGAAAAGAACAACTTAATTAATATGACTATAATAATAATAATAATAATAATAGTAATTCTTATTTATATAGCACCTTCCCCATGCTTAAGGTTCTTATAGATTTTCATACTGTATCTATTACATACTATGTATGTATAAGTCTACATTGTAAATTAGACACAATCAGAGCAATATATTCACAATAATGTAACGAGACACTGATCAGCATACCACTGTATATTACAAAGGATTCCAAACCTAACAAAGCAATTTAAACAGTTTTCTTGACAATACATATAGCTGGTAGAGCAGGCAAAATATTTGGCAAAATTTCTGAGGAGCCAAATGCCTAGCATTCTGGAAAAAGTTTGTCTTGCACTAATTAATACTGTCAAAAGTAACTCCCTGCAGAAATGTAACAAAAATGGCTTTGAATCTTTTTAATCACAGTTTATCTTAAAGACCTATAAAATTTACCTTTTTCCCTTAATTACATATTAGAATTGTAAGTATATTTCCTCTCTATCTTGATTACTTTGCAAAACACATATCATTTCACAAAGTACTTGTAGTATGTGTATACTGCTCCCTTAGAACTAATATGGTTTAATAATTTTAAAAGGCATTTACACAAACGTTAAATTTTCTTAGAAATCAAAAGTAAAATGTATAAATATGTGCAACAGAACAACTGCACATATCGCAACTGTATGAAAACACAAGGTTTCATACCGTAGTAAAGGTAGTTTGACATTCGGACTATTAGGCTTCGTATCTCCAAAATGAAAAGAGCAATAGCATTAAAACCAACTATGGGAATTTGTTTACAAGCATTCCTTTTTTACAGAAATGTCCCTGTTTTTGTAAAAATCTAAAATAGTTCTCAGAACGCAGTATAAGTCCAAAAACGGTCCGAAATGGGTGCATACCACACAAATTCGGCACCAATATATAGAATAGCACGTGTGAATTTTCTGACAGCCTTTATATTTCTTGTGACCATTACTGCTTTTTTAAATCATTTTTAAAATAACGCATAACTTATACCAATGCAAAGTCAACCGCGTTAAAAATAAAACAGACACAAATCAATTTTTTTTTTTTTATGTTCAGTTCCTAAAGTACATTTTACAACTCATATTTTGCCTTTTTATTCAAACGAAGACATTTAAAATGACATGCAATACTGACATGTTATATTTGGGGCCTTTTATTTTTGAAATGCATACCTACTGTTCGAGAAGCTACAGAAATCGGGGGTCTTTTTATACGTCTTTCTAAGGGTCTTCGATTAAACAAAAAGGCAAAATATGATACGTAAAATGTGCATTAGGCATTAACCTTCAAAAAAATCAATGTTGGGTTGCTGTCTGTCTTAGCTTTTACGTAGTTGACTTTACACTATGTAAATTATGCGTTATTTTAAAAATGAAACAGTAAAAGTAAAAATTTAGAAAGCGCCTCACAGACAAAAGTCACAAAGCAATGTAAAATATGGAATAAAATGAAATATTAAAAAGATTGTAAAAACATAACCCTCAGATGACAGAGCTACCCAAAAGTCAGTCCGGAACAGATGCGTCCCACTTGACACCCGAAGATTCTGCCAATCTCAACGACAGTGGAACCTTCCATAACCTTGGAATATGCTAGACCTGAGACAGTCAGGAAACAACAAAGTGACAATCCGATTCGAATTTGGCAAAAATGCAGTTGGGATTTATCCCAGAAAATAAAGCCAGATGAAATCTATTTTACTAACAAAACCACTGTGCATTCCCCACGTCCGGTATCTTTTTCGTCTTCTTTGAGATGTACTGTACAAACCGGAGCGCGCCAGGATGAGCACGCATTTCCAACAGAAGCGGAGACGTTTTCTGTTCACCCAGGTCACATTTCATCATTCTTTTGTCATCAAGTCGAATCTTAAAGAGTGCTAGGTGATTTAAAAATAATCAGTAACGTTCACAAAAAAAAATGTAAATGCTGTTACAAAATTCACAACTTGTATTCTATACATTGGTGCCAATTTTATGTGTATTTTACACAATTTTCGTACTTTTATTGCATTTTGAGAACTATTGTTTATTTTTACAAGAACAGGGACATTTCTGGAAAAAGTAACTCTTGTGAACAAGTTTTGGTATAATGTCGTTTTGTCTACAATTGGTTTTAATTTACACTTCTTTTCATTTCGGAGACATGAAGCTTCAAAGTCCGAATTTCAAACCATTTAGAGCACAAGTTCTCGGGAGCCCAGGTTTTCTACAAGAGAACTTTATGTCTCTCAAAGCTGCTCATACTCAAACACCCTTCAAAGTGATAAATAACACTGTACCAAATAGGAGAAATTCAACATTTGTAAAACAAACTGGACTAAACTTCCTACACGGGGAAAACCACATCAAACAGACCGAACCCTCGACATATAGAATACTTTTACTTTAGTCTTTATTAAATCCTAAGTATATATTCATCAAAATGGTTTATATAACGCATGACTTAAGCAGATTAATGTAACCTTACCTTATTAAGCCTAAAGATATCGGCTTGTCGTTTCAATCTGATAAAGAATTTGTAGAGTGCTTTTCTCTCGGAGAAACTGAAGAAAATGGCAATGGAGAAAGTAACGACGCTTACTTTAGCGGGAAATTGGGCCTAACCCAAAATGGCTCCTAACATGAGAGCATCAAAGAATGCAATGAGCATGTGCAATATTGTGGAGTATCAAAACCAGTTATAAACATAAATTATTACGTTCCCCAAACTTTCTTTCGCACATTCCCATAACACAAAGCTAAAAACACTGAATGTAACTATTTTTTAAAGTTGATTCAACATTTTAATGAACTGCTAGTTCATTTAACTTTTAAAGTCGAGCCCAATTAACATTTTTGAAGATTTTTTTTTACAGTGAAAAAATGTATTTGTGTTTTTGTTTTTAGGCCGGTAGATTACTGTAATGTACTTCTGTCAGGATTACGTAAGAAAAAAATAAATCAACTTCAGTTAGTTCAAAATGCAGCAGCATGAATCTTAACCAAAAAAACAAAAACAAAACTGAGTGTATTTCACCTGTTTTAGCTTCATTACACTGGCTAATAATATTTGTTAGGATCTATATTTTGGAGTTTCTCTCAGTCTTTGTTCCAGCCCACAATATGAGATCTTCCAATACTGGTCTGCTCAATATACCAAGAACGAGGGATAAAAGAACCTGTGAGACAGCTTTCAGTGCTTAAGCCCCTAGATTGTGGAATGAACTGCTGATAGACATACATCAGACTGTCTCTGTAAAAATCTTTTAAAACTTCTAAAGAACCATTTTTTAAAATCTGGTCTTTGCTTAGTCTACCATATATGAATGCTTTCGTCGATTAGAATTTGCAGTTCAATATTCTTTTTTAGTATAATTTAATCAGTGACAATTTTCTTTTTTGCGGTTCTCTGCAATGTTGTATTGTGCCACTTCTAACAGTCCGTTATTGAGGCTGCTCCTAATGATGCATATGAACAGATAGGCTGTATATGTTTTTATAATTGGACATGAACTTCGCTGGATGGACTTTCTCTATAATGTTAAAATTTGAATGTCTTATATTCTTCCTGCGCTATTCTTGTATTATTTCTCTATGTTATTTACTATTAGAATCACTCTGTTTACTACTCAAAACTAAACAATACAAAGGCTAAGTAATGGACCCTGTTTTCAGGATGTAGCCATCCATTTTTGTGCCATATAACTATCACAATCATCTAGTATTGAGACCAAGATTACTTCAATCCACCTTTTTCACACCTTTTGCACACCCTAACTACCTGGAAGTGGGTCTACCTTTGAAATGCCCTTCCTAAGATTTCGTCTTTTTTCCCCTGTGAGGATTTTATGGAGTTATTTTCTTGTCCTCATAGAAAGTCTAAGGATTGAGGGATGTCAAACAGGCCCTCTTAAAGCCCTTTGTGGCATTTGATGTGTGAAATAGGACCACATGAAAATCTTTGTTTTTATATATCTATAAAGGTAAAATTTTTTCATCAATAACACACAGATCTACAAATTTCTCCCCATTATCATTCATTTCACCTAGACCCTGCTGTCCAATGACCTCCTTGTATTCACCGTTATTGCTGCTGATTTTGGCATTGAAATTTTCTATAACATTTGAGATATGCTTTATTGAACAGCAGTGTATGATGACCTGCCGTCTGCTAATAACCTTTTCCTTGCTGTGTTCATTGCTATTATTCTGGTTCTAAAATAAGCTTAAATGATCCGATGATCCATCCAGTAAGTGCAGTCTGGGGTTCCTTTGACACAATGAGTGTCATTTCCTGATATTGTAATTTTACAGCGTTTTCTATAATTCTTCTCCTTGGTGGTCAGGTTTTGAGGGCCACTATGTGAGCTCCCTTCTATTGGTGTTTTCAGATTTATTTCCACCTGCTCATTTTTGCTATTGTTCAAATTTCTTGGCAAGATTGACCTTCACATAGACATGCCTCTTTGTTCACTTTCTAAATACCTCTATTAGTTCTTGCCTCAATGCACTGGCTTAAAGCCACCGTGTCCATAAAAGGTCAACTGTCCAAAGATCTTTTGGCCAGAGAATACAGTATATTATATTTGTGAAGTTACTCATGTGCACAGATTGAAAATTGGCTAGCAATAGACAAAAACTAAAGGAGCAAGAAAGATATTAATCTCTAAATTAAAGCAAAATCTTTTCATTTGCTATGAATTTGGAAGACTCTATTCTAATACATTTTAAACATAATTAAATTTTTGAATTATATTGTTATATATGCCTTTTAATGACCAGAAGGACATTTTTTCTAAAGATTCGGATTAGTGCATTTTGTGAACTGCAGCAACCTGGAAAACCAGATCATAGCTTATAGGAAGGCTGCTCTTCCATAACTTAATAGATTTAGGAAAAGTACTATTATGTTTATTAGCCATTTGGATTTTTAGAAGACATTTGATAACTTGCCACACGAAAGACTATTAATTAAACTAAAAGCTGGAGGAAGGGATTGAGGGAAATTTTAAATGGTAGTTGTATAACTGGAAGAAAGGTTAAAAGCAGCTTTCAGTTATCATTTAAAGTGTTTTTCAAGACAGTACTCATGGCAGCTTATGGATACTGCATTCCGAAGAACATATGCAGTAACAATTCTTTTTTGTGTGCAGTAAAATGTGAATTGCACAATAAAGAATTAAGAACAAAGAAAGGACCCTATATAGGCACCCTTGTTTCCTATATTTTGTGTTTTTGAGCAGTTGATTTTTCTTCGTCACAATATTGTTCTCACTTCCAGAATAAAGAAGACCTCTTTTGTAAAAATTTACAGATTCACAAATTAGTATTTTTACATATGAATAAAAAGATATGAACATGGATTCTAGTTTTACTAGAAAACAGCATCATCTTCTATATGACATTCTTTAACTCACAGTTTTTGTTTTTCTAAATGGTTGCTGGGGC
Organism: Polypterus bichir lapradei; assembly: GCA_026402145.1. Taxonomy (NCBI): domain Eukaryota; kingdom Metazoa; phylum Chordata; class Cladistia; order Polypteriformes; family Polypteridae; genus Polypterus; species Polypterus bichir. The sequence continues at coordinate 8,490,020 of JANRMT010062818.1, read as the reverse complement.
TTTAAATATTATCTATATAGTAATCCCTCCTTGATCGTGGGGGTTGCGTTTCAGAACCCCCCGTGATAGGTGAAAATCCGCGAAGTAGAAACCATTTGTTTGTATGGTTATTTTTATATATTTTAAGCCCTTATAAACTCTCCCACATTGTTTATAAATATTCCCCGCACAGTTATACAGCATAAACCCTTTGTATTCTCTTAGATATTAGGTAAGATTCATTGAAATTATGTATGTAAACACACTGTTTATATACAGTAAAACCTAAATATTATTTTAAAGATATCGAGCGTCTCCGATATCACATATGTTACAGACATTATGATAGAGAGGCCACCAGCAATAAATACATAAAATGCAAGAAAAATTGTATACAGTAAATGTGTGTACAGTGACACTAAACGTACGTAACATGTACTAAGTTTTGTAAGTAGAAAATTAATTATGGTTACTCACCAACAATGACACGACAACTTGTCCGATAATGATGAGTTTAGCTTTACTGCACAACAAAGGATACCGTTGCAGCTCTTCTAAAGGAGCCTCTTCAGGCGACTGTGTAGCACCGCCGTTGTTCTTCTTCCGGCAGTCTTCAATCCAAATCCCTAAAGCAGATTCCATCCAGACTACTGCCTTATTACATCCACTTACAACTCGTTTTGCACCCTGGTTAAAAGGACACTGCGGCCGTAGATCTTATTTTCTTTTCCTACTTTTTAAATAAAAAGAATCGTAGCCTCATTGATGCCGTAATGGCGTCCTACAGTGGTGTAGCTTTTCCCTTCCTTCAACATATCCAAAACTTTTACCTTTTCGGCAATCATTAACATCTTCCATTGGCGCTTGGGCATGGCCCCTGAAGCAGTAGCAGGAGCAGATCGTTTTGGAGCCATAATTAAGGGCTTGACTATGCACAAAAATTAACACAAAAGAGCACAAAAGTTAACTCTTTACACAGTGAAACATGTTGATGCTGAATGAGCGAGATGAGACTTCCTGGTTAACGCTGCAGAATCGAATTCGGCGCTCTGTTGCTGAGCCAATCAGCACACAGGAACTTAACTGCGTGCTCTGATTGGTTAGCTTCTCAGCCATCTGCTAATAGCGTCCCTTGTATGAAATCAACTGGGCAAACCAACTGAGGAAGCATGTACCAGAAGTAAAAAGACCCATTGTCTGCAGAACCCGCGAAGCTTGAAAAATCTGCGTTATATATTTAGATATGCTTACATATAAAATCCGCGATAGAGTGAAGCCGCGAAAGTCGAACCGCAATATAGCGAGGGATTACAGTACATACTTTTTTATTCTCCCACAGTACCATCTTGTATTTTTCACGGGTGATGCCATTTTGGGATTTATCTGTTGACTGTTGCTATGCTGTTTGTCAGCTTAAAGTCAATCAGAACTGAGTGGCGTGTGACTTCAACAGTTTAACCAAGTTAACAAAAGCAATAGTAAAGTGGATGGCTACAGCTTGGAGGCCAATTTACATTATGGTATTTCATTTACTTTGCATTCATCAACTCAATGTATGAGTTACCCTTGAGTGTCACCAGCCTAACAAGTATGGTAACAATGTTGGTAGCAATAGTTGAGAAGTAGGAACAAGGAATGATTTGCTCTCAAAGGAGACTACTAGATGTTGGTGAGTAACCACAATTATCTCTGGGTTACTGCAAATTATATTCATTAAAATTGGAAACTGCATTCATATGCTTCAACTGTATTGAAAGCAGAAGAGATACATTATGCACTAATCATTTAATGGATGTAGCAAAGCAGTAGGATACTAAAAAGAAACTTACTACATTTACCACAGATATTGCATGAAACTTACTGCCTTTTAAACACCTGCCTTTCACTGTCCATAGTCTCCATCACAGTGTCTCCAAAGAAAAAATGTCCTAGCAAAATGCTGAAAAATTCTTGGGCACTTCAAACACAGCAGTCCATCAAATGCTGCAGAACTTGCACAACAGCAAATTCCAAATGGGAAACAGAAGGAGTATATAAGACATTTTGACAAGATGGAATTCATCTCTGGAAATGATAAAAAATGTACATTGAAGCCAACAGCCATTGGGAACTGCTCTTGTCTTATAGAAAGCCAGCTTCACCATGCCAACAATAGCTCCCTGGAGAAATTGAAGAAGTTAGAGGCACTACTGAAGTCCTGCAGGTCATTTTCAATGTCAAGTATAGTCAAGAGGCACGTTTACACGTCCCTCAATAACCTGGCTATTCATAGAAATCTGTTTTCTAAAATGTTATGTAAACCCCTGTTCAGGTTAGAGAAACTACACTATTGGCCTCTAGGAAACATAGTGGCCAGAGATAGATTTCTCTTAAGATAACCCGATTATGTGCCATGTAAACCCTTAACCGGGTTACTGTTAAGGATTTTGTAGTCTGTGCATGCACTTTGCACTCTGTCAGCCTTGGCATGTATTTGCTTCACTCACACTTTCATCAGCCACAGGTGGAATCATCCACAAAATAAATTTCCAGAAGCAAATGTTTGTGTGATCACATTATTCATTTTCCTGTCTGAAATAATCTGTCTCAGTATTTTAGAAAGTGTTTAATTTATATTGATGAACTTAACATACAGTATTGAACTCAGCAACACAATATCGAGAGCAGTAGGGTAACACATTTAAAGTAACATGAGGTTGTGAAATCTGATTCCTTTTAAAGTAATGAGCAACACAATGCAATACTTATTTTATTGAAGTAAAAATATCTGTGCTGTCTATCATGTTGTCTGATGAACCAATTCTTGTGTAAATGGTTTACAGGTATGATGAGTTTGACTGCAGCCATTTTTGTTTCTTTTTTTTCTGTTTTTTTCATGATCCATAAAACATGAGTTGTCTGACACAAAAGCTTCCCTTCTGATTGTGATGTCTAAAACACCAGCTTTCTTATTCCTTATTGTTGCACCCATTGGTTGTCAGCTCTCACACACGCCCGCCCCTCGACTTAAGATGTTTGTCATTGACAAGATGGACAGAGTTAATTGGTACATTAGAAATGTATTGTTGAAATGTTATTTTACAACAAAGTAAGGCAATTTGTAAAGTACAGTATGTTGTTGAATTATTGAAAAATGAAAAAATTAATTTTCATGATAAAATGTTGTCCATTGTTCTGCCTATTACACAGTGCACTGCTTTTTAAATTAAAAATATTTTTTGGGGTTTAAATGAAAAATTGCAATTAATTATAATTAGTTACACAAAACCACAATATTAGTAGAAAGTCAAAAGTGACTGGTCTTGCTGTATGTTCTTGATGATAGTTTGCTACCCATCCAAGTGGCTTCTTCGGCTCAACCAACTGGTAAGGAAATTCCCTGGTATTTAAACACTCAACATGGTGTCAAGGAACATGGATTATGCAAAAGAAAAATGGAAATATTTTTAGAAAATTGCTGACTTTTTAATTTTAAATTATTTTAATATTGCAATAAAATGTGTGTATTTTTATTGAGCATTTACAACTATTTTGTTTATGATTAAAAGTAACAACAACTGGATTTGTCTGTTTTGTTATTTTTCCTATCATTTCTTTTTCAAATTTGTGTCGTTGCCAGAAGGGTATAATATGCCTAGTCAGAGTCTGAGCAGTTGTCGAAAATAATGCTAATAATACATATTGTGTTTGATGTCATATCAGATCTGGAGGACACTCATAAAGATACCACCTCAATACTCTAAAGGAATACAGCATGGTAGATGCTGGCAAAATCTTAAAAATAAATTATGGTAGCAAATAAAAGCAGAAGCCAGAAAGGTGATTACAGGGCATAAGACAATGGCAGCAACCTCTGTCACTTGATATAAGTATTATGCTGATTAATTAATTAATGACATAGACTCTAGATAGATAGATAGATAGATAGATAGATAGATAGATAGATAGATAGATAGATAGATAGATTTTTATTTGTCCCCATGGGGAAAATTGGAATTTTACAGAACCTATTTAAATAAACACATAAATAGGTAGATAAGAAAGTAAATAAATGAGTGAATATAAACACACAATTTGTCTGAACACACACTAGAATGACTTTAAATTAAGAAAATTGAAAAGAAAGAAAAGTTCTGATTTGGCTGTCACAGTCACACTGAGGCATTATGCAGGCCTGTTTGCTGTTGGTATAAAAGAAGCTCCAGTAGTGTTTATTGACACAGTTTTGTTGAATAATTTGTTGACTAAAAGTACTCAGTGCTAGTGTGTCGGAGAGAAGATGTGCAGCATTGTTCATAATGGCACTCAGTTTAGTTTTATATTCTCTAGTTCGTTACTACCTCCAGGGAGTGTGAACTATAACTGTGTTTGCACTTTGAATTGATTCAGTGGGCCTCTCTTGAAGTGACGATACCAGCGTATTTAACAGAGTTAAAGAAGATGTGAAGGATGTCACTTCCCACATTAAAGGAATGCAGTCTCCTAACGAAAAAAGAGCCTGTTCTTCCCTTTCTTATATGGTCCTCATTGTTCCAATACCAATCCAACATGTTATTAATGTGGACCCCCAAGTATATTGATCCATATTTTTCTATTTCTTATAATACACAATATAAATATCTCCAAGCAATACATGTCTTTTTCTATGGAATTTTGTTAAATATATTTGATTTTGCATCATGCTATATTTCATTACAAATATAATGAGGTGGTCTATGTTAGAGCATAACTTTGTTCCCCTTCTCCAACTTCAAGTGCATTTAAACTTAGCCTTGCTCCGCTGCTAGTCCATAACTCAGAAGCACACTGCAACAGTGCTAAACCTGAAAGTTAGTCTTATTACTGTAAAAAAAAATAGTAAGAACAGATCAGCACCGAATCATCCTGAGCTGATAGCATAGTGCTGCTAACTGCAAATGTCTGGAAGCTTCAGCCCTAATCTATTATTTCAGCAGCTTAGATAGCCCAAATTTACTGTTGTTAAAAGGGCCCATTGACTAAGAACTGTTTTGAGTATAACTTGCCAGAAATCTGCAATAGCTAGTATTGGTAGCGAAGGCTACCAAATTTAATTTCTTGCATACTTTTGCTTTCAAATGTTGTTTATAGCAGATGTTGTGAAGTGGTAAATACTAGAAATGTGTTTCAGTAGATTTAAATAGATGAGATTTAATTTAGATTATGATTTGTCCTTCATTGTGAATCAGAAGGGGCAAGTACATAATAGCTTGGTAGAAATGCCTTAGTGGCACCTTGATGGTTGTGTCTGAGGTTATTTTAGGTCCCCTGTTATTCTTAGTATGTTTAACAATAATATACAATTCACATTCATCAAGAATTAAATCTTGGTTGGATATTCTGTTAATGAAGTTGGCACAATGCAGTCATGGTATATTTCAGTTAATGAAAATTTGAAGTATTTTATGTGTAGTATAGTATTATCACTGTATTATACCAAATTTCACTGACTGATACTCACACCAAGTTGATTCAAAAAATGTAAAGAAAGTAACCACAACTATAGATGTCACACTTAGCAGACTCCACACAGTGTGCTTCTTTCATTCTACTTTGAACTTTAAAGTAATCAATTTTTTCCCTTTTCTTTATCTTACATATATGTGCATCTAGCAGGGGATTTGGTGGCATTTTGGAACTGAATAGGACATTAGCGCCTCTGGAGCAGAGATATACAGCTGTGGAAAGGAAAGGACTTGCCATGTAATAAGCTTTAGACAGAGTCAGTTTGCCTACTTGGCTAGGAATTTATTTAGTACAAGACAAATAGTATAAATACAACCATAAATTGTACCAAATTAATTCTAAGGTCTCAGCAGCAGATATTTCAGAGACCAGAAGAACTGAAAATATTTCTAGAACCATTCCAACCTCTGCCTTCCATAAAAATGGACTTCTAAAGGACAAGAAAGCAAAGTATCACAAGGAACTGTCTCTTAAATAAGCTAAAACATTTTATTTATTTGTACATCTAGCTATTTGGGATGTATTGGTGGAGGAATGAGCATTATATGACACCATGCTTCAGTTTTGACTGACAAACTCCTTCTGTATATTGAAGCATTGATTTAATTAGTGATTCAATTATAGAATATTATTAAATATTACTATTACGGGACAAATTTCAGAACAAATCCATCAGGTACATCATGCAAAAACAGAAAAAAGCAAAAAAATATGGAATATTGTAAGAGTATATTTTGTAAGATCTTGATATAATTGAATTTATTTCTCTTCATGTTATTTATTTTTACCAGTTAGTCTTATTCTGTTTTACTGTTGATAGGCAGCATTTGTTTGTCTAAGTACTTTTATATTTAAAACATTTTTTGTATTATGGATTATTTGCACCATCATGGAATGTTAATATCGATGATTCTGAATTGGGTTCTACTAAAATACCTTTACGTGACTGTGACTCTGCCTTTCTAAAATGTCAGTGAATTATTAAATTTTGACATATGCAGAATGCCTTTATGTTCAATAATACTGTAAATACAACCCCCTGCCGGCTAATTGTTACAGGATGCCCCCTGCCATGTAACATTTTTCATAGCGTTTTGTTCCTGTGTTTATTTTGGAAGTGCAAGATAGCATTTTTTATGAAAATTAGTATTTGTAAACAAGTTATTGGAAAAGGTGCTCTTGCAGCTGCAAGAGAAAAAAATAAAATAAGTCATGTTTAACTTTTTACATTTCATTATTGCTTTAGCAAAACCAACTAAGCATTCAGTTACAGCAACCAGACCTTTAGAGAAGTCTGTGTATGACAATTCTTCCTGTTGAGAATAGTAATTGACAGATACAAAAATGAAAAATACACTCATCTAAGTTTCTGGTTCCTGTGTATCTCGTCTGTTGGCCAAAAATGGAAAATGAACAGGGCTGTGAAGGGGCTTATTGGCTAAATCTGTATCATAGTGTTTTTTCTCTTATGCTTGTTAGATTGGGAGTATGTGCTGATAGCGCGTTGCCACAACTACCACATGACGAAGCACTTCGATTATGCTTGTTAACTGAATAAAAATTAAAACTCTGCTCATAATGAACACTCATGTTTTTGAAGAATTCATCAGGTTATGGGCTCAGAGAGTACAAAGAAAATGTGTGAGTAATGTAACATTGTTTTTTTTCTCGTCAAAAGTACTGTAATTCTGTGAGTAAAGTTTCCTTAGTCTCGGCTACTTCAGCTCTTAGTAAAGATGTCAAGCAATGACAAACAGCAGGTAGAGAAGTTAACAAAGGACAATTGGTCAACTTCTAAGTTCCAAATGAAGTACTGTTTAATGGCAAAAAATCTTTGGGATATTCTTGACGGTTCAGAGTTTGTCAGATGACACATACCAACAGACGCAACAGCAGTTTCAAAGAAAAACAGCAATGTTGGTCACTTCAGTTAGCTCAGAGCTGTATTATCTTTTTACTTGATGCAATGATGATCCTCGTGAAATGTGAAATATATTAAGGGGACATTATGAACGCAAATAAGATATTTGTTAAGAAACAGCTCATGATACTTCAAATGAAAGAAAATATGCAAGTTCAGGACCATTTGCAAAAAATGAAAAAGCTGATGGATCAATTGGTGTCCATTAATGCAGCTGTATACAAAGAGGACTAAATGATATATATTGCTGAGCAGGTTACCAGCTACTCGATGCTGGTGACTGCCTTAGAAACTCGTGAAGGACTCACTTTGCAGGATGTCCAATGTACTCCTATTAGTGAGGATTTAAAACATGAACAAGCAAAGGAGGTGTGTGTAACAGAAACTAGATTTCACGATTTAGCACTAGCAGTGGTGAGAAAAAAAGAGCAAAAGAAATCGGACACATTAAAATGTTACACCTGTGATAAGGAGGGCCACTTAAGCAAAACATGTCCAACTAGGAAAAAGAATATTATTTTTATAAAATAACACATAAAGTTTGTCACACATAAAGAGAATAGTGATACTGATTCTGAAGGTGATGTGAATGCGCTGGCTGGTCAAACAGACAGTGATGGGCAATATTATCCATTTATTGAATCAGAAAAAGTAGGACTTGGTGATGACAGAACAATTGATGCCTATGGATCTTGCCATGTGATGGTAAGCATGCTATTAGACAAAAAAAAAAACTGTTATGACATCAGTGTTGTATGTGCAAAAACTGTTTAGTGTCTGTGCAGTAGCACTAAAAGTCAATGTGATATAATTTGGTTAGACAAAGTGCTGGATAAAGAACCAGAAAGGCCAGCTTGTTAGAAAAGGGTGACTCCTGAATAAAATGTATCAGCTTGATTACAGAACAAGATGCTTAGAACAGTTAGAACAAGTATCAGTTGCAAACCAGTATTGCTATGAAGCTGATCTGTGGCATCAATGCTTGGGTCACACTAATGAGGAGAAAGTAAAGCAAAAGATGAAGAATAAACTGATGAGAATGGTTTAGATTTTCCAGTTTCTGTGATGGATATGTTGAAGGGAAAATGCATGAGAAATCTCATAAGCCAGTCGGAGAAATCAAATCAACACATCAGCTATAGTTAGTACACAGTGATGTTTGTGGGACAATGCAAACCAAATGAATAGGAGGTAATGGATATTTTGTGACCTTCATTGATGATACCTCATGTTACATAGCAGTATATAGTATTTCCTCAAGAACAAATCTGAAGTGTTTGAGAAATTGAAAGAGTTTGAAGCAATGGTCACAACCAAACAGGTAGACAAATCAAGACCTTGTGAACAGATGGTGGAGGGGAATACACCTCAGACCAATTTCAGCACTATCTGAAGGACAAAGGTATTCGTTATGAAGTCACTGTGGCCCAAACACCAGAGCAGAATGGTGTGGCACAAAGTATGAAACATACACAGATGGAAGCAGCCCAAACTATGCTTGCACATTATGGTCTCAGCAAGATGTACTGGGCAGAGACAATCACAGCAGCATTTGTGTGAAATGCTGATGCAACAATTGTGATAAAACCAGAACAAATACAATATGAAAGATGGTATTGCAAGACGCAAGATGTTTTTCTAATAAGAGTGTTTGGCTATACAGCATACAGTCATATACCAGATGCTGAGTTTGTCAGTTATAGTATGAGGCAGAAAGGCTTCAGATTACTGAATGAAGAAACCTGGAAAGTTGTCATTCAATATAATGTGAAATTCAATGACATTGACTTTGGTCAACTGGAAAAAACAGGTGAAGATGAAGATAATGCTCACAGTTAAAAGATGTGAAATTTGATAGCTCAGAGGAAGACAGAGAACAGCTAAACCAAAGCCAATCATCCAGACAAATTCAACTACGGCGAGTGCTAAGGCCTCCTATACACTTTGGCTATGATGAACAACTGAAACACTTTGCTTTGCATGTTGTAGAAGTTGATGAACTGGTTTCAGCTGAGCAAGCTCTAAGCAGTGAATATAGAAAGAAGTGGAAAAAGTCTGCAAATTCTGAGTATGAGTCACTGATAGAAAATGATACCTGGGAGCTGGTGAAATTACCAGAGGGATGAAAGCAATAAATTTCAAGTGAGTGTTCAAAGTCAAACATAACCATGAAGGAAGAATAGAAAGCTCTAAAGATCACCTTGTGGTAAAAGACTACTCTCAGAAATATGGAATTAACTATGATGAAACCTTCTCACATGTGATTAGATTCTCATCAATCCAATTTCTTCTAGCATATACCTGTACTGTTCAGAAGGATATGATAATTATTCAGATTGACGTGATCACTGCATTCCTGAATGGTGAGCTGAATGAAGAAATACACATGCAGCAGCCCAAGAGATATGTTCAACAGGGTCAAGAAAACTTGCTCTGTACATTGAAACAATTACTGTACTTTCTCAAGGAAGCACTTCAATGCTGGAACAAGAAGTTTTGACAGTGCATACAATTGACAGGATTCAGAGGGAGCGATGTAAACTCATGTGTGTTTATTCAAAAAACAAAAGAGCTATTGATTGTGGCTATGTATGTGGATGATTTGATAATTATCACAGAGACATCTGACAAGATGAATCAGATCAAAGAAAATACGTCCAAATATTTCAAAATAAAAGACATGGGAGGTCTTCATTATCTCCTTGGAGTCAATATTGAAGTTGATGTTGAAAAGGGACAACTATAACTAAGTCAAAAGAACTACATTACAAAGGTGCTGGTGAAATATAATATAGGTTTGTACTCCAATGGAACTGAATGTGAAACTAGTGAAAGAAGATGTAAGAATAATGCTGTAGAACCAGTTTGCTCTCAATCCATGGAAGAGAATCTTCTTTATGCAGCAATCACAACACATCCTGATATTGCACAAGTGATGGGAGCAGTCTTCAAGTTCAACTCAAATCCTACTGAAGCTTACCTAACAGCAGTAAAGCAAATCTTTCACTATCTCAAGAAAACAGCCGATCTGAAGCTTCAGTATACAAAACAGCACAACAGTGAGCTGATTGATTATACAGATGCAGATATTCTACCACTGGAATTTTTTTCCCAATGTGTGGAGAAACAGTCAGCTTTTAAGTCAAAGCCAGCAAACATATCATTCTCAACTACAGAGGCTAAAAATGTAGCACTCAGCTCAGCAACGCCAGAAGTAATTTGGCTGTGACAATTCTTAACCTACCTTTGTGAAAATGGAATTGAGCTGACAGTCATCAGCAAGGACAATCAAAGTGCTAAGTGAATCCAGTATGTCACAAGAGAACAAAACATGCTGACATATGCCACCACTTCATTTGAGAAGCCGTCCAGGATTCATGTTCAGTACTGTCTATCTGAGGAGATACTTGCTGACATCTTAACCATACCACTAGCCAAAGCACAGTTTGAAAGACTGCAAGAAAAGCTGTATCTTGTATAATGGTTTTAATAAGTATTTACTAAAGCAAGAACAAATGTTGTATCTTGTTTTCATATACACCTATAATTGTTTTAGTACTTAAAGTAATTATTTTGTGTGTAGTTGTACTTGTAAATTAAATTTGAGTGTTGAGAATAGTACAGCATAACTGACAGGTACAAAAGTAAAAATACAGTCAGCTAAGTTTTTGGTTTCTGTGTATCTGGTCTGTTGGCCAAAAAGAGGAATTGAAGGGAGTGGGGCCATGACACTTGCATGCTGTAAAGGGGCTTAATGGCTGAATCTGTGTCGTGGTATTGTTTCTCTTATGCTTGATAATGGAATAAAAATAAAAACTCTGCTGTTCAAGTACACTCTCATGTTTTTGGAGAATTCATCACTTCCAATCATCAAAAGGTTAGGTATTTGAGATATTCTGGTTTTGGCGTTCTTAATATTACAAAACACAATAACACAGTTCTTCTTCTTTTTCTTCTTTCAGCTGCTCCCATTAGGGGTTGCCACAGCAGATCATCTTTTTCCATAACAATTACACAATTTTTGACTCAAACTAATTTAGCTATACTGCACCTACTTTTCTGGAACTCTTTGCTTACTATATAGGTAACTATACTTACTATATAGGTCTATTCATGAGTCTCTTTATGTCTTGATATCCAAATCTAAATTAAAGATCTCCCTGTTATCTCTCATGTTCAAATTTCTTATACATTTACTTCAGCAGTGTTGTTATTGACAGATTCTTAAGTTAGGATGAAGCTCACCACTGTCAATATATATCAAGAGTATACATTTTTGGTGGGGAAATTTTCATTAATCTATCTTACTGCATTAGACTGTATACTTTTCTATATAGCAAACACTCTCCACAATGGAGATGGTAAAATAATAGGACATGTAACTCTTTCATTAACTTGGGCAGCTATGTAAGTAGTGAATATTCAATAATAAGTTGTTTGCCAAAGACTTCTAATCTATGCAGATATTTTGGTAACTTCATTCATTGTGGTATCAATAATCACTATGTCACTGTGAGTTGTTCTTTAAATGTTTATGGGGAAAAATATGTGACATTTAAATGTTTACATATTGATAAGAGTATTTAGCTTGTACTAGAAATATAAGGTGTTATATGAGCTGTGAAACGAAGCTACAGAGGCAAAGGAAATAATGTTTTATATAACCAAGACATTTCAAAAATATGTTGGTAAAAGAAAAATGGAGACACAGAGAGAGAAAGGAAAAATTGTTTATCAATGGATTTTTGTAAATACCATTTGAATTGTATGATAAATGGCCTACTGGTTGTCTATCACAATGGTTAATATCAGAGCAAAGTCCTGCTGTGGTTTAATAAAGTACCCAGGTTTTAGACCTTTTCTCTGAACCACAAGCCACCTTGAAACAACTGTAGAGCAAAGAGAGCCACATATAAGAAACTTTTTCTGATGATGCACTGCCTTCCTGTGCAGTGAGAAAGACATGCTATACCAGATGAAACCTCACAATAAGCCTAGGGCCTTATAAAAAAGATACTTGAATTTATATGTTCATTAATTTTTATTTAAACCTTTACAGAAATTTCAAAATTACTGTTATAGTTATTATTTTCAGCAGCCTAACATTAACATGGTGTCCCCTTTCAATCCAGGTTATAATAGACTATTCACGTTGATCATGTTGATACAAAATTAGCTAGATAT
>JANRMT010062818.1:8395665-8477442 GCA_026402145.1 Polypterus bichir lapradei | reverse complement strand
CAAAATTAGCTAGATATCACCAAACACCATTCACAAAAGTGGGACAAACCCATCTGTGACCACCATCCAAACAGAGGAATGAAATTACCTCTAACTTTCAGTAAGGCTTTCCATTCTCCTAATATCCATTAATCCTTTGTGACACATTCAGTGATCCCTGCACTTCCAGTCCCAGTCACAGCTCTTGTAACCTGATGCCCAGCAGTCTCTTAAGACACCCTTGCTATTTTCCTGTTAAAATCCCTCAGAACTGTGAGCAAGTAGATAATGAAGTTATTATGATCTAATGGGTTAATCAACAATGAAAAGAAGAAAATATGCAATGCCCACGTAATTGAACAACACTTGCCTGTGTGTTGTATGGCCGGCTGTTCATCCCGGCCAATACCACCAAGCTGCCAGGTGGAGCCCTCCCTGCAGTATGGAGGTCCACCGAAGACCAGCAGGGCATCATGGACATTGGAATTTTTATACACAGCCCTGCTGGATAAAATAACACACTTTGTCCCATGCATGTACCTCGGAGATGATCACCTGGAGGCTCCATGGGAAAAAGGAGACTTACCCGAAGACAACGGCACACTCCTGTTCGAGCCAGAGAGCATGGGAGAAGACTTCCGCATGTCGGCGGCCGGCGAGGGACAAGAGATCAACCCCGGTGTTTTCTGGGAAGGAGGAGGTCCGTGTCCCGCTGTTTGCGCCTTCGTTGCCAAAGATACGGACTTGGACATTACGAAGGGGAAGGGGGAGGCGAGCGAAGCACCGCTCACCCCGCAAGAAGGTAAGGAGGGCCGGGAAATGGCTGATCGGGCTGTCGGAAAATTAATAAAGACAGACCGCAGTTCACCGAAGAAGGCAACCTGGTCCTCGGCCAAAGAGAACTACATTTCCCAGAAGCCTCCACGAGACCCGTCAGAGCACGTGCCAACAGGGGACGTGCTCATTGGCTCCCGGCCGGTAGGTATGAAGAACAAGGAAGTGAGTATACCTCCGGCCGAATTAATTATATCTTTTGACGTGCGAGAGCTCGAAGAAATAATCAAGCCCGTGTGAGGTGTTTTCCAGATGCTGACAGCCATTAAAAAGAGGATCGAGGATCTGGGAGAAACGGCTGAGGCGCCCATCCGAAAAGTAACGAAGTACTTACAGAGAATCGGACGGGAGCCTCCCGTAATAAATGATGTGGCGGTACAGGTGAGTAAAGCCGGTACCGTAAATAATGAAATAGGGACGCAGTGTGATCCGGGCCCGCTTGTAATGAACAGCGGGTGCCAATACATGGTGTGCCCTACAAGAGAGGCCGAAACGTTAACTGAGTGGTCAGGGGAAGGGACGATCAATCCAGAGCAGCTGGATGGTGCTGGCTTTCGGAGTGAGTCGGTCCTAAAGACCCCGAGCCATTTAAAAAATAAGTCTAGAGGGGTGCAAACAGGAAAGGGTCTCTTTTTATTAAATAAAGAGGCTCAGACTGTGGAAAACACCCAAAGCAAACAGGAGATCCCGAAAATAAAACGGGGGTCTCCTGACAAGAAAGAAAAAGGCGAGAGAGAACCGTTAGAGGCGGCAGGGGTTTCTTTCCCAGCAAGAAAAGGGGCGGACCTAACGTTTCCCAATTGTTTTCAGTCCCGGAGGGGGAGAATAACAGGAGGACGGAGGCAGTGCTACGGATGCCGAAGGTTGGGCCACATTTGGCGAAACTGTCCTTGGAGAGAGGGGGAGAAGCTGTCGAATTGGACTAATATTCCCCCTAGATTCTCCAGGGAACAAAATATAAGGATTAGTCAAGGCTCGAATGGAACGTCCTCTTGGAGAAAGACTTCACTCACGGGGCAGGCCGCTCTGAATAATAATTAATCGCTGGGGGAGGAGTACTATGGAGTATGGCCGGCTGTTCATCCCGGCCAATACCCCCAGACCGCCAGGTGGAGCCCTCCCTGCAGTATGGAGGTCCCCCAAAGACCAGCAGGGCATCATGGACATTGGAGTTTTTATACACAGCCCTGCTGGATACCATGGGGACCACTAGGAGATGCTGCAGGGAGGAACGATGGTTATTTGCCTTACGCCCCAGAAGTACGTCTGAGTCACATGGACAAGTAGAATGACGTGCTTCCGGGGTGAAGAAAAGGATGTTTTATCTGACCTGGGGATTGGGAACACTTCCGGGTCAGTGAATATAAAAGGACTGTGGCAGCTCCCAGACGGCGAGCTGAGCTGGGTGGTAGGAGGGCAACGTGTCTGGGAGTGGAGGATTATTTATTGTAGTATTTGTGAGTGATTTAATGAGTATTATGGAGAGGAGGGTGCTTTGTGCACTGTGCACTATTAATAAAGTCTACTTTTGGACTTTTATCTGGTGTCTGGAGTCTTGGACGGGGTTCAAGGGAGCGATAGCGCCCCCTATCTGTCACACCAGTTACGTGCCAAAACTTGCCAACTCTTCAAATGTTAAAAGAAAAAAAATGGAAAAAAATTATGCGACCATACAACTATTATCTCCAAAGTAGAGATTATGCTCACACATCTTTCATACAGTCCTATGAGTTGTTTTTTGTTTTTATTTTAGTTATTTTATTATTGTCTGGTAGTGAGTCTGTTTGACTTAATGTACTATTTACACCAATTCCTGTATGTATTATATACAAAGTGTGAAAATTTTGGTTGCTGTTATGAACAGTGTGCTTTTCATCTGTAGAAAAATGGTAAGCTATTTCATTTACATCCTATACTATGAAGAACGTGTCCATAATTTAACATTTAACTGGCTGTTGAGTTGCTAAAAGTTTAACTGTTGAAAAACTGCTAGAAAGAAGCACAGACCATTTACTGGTTTGTATCAATAAAATCAGCAAAATCAATGCAATCAATAATTAAAATTCTATCATCATTAACATTAAATTGATTGATTTCATTCACTAGTCAATATATATATTATAATTACCATAAAATCCCATGTCTATTAGGTGGATGATTAAAAAAGTTAATTTATAACATACTTGTGATACTCAAATCATATTCTTCTATCTATATAGCAAGGGAAATTAAATCCAAACAATAAAATTATTATCACAAGACAATCATTTTTATAAATTGAAATTGTTTAATCTAGCACTTCATGTTGTCTGGCACAGAAGAAATACTTGCATTTGTGATGTAGGGTGTTTTACATGTTTGCCAGTTTGACACAAATAACCCATCATAAATCAACATCCATAACCGCAAAAAACTTTTAGCACACAAAGAAAATGAATTTGCTTACTATCTTTACTTTTTTGTTTCCCACAGTGCAGAGGTGCTGGGGTCATCAGTTGCACTTTCAAAGGGGTTGACAACTAAAAACTGTTTATACAGTATGTACATTTACATTTATCCTTTTAAAATAATTGTTTTAACCAATTATTGCTTTATAGTTTTTTTACTATGAAAATATGTGGTTAATGTAATGCATTTTTACAGGATTTGTTTCAGTGTTTGATTTGTTTGCTGTAGTATGATCGTTTCCATATTTGCTAGTGATTAGCCTACTAAATATATGTTCTGTAGCAGGCTGTAGTTATTTAATATATTTAAAGTTAAACATCTTAAACATATACTTCCTATATACATTAAGTTATGAATGTCACAAATATTAATTATTTCATTCCATAACAAGTGATACATTATGATACACTGCATGTGTAATGTGCTTTAATAATTAATTTTCTGGTTTCAAACTTATTCTTTGACCATACTCCTTCTAATTTATGGTCTCACTCCTGTTATAGACTGCCATTGTCTTTGCTCCGGTTGCAAGTGAAGAATTTTGCTTACTTTGTAGTACACTGCCACATGGTTCTTAGCCTTTTGTGTAATCTTTCTTAGCATGATAAGAGGGGAAGATCTTTCTCATCTCATTTGTAATTTTAGTGGGAAGAGCATCTTTTTAGCTCCTAGCTGTTAAATGATATAGCTTTTATCTACATGAGTTCAGACTCATTCAGTTTTTCTCCCCAATTCTATTGTGCCTCAAGATCACAACAAGACCAATACCTAATAGTTCATCTAAATAAAGTGTACAAAGCCTTAGGTTACTCATCTTCTTTTCCACATTAAAGTTGGCTCTGACTTTAGTGTGCTCTTTGACTGTTTCTTGGCTCTTTTTGCAGTTCCTTTGTTTAGATACCTTAACATTTTGCTTTACTGCATTCCAAGCCTGTTCAGACTAATTAGAGTAGGTATGTGGATGCATCTTTACTCCTCTATGCAGTCTGGTGATGTAGTGGTTAGTAATTCAGATTGGGTCACTTGTGATGGTAAACACTATTTATCTATCTATCTATGAAAAAATAAAGATTAATTGATGTTTTGTAGAGTGATGTTATCTATTAAGTTTGCGAACATCACATAATACTGATATTGTGTACCAAATTAATACCCTTAAATTTGAGAAGATCAATATTTATGTAATAACTTTAGGTTCTCAAGCCTAATGTCAGCATCAAATAAGAACTACACTTTAACCTCTGAAAAATTTTGCTCTGTTCATTATACTATACCTTTTATCAACTTGTGTTAAAGAACAGTTAACAAAACCCCTTCATGTAGGTAAAAAGTCTGAATCCTCATGCATCTTATTGAATTTGGCTCTTAATTACATTTTCGATTCTAAACAATTGTGTACAGCAAGTCAAACTAAATACATTCTAGATATGAAAATGGCCAGCCTTTATTTGTACTCATCACAATGCTAATTTTATAATTACTGTAGCTAGAGTATTTTCTAATCATTTCCATAAACCAGAAAAAATCTATTAGAAAGGCCATACACACATTTAGGGTTCATTTTTAAAGAAATTGTTATTTCCTTTGTATTGTTTACCTTGCTAATATCTCTTTACAAATCTTTAAAAAATTACTTTATCATATTTATAGTAGAGAAAGTGACCAGATTTCAGCTAGATTTCACTCTAGCATGATAATATCTATGTACCAGCTGCTGCTGATGGCTGCTCCCATGCATTCACTGTTCTTTTGTACATCTGCTATCAGTTAACATTTACAGCCTCCAATAAAAGCTAGAAGTGCTGCTTAAAGTTCTTACTAATTTTTATCATCAGCCTTGAGGATACCTTAACATTCAGATATCTTGATTCCTGCTTTGGTCTGTTCTGGCATCACCAAGGTCTTCATGGAGGTGCGTTAGAAAATTACATTCATTTCTGGTATCATACAGTACCACAAGCTCTCTACAACTGAATTGCTGAATTACAAAGTGGCAGAACTCTTAGAAAAATTCAGATTTTTTTGCAGGAGTATGTTATTCCATCCACAAGATGGCAGCAGAATACTATCCTGAGCACTATTTGGGCTTAACACTTTATATGCGATCAAAAAAAAAGTCACCTCAAGCACTTCTCAGGGTTAACTGTATCTACATAGAATTCTGAGCCCGAGAGAGTCTCGTTAACGTCAAAAAGGTTAGGGGGGACTTTTGGATGTTCTTAGAACTTACAATGCTTCTAGGACACTATTCCCATTTTCTCTATATTTCAGATGCCTTAATGTATTACATTAACAAATTGTTTATTTATTTTTAGTTTTCCCAAAACATAATATAGATAATTACCTGTTGACTCTCTTATTTTTACTATAAAAAGATTTACTGGTTGATTTATTTTGACAGTTACATTTTAGATACTCAACCTCTGCCACTTAAAAGAAATATCAGCAATCCACCAGATAAAAGATACAGTCTTTATTTTTAAAGTTTTGTCCAGCTTGGCAAGAAAATGCAATAAGTAATATCTAAATTAAAAACTACTTTCACAACAGAACAGAACTATTATAAAAGTGGCACAGTAGCAGGCATACAGTGTATGAAGTATCCGGTACAATAGGAGTAATATGTCACTAATTTACATGATGAGGTTATTGTTACTTTTGCATTGTTACTGTATTTCATTAATAGTCCATTACCACATTTAGAAAAAAATCAGATCAAGGATGTTTTGAATAGAATTTTACTTGTTAGATAATCAATTTGATAAGCTGAAATAGTTATCCAGGCATGGATAATTTGGTTAGAAGACAGATTGCTGTTTTATTATCATTATTTTTTTTTTCAAAATGCATTTTTTAAATTCAATAACATTTTACTTTATTTATTTCCCTAAACACCTTTTCTCTTGATTTGCTTTCCTCATTTTTTCACATTTGCTAATCAATTTTCCTGCCAGTATAGTGAAACTGCATCAGTATGTTTCAGCTTCAAAATACTGTAGTGTGGTAAATAACTGCAGATTTTAAACATGTCCACTGCAAGGATTCATTTTATATCCTCTGTTTGATGATATATTTTTTTCACTAAAAGCAAATGCTCTAGACTAAGGCATAAAGATAATGTTTTATAGTTGCTGTACTATGAGAATTTTTCTTGGCCATAATAAATGTCAAATGTATTTGTGAAAGATTAAAACATGAGCATAGTAAAATCTACCTGCTTGTTTACAGCTCTTTATTACTTGCTGGTGAGCAGCCTGTATATCAATTAACAGAATGGTTTTTAGTTTGTGGTAAAATCAAAGTCCAACACATTAATATGTCATTATAAATGCATAGCATGTACCCTGATAATGGCTTTGTCATTTTGAATTTGTAGTAGTGTAAAAGAAGTAAAATCACCTTACTACTATGCAAATAACCTTGGCAAATCCTTCAGAATTATTTGTATGCTAATCACAATATTGTCTACTTCAAAAAATCTACTGTTCTACTATATAAGCAGAAGGCATATGTAAAATAGTTATATTTTATTAACACACTCTAATCTTTGTGGATATGTATTATAAAAATGTTGCGATCCCCCTAAGTAAAACTGATGATGAATCAAACATGCAGCATTTTCAGTGGTGCAGTTTGCAGCAAAAATAATTATAACAACTAAAACATTTTTGAAAAATATTTAAAGAACATGCACAGTTTTTTTTAACTTTATTAAATTAGTCATCGATAGTGCAACTTTTCTCTTTTAAAATGCTAAATAAATTAATGATTATTATCAGTCATTATAAACTTCCTAATTTTTTCTGTGGGCTAAACAGGTACATACTCTCAAGGGAATGGGCCGGTGATAAACACTGGTAAGATCCACACAATGGACTGGTAATTCAGTTTAACTCTTGCCGTTACAACTAGAGTATATTGTAGCTAAAAGAAAGTACACATCTGTACTTGTGTGCTATACACAAAAAAAAAACACCAAGCAACATGTAAAATGGATTTGTAAAATATTCAGACCCCTTCAGTTTCTGCACACTTTATTGTAGTTGTATACATTCGAGGCGGTGGTGCAGTGGTAGCACTGCTACCTTGCAGTTAGGAGACCCAGTTTCATGTCTCGGGTCCTCACAGTGTGGAGTTTGCACTTCTCCCCGTGTCTATGTGGGTTTCTTCCAGATGCCCTGGTTTCCTCTCACTGTTCAAAGACACGCATATTCTGCGAATTGACAATGCTAAATTTGCCCTAGTGTGTGTTCACCCTGTAATAGACTGGCACCCTACCAAGGGTTTGTCCCTGCCATGCCTTGCACCCTATGGTACCTGGGATAGGCTCCAGCCCCTTGTCTGGATTAAGTGGGTTAGAAAATGACATGACATTTGCTCCTCTTGCCCATCAATCTACACTCAATGACTCATAATGACAAGGTAAAAACAGTTTTCAGAAAGGTTTGCATATTTATTAAAAATCAAAAACTGAAATCTCTCATTTATATAAGTATTCAGACCCTTTGTTGTGGCACTCACGTTGTGGTAAGGGCATCATGTTTGCTTTTATTATCCTTGAGATGAGTCTAGAACTTGATTAAGTCCACCTGTGGCAAACTGAATTGATTGGACATAGAAACACAGACACCTGTGTATGTAATGTCCCATGATACACATTGCATGTCATTTTTAAAGCTTTGAGTGTTTTGCTTGTTAAAGGAAACAAATTGTAAGCCACCGGGACTCTTTATAAAATCTGCCAAAATGAGTAATTGCTCGGTGAAGGAAGGGCCTTGGTCAAGAAGGTGACCAAGAACCCAATGGTCATTATAATAGAGCTTCAGAAGTTCTATGTTGTGATGGAAGAAACTGTTGGGAGAATAACCATCTCAGCAGCAGTCTATCAATCTGTCTTTTATAGAAGATTAGCTAAAAAGATTCACTTGTCTGAAAAGACAGGCAAGAGTCTGATGAGACTCTTCAGGCAAGTTTCCAAGCACTATGTCTGGCGAACACCAAGCACTGCTCATCACCTACCTTAAAGAATCCCTAACTTTAAAGCAGGGTGATGCTAGTAACATGTTGTTTGGATGCTTCTCAGTGGATGGGACAGGGAGACTGATCAGAAGTGAGGGAAGAATCAAGGCAACCAAATACATTGAGTGGTTCACAAAGGAATGTAACGCAAAGGAATGCTTCCAAAATACTTACAGTGAAACCTGTATTATTGCTGTATTTTTCAATCAAAAAATTATGATATTAGAAATAACATAGTATATCTCCCCAACACTGCGGATCCTCCTAAGCCCCAGTGCTCCATTATAAACAAATTAAATTCTTTCACTAGGATAGATTTACCTGATTTACATAGAATAATCTTTCAACTGAAACCCTCCACCTGCGTCCTTGACCCAATACCAACAAGTTTTTTCAAAGAAGTATCAGGCGTGCTAATTGATAATATTCTTGACATAGTAAATTTGTCATTAAATACGGGGGTCTTCCCAGACTGTCTTAAGACTGCTGTAGTTAAACCCCTACTCAAGAAAAATAATCTTGACCCCTCTGCTTTTGAAAATTTTAGACCCATCTCTAACCTGCCCTTCATAAGTAAAATTCTAGAGAAGGCAGTCATTATGCAGTTAAATGACCACCTTAATAAACATGCTATTCTTGATAAATTTCAGTCAGGTTTTAGAACAAATCACAGCACAGAAACTGCACTTGTTAAAGTAGTAAATGACTTGCGGGTAAATGTAGACGGAGGCCATTTATCTGTTCTCATCCTCCTAGATCTGAGTGCCGCATTTGACACCATTGATCACAATATTTTTAAAATTGCCTTAGTCAATGGGTGGGCCTCTCTGGCAGGGTCCTAAATTGGTTTGAATCCTACCTGGCAGGGAGAAAATTCTTTGTTAGTTGTGGAAATTACAACTCAAAGACACATGATTTCCTATGTGGTATTCCACAAGGCTCTATCCTGGGTCTGCTGCTGTTCTCAATCTATGTGCTTCCGTTAGGTCAGATTGTCTCAGGGCATAACGTGAGCTACCACAGCTGTGCTGATGACACACAGCTGTACTTATCAATAGCACCTGATGACCCCGACTCTCTCGCTTCACTAACACAATGTCTTACTTGTATTTCTGAATGGATGAATAGTAATTTTCTCAAGCTAAATAAAGAGAAAACTGAAATTTTAGTGATTGGCAATAATGGATACAATGAGGTTATCAGAAATAAACTTGATGCATCTGGAGTTTTTTTTTTTTTTTTCTGTCCTCCCTGGCCATTGGACCTTACTCTTATTCTATGTTAATTAATGTTGACTTAATTTATTTTCTTACTGTGTCTTTTATTTTTCTATTCTTCATTATGTAAAGTACTTTGAGCTACATTGTTTGTATGAAAATGTGCTATATAAATAAATGTTGTTGTTGTTGTTGTTCTTGAGGAAAGCAAGTTCCAGACTAAGGAAACAGTTCACCTTTCAATGACACGAAGCATACAGCCAAGATAATACTGCAATAACTTCAGGACAAGACACTGGTTGTCCTTGGATGGTCCAGCTAAGACACAACCAGCAACTCAACAGAAAATTAGTGGACAGACTTGAAGATGGCAGTTTAGAGATGCTTCTCATCCATTGTAACAGAGCTAGAGGGAATCTACCAGGAAAAATATGATAGAGAGCCCAAACCTACGATTGCAAAGCTAACACAGACTTACCCAAGAAGACTTGAAGATGTAATTGCGGCAGAAGAGGCTTCTACAAAGTACCTGAATTAATGGTCTTAATAATTACATGAATGAGAGATTTCAGTTTTCAATTTTAATATGGTAACTGTTCAGAAAACATTCTGAATTCACTGTACATAATAATGCACAAACACAAATATATATATGGGTTTTAAAAGCATTCAAAAATTAAAATAACAATGGAGAAATGAACTAAATTCTACTTCCAGATTCCAAATGTTTGAATGCGGACACTCACCTAGCCCTACTACACACTTACTACAACAAAGGGAAGCAAATCAAAGGATCTAAAACTGGCTTGGCAAGGTCAAATCTGTTTTATGACTTGTTCTCCTTTAATATTACCAATTTATTTCATACAAAGAGCGGACACTTTTCTTTCATGCATTATTAAAAAGTAAAGTAGAGTAATGCAGCATAAAATGCAATATATTCTGATTATTTGGGGGATGGAAAAGTTAGCACAATTGACTGAACACTTGTTTCAAAAGAGAGTGAAAGTTTTGCAATACCAACTGTTGAAAACTGCTGTGTGTGACTTGTGTGTACAAACTTTCAACCAGAAAATAACATCTTTATTCCTAAAATTGCTTGGTTTCTGGACACTATTTTTTTGGCTGCAGTAGTGATTTGTCTCCATTAAGCTTACACATGTGTGAGAGACAGTTGTTATGTTTCTCTGTGACAGTACAGGTTGGCTCCTTGTTCCCTCTTCACTTTTGGGAGCCTCTTGAATCTGACAGCATCAGTACCATAACCGAGATGAGCGTGGCAGATGAGGACAAAACACACCAAGCAAGGGGATGGTGAAAAATGCAAGTGTTTTTATTATTAAAAAAGTCCACAAAACAAGTGTCCCAAAGTGCAGTTGTCAAAAATTGTCAATAAATAAATAATAAGAAAAAGTGTTCATGTGGAGCTTAAACACCAATAAATAGAAAAATCTGTTAAAAACAAGGTTAAAACAACGCAGCATAGGAAAGTCATTTTAAAATCCATATGTGCTGGTGCCTTCCCTTAAAACAGACCTCACAGCCCAGAGAGATGTTGACCAACTGGTGCAGACACCCTTCTCATCCAGCCGGTATACTCCACCACAAATCCCACCGTGTCTGTGGGGAACCACTGAGTCCTGCTCCACAGAAACTGCTGCCAATCTAGGCTCCACCCTGCGCGGGCGCTCTGTACTCCAGCCACTACTGTCTCAAAGGCACCATCCGGCGAGAGCACCTGCAGAGCATAACAGTCACTCCTGGTCCCAAAAAACCTCAATAGGAGCAACCCAGAGCTCTCTCTTGAGTGATGGCCACTTGCTTCTCCTTGGGGCTCAATTCCCATCCACCTGCTTCCACTCTGTTCACTAGCTTGTTTCCTCTCTCTTTTTCTGCCTGCTTTTTCTTCCATCTTTTAACCTTTGCTCTTTTATTGACTCTTTCCTTCTTTACTCTTTTTTTCTCCCTTTTTTTTATATTGCACTCCCCTTTATAGGCTGGGGAGCTGTTGCAGGTGCAATCCCTGATTACCGTCCCGGGCTGATAATAAGGTAATCAGACTGCCCGTAAATGCCGGCTTGGCAATGCACGGACAGCTGACTGCCTCGCACCAGCCCAGAGACAGGGCTTTTTCGGCAGACCACCCGCACCTGCTCCCACTCCCAAGCGCAAACACATTCATTACTTATTTATTAAAACGGCCACACGTTTTCAGCCATGGACCAGCTATGCCACATGCTCCTGGCTTGAATTCCTATTCAGAAATGTTTCTCAACCTGTGTAGCTATTTTCTGTTTTGCTGGTTAATAGCTTGGCATGTGCTAGTACATGTTACCTATGCTAGCATATGACATTATTATCTGAAAAATGGCACTGTTTTGTTTTCTTATAAATGTGACTTCAAAATTTTTTTTTGCACAAGTTGATATTCTCTTACATTCATGTTCACTTTACCTATGGTAAGCTTTTGTCAACATAAGTTGAAAAATCTCTTGAATAAAAATTAAGGGATGTGTTTGCAGCGTCTGCAATGCTGTAGTGAGACTGCATCTGCAGTACTGTGTATAGTTCTTTTACTACGCTACAAGAAAGATATACCAGATTTAGAAGATGTGCAGAAAAGAATAACTAAGTGCATCTACAAAGGGCACGTCTTGAAAAAACTGCTGCAGGGGTTCCTAATCTAGGTCTTCAAAATTCTGCAGGCATTGATAAAACTGACTCAGAAGTTATTTCAAACTGTAATGAACATATGAAATGCAATTTTATGTTCAACGCAATACTTCCTCATTTTTTTCTGAATATGAATATAATTTACTAGCCGAAGCCCGCCATAGCATACAGCGGTGTCAGAATAGGAGCGGAAAACGGTGAGAGAGGAATACAGAAAGCAAGAAGAAATAAATACTTCTTGAAAGACGCAGTTGTGAATAGGTGTTTTGGTGGCAACGACAGATAATGAGTTGAAAGATCTATCCCTAGAAAAAGCCACGTACAACTGAGTGTGGCTGAAGACTGGTTGTTAGAATTATTGCGAAGAGTAAACAGCATGTGGGTATGAGGAAGGCCGCGCTTCTGAAATTCAATTACATAAATATAATCAATAACAACCTCAAAAATATGTTGTTGTAGAATGTCTGTAAGTAATTCCTGCAGCTTAATCCAAAAGACGCATACTACAATATCAGGTCTGTGCTCCGGTCTTTGGGTATCTGACAGTGCATGTAGAATTTCCGGCCAAGCAGGATTACATGTGAAAGTAATAAATAAATGAGGCTGTCCAAATTTTCATACTATGGTCATGGCATCCTGCTAGTTTTGTTGCATGTATCTTGGACTTCCTGGAAATGTGGACTGTAATATGATCATTTTGCCTACACGTTCGTTGTTATTTTCAGAGTTTGCTTGCAGTGTGTCTGACAGTCCTTTGTACTGTTCCACGCACAAATCTTGTTGATCTAATCTGAGATAATTGAGATGCGCGCCCTCTGTTTTAACATACACATCTACGACATACTGTTGGAATAGTTCGCCGCTGGAGTGCAAAATACTAAAATGTATTCCTCATTGCTAATCTGTAAAATTGGCATTGAGTAAGCCTTATTCGCTTACTCAACATGTTGTAAATTTTTGTGCCAGCCAATGTCTACGTAAGGTAATAAAAGTGGGTAAACCATAGGATTGCAATTCATATTGAGCGTGAAAATCTGTTTACAGGAGTTGCCAATGGGACAGATGCAAATGTACCTTTCGGCAGGCGGTTCGCCATCTTCTCCGACGAAAATCGCTGCAACATTGATGTGACATGTCGGGGCATTGTATCGTCGTAAATCCTTCCTTAGGTTTTCCTTGAAAAGCATTCGTACAGATGCTGTTGGATTGGACTGAGCAATTTCATGCAAGTGTTTGTATGATTTAGCAAAGGGTTTGATGGTTCTGAGCATGGAATCTAGCTGGAGAAGTAAATTTTCGCTGCATGCAGAGTTTGCTTTATTTTGTACATCGGAAGCTTGGCGAGAAATGCCGTGTCGGCTGCGTGTGGGTGGGACCGGTTTTGAAGAGGAGCTGCTGGTAGCATGGGGAGGGGTTTGGAAGAGGACGAATAGGAATCGAGAAATGCCTTGTCGGCTGCGTGTGGGCGGGACCGGTTTTGAGGTGGAAGCAGGACGAACCAGAAAAGAAATATATATAAGACATTTTAAAAAATGCAATAAGGAGAAATTCTGATTTAAAGTGAAAAAGTACTCAACCCCCACATAACATTTTATCATCTTAGATTCTGAACTTACAATATATTAAACTAATTTTTTTCTAGCTGATCTACAAAACGGTGCACAATACGAAAATCAAAACAAACGCAATAAAAAAAAATTTGCTAAAAAGGAAAAATTTGAATTGTGATATTTAAAAAGTATTCATACTCTGAATTACTTTACTGCAGAAAATTAGTTGATCTCCCATTGTCAATTAATTTATGAGACTAAATATCCCTTGTCTTACTAGGGTCAACACTATGGTAAAGATTTGGTAAAGATGGTATGATAAAGATTTTCCATAAAGTAAAACAAAATGAAGACAAAAGAGCATTTAATACAAGTGCAGAATATAATTACAAAGAAGCACATATCCATGTAAGGGTATAGGAGCAACTCAAATACATTGAACATACATCGGAGCTCAATGCGGTCCATTGTATGGAAGTGGAAACAAAAGAAACTACAGCCACACCACCTGGGTCAGTTCACCTCTATACTTAGTTGCTGAACAGGAATAATTACCACTGAATTGCGTATGACAGCGACTAAGATTTGAGAGGATGTTCATGGCTCAACAATCTGCAAGTCATTGCACAAAAAGGGCCATTGTGTCAAAGAAGAAGCCCTGGATGGCAAAAAATGTCATTCGCTATAAAATTTACAAAACATTACTTGCAAGATACTGTAAAGATTTGACAGAAAGTCTTGCAGTATGATGAGACTAATTTGCAACTTTTTGGCTTCAACACTGAGAAATATGTGTGGCATAAATCTAACATTGGTGGCAGCATCATGGTGTGTGGGTGCATTTCAGCAGCAGCGAGTGGAAATATGGTCAGGACTGCTGGAAAGATGAAAACCTGCTCTCCTCTGCCTTAAAGTGGAGCTAGGAACTTTGTATTTTAATGGGTAAATGACACAAGCCGCACTGCCACAGTAACAATGAAGAGTCCTGACCTTAACCTAATCAAATCTCTGCAGCAAATTGTATAAATTGCTGCCCACCACTGATCCCTAACTAGCCTGGCACAGCTTAAGTAATTTTGGAAGAAGGAATGAGCTAGGTGTGAGGGAGGGTTCAATCAAGTACTAAATGTGGGAATGACTACTTTCAAATTGATGATATTTCAGTTTCTGGAATTTAATTAAATGGTTTATAATTCTCTTTGATTTATTGGGCAGAACTGTGAAAATCTCCAGTCAAACAGTTCAAAACCCCAGGCTGTGACAATTATTTCTATGAAAAAGAAGTTTTGGGGTGGAATACAAGGTGGATTTCAAGGCATTGTATATCTTTTTTTTTGTTTGTTCATTCTAATTTTATTCTATGTGTTTGTCATAACTCAGGTTGTGAATCATTTGTACCTTTGTGTTTTCCAGATGCTTATTTATGATTCCTTCAGTATTAAGTGTTTATCTTTCCTCTGATTCCTGAACCTACTTCATGACTTTGACACTGTGAAAAGACTTAAGGCTTATTTTGATTGTCAGCAAAATTATAAATACTGATCTAGTTAATTGCGCTTTGAAAACAGAAAATGAATTTGGTACTTTACAAGATAGAAATAGGATGTTTAGGAATCTAAATCTATCAGCAATTATAACCACAATGTTTAGAATTTACGCTTGGTGTCCTTCTGTATCAAAAATATGAAGGAATCAGATTACTTTCTTACTGGAGCATTTCATTTATCATTTCAGCCCTCTTCAGGTTTCTATAGTTTTCCAAAAGATGTAATTTCAGTATTCATTTAGTTTTTAGCAAATGTTATTTTTATAACCAAGAAAAGACTATAATTGTACTTATCAAATATTTATCTACACTATAAAAGAAAATATTTTTACAGAAAAAAACATAGTCACATTTTTACTGTGTTTTCATGTTATTCCAAATCCACAACTGATATCTTCTTGCATAAAAAAGTATTGAACTGCAATTTCACATTTTTTTTATTTAACCGATTTTGACCATCACTATAAAATACAAATATATTCCTTTTTTATTGAAATCTTATCAAGTTTACATTTGTAAGTTTACTTTTATTTGGTGATTCAAGTAGTATTACAGAAAAAAATATTCAAAAAATAATACAGTTAAAAAAAAATCATATAAATACGTAAAAGGTATGGCAGCACTGGGTGCCAACCAGAAACCCTAAATTGACAAATCATACTGCGCTTAAAAAAAAAAAACACCTCTGAAATCACAGTAATTTCTATTACATCATTAAATAGCAAAATACTTAACTCACAGATACTCCTTGTATTCTCAAGGTAAATTTCTGTTACAAACCATGTTTTTCACATATTGAAAAATTTTAAATACTTCATATCAGTAATGAAACCCTAAAACAGTCCAGATATCCCATAAAATCATCACTTAAATGAACTCATCATCACCCAATTGATCACTTTCACCGGACCGTATAGAAAGTATAAAAGAATCTTTTTTACCAGTGAGTTTGCAGAATTTTCATATTACGTTTAAAGTTTGTCTTGACCTCAGTTATTTCTCCACTAGTTCCACATGATTCCAAATAAATGATTAGAATGCATTTTAAATATCAAAAGCCCCAGCTGTGAGAAATGCAAGATTGGAAATTGTGAATCACTATAATAGTAAAAAAAAATGTTTTAAATCAAATTTGAATAACCTGTACCTTTATTTTTTTTAATTAAGAATGTTTAAATGTGGTTTGGTAAAAACATTACAAAATAAAATGTAATACATTAAAACGTGTGTTTGTCTACTTTAAAACGAAAGATAAGTACTGAGTTGGATGGATGAGTTTTACAGCTGGATGCCCTTCCTGACAGTAACCCTACCTATTTATCTGGGCTTTGGACTGGCACTAAGTTGGGCTGGTTTGTCCTATGGTGGCTAGATTATTTTTGCTGATTTATCTACTTCTTGTAAAAGAAATAGTAATGCATTTTAGAAACATGGGTAGAAAATGCACACTACATGGGTTTCAAGGTTTTTTTATTTATTTTCACTGTGTTTTTCTTTGAATTTTTTCATGTTTGAAATATATGCTATGCACATTTCTGCTATTACATAAATTGCAGTTACTGAGAAATATTAAACTGTGGTATTTTCACCAATTGGTCATATGCATTTGTAAACACCTCAGAAGACTGTGGAAACAAAACTCCCAAATTAGAGCATCCAGTAATCTGGATATTCCTAAAGGACAGAAAATCATTGTTTCATAAGATTATAAGAATGATCAACTCAACCTTGTTTCAAAATGTGGCCCAAGAGGCTTATGCTAGCCAAGAATTTACAATAAAGCATCATGAAGCACCATGAAACGTGGTGCAATGTAATGATGAATATGAGGCAGGAAAAACCTTAAGAAACATTTTACATGCAAGTGGCACACAGTTTATAATAAATGAAACATACATATAGCAATATTACATTGTAATGGATCAATGC
Organism: Polypterus bichir lapradei; assembly: GCA_026402145.1. Classification (NCBI taxonomy): domain Eukaryota; kingdom Metazoa; phylum Chordata; class Cladistia; order Polypteriformes; family Polypteridae; genus Polypterus; species Polypterus bichir. Next base: position 8,460,247 of record JANRMT010062818.1, on the reverse strand, counting down.
ATTTTTACATTAAGTCCTCTGTTAATGCAAAAAAAAAATTTGTTATCACCGTAAAGGTAGCAAGGGTCAAAGCAAGAATTAGCCCTGGGCAGGATATTAATCTGTTGCAAGGAACAATCGTGCACACATCCTATCTAAGTCATACAGTATGTTCAAATTATAGAATGTGCAATTTATTCTGGTCTGTATGTTTTGGTGAAGTGGACAACAATTTCATGATTCTGACAAAACTTACAAAGGCAAGTGTCTGATGATTGCATATAGCGCCGAAGTTACTGCTCTTTACCATTCTCTCCTCTGCATGTCCTGGAGTACAAAAGAAACCGCATACAGCAACATGCGGGGACTAGCAGGAACACTCAATAAAACTGAATAAAAAGAAAATCAAGTGACGGTGAGATACGAAGAAGGCAGCTTCGCCAGCGTTTGTGTGTCAGAACCCTTTGGGGGGCGGGGGGGGGGGGCTTCATTAGTATGCATCGTGGTACACTGCAGAGCTATAGGACGTCTTTATGTGAAAACAGCCGTGTCAGATGGGGTTGTATGGATTGATTCTGAACGCGACTGAGAGAATAAAAAGTGAATTAAAAAAAAAAAAAACAAAGCTAACCTTTACAAGGATCATAAATTGCACCAGCTGTTACAGACTGAAATCAAATGTATGCTTTTATTCTAAAATAGTAAAACTAAGAGCAGTTTACTTCTCAAAACGGAGTGTTGCAGGATCGAACTCGCGACCTTTAGATTCCCAGGCGGGAACTGATTCTATTGCACCAGGGAGGAAGTTACAATAATTGTGTGTCAATGTCGCATGTTAAGGCGGCTTTTTGTTTCTGCAGTTATATTTTTGAATAAAAGCGCAATTGTTGTGTTATATTTGTACCTTTTGTGAAAATATTTCTTTGATATTTGGACTTCAGGCTTCATACATTATATAGTTTATGCCTACATTTTGTCATCTACTACTAGAATATAAAAAACGTTTCTATTTTAACAATGTGTTTACACAGATTGCTGTAGAAACGGAACAGACATGAAATGCATGTGTTCCAAATAACGATCTATTATTTCCACTCTAAAAATCCACTTCACTCCCAAATACTCAATCAAGGCATGAGCTGGGAGAAGTTTGTGCACGTTCTAAATTGGAGGGGGGATGGAATAGCCGGCTGCTTCTAGCTTCTCTTTATCAGCACATTTAGAGGACAAAGGACACTGGCGGAGAGGTGTGAAGGGATTTAAGGTGGGACGGAAATTACAAGTTTTTTCGTAGGCTCTGGTAATTCTAGTGTTAAGCATCAATAACCTGAAGTAATCATTTTCTGTAAATGTAATCTCTCTTACGTTGTAATGCAGAGGTTCTGGCCCACCCACTCATCATTTGCTTATGTACAACTCTCTTAAGGTACTCAGTGGAGTTGAGGTCTGGACTTTGGTTTGGCTGGTCCAAAAATTTTATTCAGTTTCTTTCTCAGCTAATCAGCTGCACATTACCACTTTTGTTTAAGATTTAACCTCATATTTTTCTGTAACCAAGTAAAAGTACATTAGCAATGAAAATTAAAAAGTGGTGAAGACTTGGAAAAAGGAAATGGTGAAATGGGATGATATAATTTAAAACAGAATGAATAACCTAAGTGAGGCTACTCACTGTAACTACTCTAACTCACTTACCTGAGGCATAACAGTGGAGAGGCGAGGTGTACACAGCTATGAGCACTAAGGGGTCATACTGCTCTTGTCAGGGAATTTCATCTTCACATATCCACAGGAGTTTCAGCATTTAGATAGAAATAGAAGATATTTTAATAGTATGAAGCTACCAGGCACATGACTACAATTCAGCACACTTTTAAAACATCTAGTGTGATGTAACAGCCTTTTATTAAAAATAACTGAAATAAAGGTTTATTTTCAGTAAGAAGGGCATTGAGAAATGAGAGAGTTCCAAAACAAACTTTTCTACTCAGGTTCCAAACAAAATAACATTTTCATTGATGAAAACTTTTCTTTTTAAGACATTTTGTTTTTATTAAATTTTCAAAAACATTACATTCAATAAAAAAACATTTTTCATGAGATTTTCGAGATGCTGGTAGTAACAGTTTTGTGGGGTTTTTTTGTATTTTCAGAAATATACAGATAACTATTAATTTACTGTGATTGCCAACTTTCATTTAGCTTGACCAGATGTTAAAATGTCTTTAAAGACCAGTCCCCTAGAAATGTAAATAAATTCTGCTATTTGACACTTTATATTAATTCATAAATTTTTATAGTGAATCTCATGTGATGTAACCAAATAGTCCCTGGATATTTAGCACTGCCATGTTAAAACATTTACATTTTTTTAGGACTGAATCTGAACAGTGGCTGGAGTCTGAACATAATTGTTTTTACATTAATCAATTGTTCTTAAGTTCATTGGAAATTATGTATATTAGCATAGCTTAATTCGTTGTATATTAGTGTACTGTGTAGTGCATTGCCATCAGCCTATCAAAGGTTTAAATCCTCCCTTACATTTTGTTCTCCCAGCACTGAGTATAACTTTCTATGAGCCAGTGGAAAAAAGTTGGGTTCAGGAAAGGGATGGAGAATGAAAAAGAGTGGGTTGTTTAAAATACATGTTATTTTTGCAACTCAATATCAGCAAGACAAAAGAACTGCTGGTGGACTTCTGGTGTGCCAAAGAGCCTCTGACACCAGTCACCATTCATGGAAGTGTTGAAGAGCTATAAGTACCTGGGGGTACACAAAAACGGCAAATTGAACTGGTCTGAAGACACAGTGGCACTGTAAAAGTAATTCCAGAGAAGACTGTAAACCATAAACACACTGGAAGCTGTTGTGGAAAGAAGAAAGGTGATACAATTAGTTGTTTTCATGAGAAATCCCCTCCGTCCCTTCCACAAGGCACTCTCTTGGAGCACTTTTAGCCACAGGGTCATTCCTCCACAGTGTTCTAAGACGTGCCTCTGGTGTGTTTTTCTGCCCACTGCTATCAGGCAATTTAATGCTTCCTCCTGACGTCCCAAACTAAATACTATCACTCTTCAAGTTCATTTTTTAACTTCTGCCTAATATACATTTATTATTTACTACCAAAATACCCACACTTCGCAGCGGAGAAGTAGTGTGTTAAAGTAGTAATGAAAAAGAAAAGGAAATATTTGAAAATAACATAACATGATTGTCGATGTAATTGTTTTGTCACTGTTATGAGTGTTGCTGTCATTTATATATTGTGGAGGACTGCTGGCTTCTCATGCCGGTCCTCACCCCCAGGCCGCCAGGAGGAGCTCTCCCGACAGCAGGATAGAGCCCCGAGGTCCAGCAGGGCCTCATGGACTTTGTAGTATTTATACACAGCCCTGCTGGATACCTTGGGGGCCACCAGGAGTCGCTGTGGGGGGGCTTATGGGCTCTTTTGTGCCTTATGACCCGGGAGTACGTCACGGTCACGTGACGGGAAGGAACGACGTCCTCCCGGGTTGAAGTAAAAGGACTGATTGCCCTGACCCGGAAGGAGTAAGGAACTGTGGACTGTTGGGACAGGAACACCTCCGGGTCAGGGGCTATAAAAGGACGATGCGTCAGTCCAGACGCTGAGCTGTGCTGGGTGGGAGAGGAGCAAAGTGTCTGGGCGAGGAGAGAGAATATTGTGGTAGTGTTTTTGTGGTTTAATATATGAGTAGTGTGGAAGGTGCTTGGTGCACTGTGCTTAAAAATAATAAACAGTCTGGGACTTTTATCCGGTGTTTGGAGTCATAGCTGAGGGTTCAAGGGAGCACTAGCGCCCCCTACTGCCACACTGGCGTAGTCGGCAGGATTCTCTGGCCTTCTGCTGGCAGGGGACCTGTTTTAAAAATAAATATTGTGTGGGCAGACAACCCTCGGTGGATTCCGCATCTTTGCATGGAGGCAACAAACGCACCTGCTACCGAGAAAGCTGCAACTGTGCGCGCCATCCCGTTCTGCAGGACAATGGGCAAGAAGACCGGGAAAAAGAAGGTCAGTCCCAGCGGGCTGCAGGGCCTGACGGACACCGAGAGGACCTGGACCTACCTGACCGGGAGCGAGGAGGACAGAGCGCTAATTCGAGCCGAGCTAGCCCATGTAGCGCATCCGTCGGGAGACGGCCAGCAGTCTAGTGCGTCAGACTCCCTAGGCAGTCAGGCGACACATATCCTGTTTTGCAGACGCCCGGCGAGAGAATCGCAGCGGCGTCTTGGATGACTGCCTCATGCTTCGGCAAAATGGCCGTGGCTCCCAGAAGGCAGGCCAAGATGAGAGATGGCTAGTGACGGCCCCGTACGAGGACAACAGACTGGTCACCCGCTGTGGATGCCGGGAAGGCGAAGGTAACCCGGAGTCCTCCGACAAGGTCGGTCGTCCCCTGATGGGTCCGAGCCTCCTGGAAAGGGAGGAGAAGGCGAGCAAAGCAGCGCCGAAACAAACAGCAGCCGACAAAGAGGGACGGGTTGTGGCTGAAGGGTCTGCCTTTAAAAAGAAAAAGGCAGATTTCAGCCGGCTTGGAGTAGCCAGCCGTTCCTCTGAGGACTCCAAGGCCCAGGAGCCTTTGCGCTCCTCAGCTGAACACGTGCCGGGGAGGGACGTGCTCATTGGCTTCCGGCCGGAGGGTAAGCAAAACGCGGAAGCGAAAATACAGCCAGCCGTAAACATTAACTGTGTGGACTTGCGGGGGCTCGTATTCCTCGAGCCCCTACGCTGTTTCTTACAGGAGTTTAATGAACTGAAGGAACGAGTGGAGGAACTGGGAGCGACGGCAGCAGCACCCTTGAAGGCACTGATAAACTTCGTGCAGCGGCTGGGCCGGGAAGCTCCAGAGGTGGTCGATGCGGGAGCGCAGGTGAGTTTCTCCCGTGTCGTAGAGCATAAGGGGACACAGTGCAATATGACACCGCCGAGGATAAGTAGCGGGTGTCAAAGCACCGTGTGCCCGACAATAGAGAGGGGCACAATGACCGAAGGGTTGGTGAAAGGAGTAAACAGTCCGGGGCATGCATGTGACGTGGCCGCCCGGAGCCGTACACGTCTCCAGCTCCCAACCGGTTGTATGTGCGCGGTAGCGCCGGTGGTAGGAGCGCCGGGGGAAGCGCCGCTCGTGCCGGTGCAGCTGAATGGTGCTGTTCCTCGGGGCGAGGCGGTGCTAATGACGCCGCCTCCTAATAACCGTAGGGCAACGGGTGTGCAAACAGCAAAGAGGCTCTCTCTCTTCCATAGAGAGCCTCAAGCTGAGCACAAGCCCCAGATGAAACAGGAGATCCCCAAAATAAAGCGTGGGTCTCCTGACACAGCAGAGAGAAGGGCTATAAACCCCTCCTTGGCAGAGAAAGGGGCGGAGGTGACGCTGACGGAATTCCCGAGGTGTTTCTGGTCTCGCAGAGGGAGACACCCAGGAGGACATCGTCGGTGTTACAACTGCCGTGGGCTGGGCCACGAGTGGCGAGACTGTTCCCAGAGGACAGGGGAGCGGGCGGATAACGGATACGCCGTTCCCCCAAGGTTCGCTGGGAGACATGGTCAACGCAGCCAGGGTCTGGCTGACGCGTCCTCTTGGAGGAGGACGTCCCTCGCGGGGCTGGACACTCCGCCCCAGAAGTCGTCGCTAAGGGGGGGGAACTGTGGAGGACTGCCGGCTTCTCATGCCGGTCCTCACCCCCAGGACGCCAGGAGGAGCTCTCCCGACAGCAAGATAGTGCCCCGAGGTCCAGCAGGGCCTCATGGACTTTGTAGTATTTATACACAGCCCTGCTGGATACCTTGGGGGCCACCAGGAGTCGCTGTGGGGGGGCTTATGGGCTCTTTTGTGCCTTATGACCCGGGAGTACGTCACGGTCACGTGACGGGAAGGAACGACGTGCTCCTGGGTTGAAGTAAAAGGACTGATTGCCCTGACCCGGAAGGAGTAAGGAACTGTGGACTGTTGGGACAGGAACACCTCCGGGTCAGGGGCTATAAAAGGACGATGCCTCAGTCCAGACGCTGAGCTGTGCTGAGTGGGAGAGGAGGAAAGTGTCTGAGCGAGGAGAGAGAATATTGTGGTAGTGTTTTTGTGGTTTAATATATGAGTAGTGTGGAAGGTGCTTGGTGCACTGTGCTTAAAAATAATAAACAGTCTGGGACTTTTATCCGGTGTTTGGAGTCATAGCTGAGTGTTCAAGGGAGCACTAGCGCCCCCTACTGCCACTATATATATATATATATATATATATATATATACACACACACACATATAAACATATATATACATATGCATACATATCTACATATATACATATATATATATACACATACATCCACATATATATACATATATACATATATATACATATCTACATATATACACACATACATATACATACATCATACATATATATGCACACATACATACATACACACATATATATATATATACACACACACATATATAAACATATATATACATATACACATATACATATATACATATACATACATATCTACATATATACATATACACATACATATATATATATATATACACACATACATCCACATATATACATACACATATATATATATATATCTACATACAGTACAGGCCAAAAGTTTGGACACACCTCCTCATTCAATGTGTTTTCTTTATTTTCATGACCATTTACAGCACTCCATCACTCTCCTTCTTGGTCAAATAGCCCTTACACAGCCTGGAGGTGTGTTTGGGGTCATTGTCCTGTTGAAAAATAAATGATAGTCAAACTAACCTGACTTCTGCACAACACAACTGCTGGTCCCAACCCCATTGATAAAGCAAGAAATTCCATTAAATAACCCTGATAATGCACTCCTGTGAAGTGAAAACCATTTCAGGTGACTACCTGTTGAAGCTCATCGAGAGAATGCCAAGAGTGTGCAAAGCAGTAATCAGAGCAAAGGGTGGCTATTTTGAAGAAACTAGAATATAAAACATGTTTTCAGTTATTTCACCTTTTTTTGTTAAGTACATAACTCCACATGTGTTCATTCATAGTTTTGATGCCTTCAGTCATGAAAATAAAGAAAACACATTGAATGAGGAGGTGTGTCCAAACTTTTGGCCTGTACTGTATATACACACATATATATACGCACATATATATATATATATATACCCTTTGGGGTGCGAGCAACTGTTGCTGGGAGGGCCAGAATCCATCGAGGAAGAAAAATGAAAAACATTATTTGTACAAAATCTTAATTTATCTATCCACTCCTAAATAATTAAATGGGCACGCTATTTCGTATCAGTGCAATACGCTGCTAGTTAAAACGGATGACTTCCGCTCTTACGTGCACTTAGTGCTGCGTGGGTATTATTAACTATCGTATCTGTTCAAGTTCTATTTAAATTTTAAATATAAGTAATTTTTATTTAGTCGACAGAAATATCTTTGGTAGGAATGTAAGTTAAATTTAGTCATCATTGCATAAATTTTTCTTCACCATAGAAATTTAAAGACTAAATTCAACTTACATTCCTACCAAAGATATTTCTGTCGACTAAGTAGAACCTAGTTATATCCAAATAGAACTTGAAAAGATATATTTTTTTGAATCTGATCGCGCATTTTAGATCGACTTGACGCGCACTACATCGAGCCTGCATGCTATTGTGCTCTCACCTGCCTGCCTCAATAAGTCACCGTCGCTTCGCTCTTACTTTTTTACCGTTCATTTAATTTTGGCTAGTCGTGAAAAAATTAGCTTTACCAAAACAATTATTAATGGCGAATTATCCATTATTCATAAAGCTTCAATTGGTGATCTGTTTTTCTGCGTTAACCTCATATTTTTTCATACTTCCTCTCAAACCAAAGGGGTGCGAAATCGGCCTCATCCGTCACAGGGGGTGCGAGGGTAAAATGAATCGGGAAGCGCTTATATATATGTATGTGTGTGTGTGTGTGTGTATATATATGTGTATGTATATATATATTGAAATAGTTTTACTGTCAAATAATGCGAAGAGTACGTGACACGTGTTTCGCCCTAATTCTGGGCTCATCAGGCATACACACTCACTGCACCCCCTCTCGAGAATCGAACCTTGGACGTCAGCGCTAGAGGCGAAGCCTCTTGCGTTGCGCCACGGCGTGTGGTTCATTTATTTGCCAGTATGTAGATTGGGTATATATATTGGGCGTCCGTCCTGGTTACGCTGGTGGCCTCGGGTAGGGGGCATGGAAGCCCAGCCCTGTAGGGGCCCGTGGCCACCGCCAGGCGGCGCCCCACTTCCAGACCATCATCTGCCACATCCGGCCGAGGCAGGAGCCCGGCCGGGACGCCCAGGGGGACCGTAGGAGGGCTTGTGCCTCCTCCAGACTGAGAGGGGGCGTCCGTCCTGGTTATGTTGTGGGCCTCGGGTACAGGGCTTGGAAGCCCAGCCCTGTAGGGACCCGTGGCCACCGCCAGGCGGCGCCCCAGTGCCTAAATATCCCGAGAGCCCAGCACTTCCGCCACACCAGGAAGTGCTGGGGGGAAGACTTTGGGAGACACTTCCTCCATGCTGGGGCGTGGCCAAGGGAGGAATGCCGGGAACACCTGGTGCTCATCCGGGAGCTGTATTTAAGGGGCCGCCTCCCTCCAGGCATTAGCAGAAGTCGGGTGGAAGAGGATGGAGCTGGAGTGAGAACTGGAGGCGGCCAGGAGAGAAAGGCACAGAGACTGTGAGGCCTGGACTTGGGGGAATCGGTGCAAGAGGCACTGGGGTGTGAGTGCACGTGAACTGTAAATATTAGTTTAATAAACATGTGTTGGGTGAAATATGCTGTCCATCTGTCTGTGTCCGGGCCAGCGTCCACAATATATATATATATATATATATATATATATATATAGCAAAATACTATATATATATATATATATATATATATATATATAGCAAAATACCCGTGCTTCGCAACGGAGGAGTAGTGTGTTAAAGAAGTTATGAAAAAGAAAAGTGAACATTTTAAAAATAACATAACATGATTGTCAATGTAATTGTTTTGTGACTGTTATGTGTGTTGCTGTCATCAAGGATTTGATTATCATTATTTCTTTCAATCAGGTTCGTATTTCGAGGATGTGTTCTGTTCAAGTTACATTCCGTGTTTGTCAACCGTTGTAAAGATAACAGGTTTCATTCATCGATTCCTTTCTTACTGCATAAATAAACAGCTTGTCTTCCTCTTTATCTGAGACGTGACACACTGCATGCACGGGTTTTTTTTACACTGTCTTCCTTTAGCTGGGCATTGACTTTTTCCACCCTGTTTCCGCAGTAGCTGCACTTATGAATATGCTTGTATGCGTCACTCGCTTCATATTCTTTTGCTGTCTTCTCAATTGTGTAATGCGGTTTTTGTTTAGCGCTCTTTGGAGCTGTTGCTTTTTGTCTGCGTACTGCGTTCACAGTCAGTTCACGTGAGCCGCTCGGTGTACATGCATTGAAGGTTCTCAGCTGTGCTTGTGCTATCTTGTGCAATGTCCACGGCTTTATTTAATGTTAGCTAAGACCCAGCACTTAAAAGTTTCTCTCGCAGTTTCGCTGATTTTGTGCCAAACACCACCCTGACCATCTCATCTTCCTCTGCATAAGCACAGTCCTTCACCCGTGAATATTTAGCGGCAGAGTGTTTCTATTGGATTGCCGCTGACGGACGGCCTTATATGGGCAGGCACTCAATTACGTGGTAGGTGTGATGATGTGGGACGTAACTCCACCTCACACGGCGACCGAGCTGCAGGCTATGGCCGGTATATATGTACATAAGTAGGTTCCAGTTATGACCGTTACGCGTAGAATTTCGAAATGAAACCTGCCTAACTTTTGTAAGTAAGCTGTAAGGAATGAGCCTGCGAAATGTTCAGCCTTCTACCTACACGGGAAGTTGGAGAATTAGTGATGAGTGAGTGAGTGAGTGAGTGAGTGAGTCAGTCAGTCAGTCAGTCAGTCAGTCAGTCAGTGAGGGCTTTGCCTTTTATTAGTATAGATTTATTGATTGATTATTTGTTCTATGAGTCTTTATCCTTGTTTTTTATGTTTCTGGTACTGTAAGCATTTAAATTTCCTATGGGATTAATAAAGCTTATGTAATCTTCTGTTCATACTGAAATCGGAAGATTTCTGTAATACAAACTATTAAACATTGATGAAGCTCTACACTAAGTATCAATAGCAAATTTTCTGTGTTACATTTTTTTTACTATTTACTACTTATCTTAACAAAAATATAACATTTAAGTACAATGACTGTATTTTTATATTAAAAAGTTATTGGTCAATTCAATTAAAAGCTAAAAACCTAAGCTTGTACACTTATTATACATCTTCGCAAATTCTAGACTCCTTTCCCAACATGGTAATACTTCATGACTTAAATGGAAATAACTATTAACAAAAATGTACCTTGAAGTCCCACCAGATGTTTAAGCAGTACGCATTATATACAGTATGTATGCTCATCTTATGCTTCCTGTCCATAAACCCAAGATGATTCTGTGACGGACCAGCATCCTCACCAGGAGGTTTTTCCCTTCCCTATTACTTTTATTAGTCAACATTGTAAGGCTATATTAAAATAAATATGAATAATTTGATTACCACAACCTGATCCTCACAGAAATTAGTTTTTGACAATAGTTTGGAATACATTTAGTGTGCATGGAATTTGTCATGGTTTGTTATAGGTCTCACCGGTGGGTTTTGTGTTTTCTGTCTTTTGTATTTTGCATTTTTCACTGTGAGTCATTGTGGTTTAGTATGAATTTTGTTAAATTACTTTCGTTATTGGTTAATCATTTTCTGAAGTACCCTTCGTTAATCTTTTCTGTTAGTTTAATTACCCCCTCCCCCCAGATTTCCTTAATTATGTAATTTACTGTTTAATTGCTTTTGATGGTGCCAGGATGAGGCTCCTGATTAGACATCAGGCACCAGGTGCTTTAATTAGTCACCCTTGAAGCACCTGGAGTACTATAAAAAGGTTGCCAGACACCCCAGGGGTGGACTGGCATTAAATTTGTTCTGTGTTTTTGACAGCCTTGCTAACAGTTGGCTTTTGAAAGGTCTTTAGGTATTTGCTTTTCTTCTTGTTCTTTCCTTTGAAATATAATTTTTTAATATTTAATTTTGTATTCTCAACATTTGAATTTTTTTTTTAAATAAATTTTCTTTAATATGTACTTTTGTGTGACCAGAATTTTGATGGTTTTCCTCCCTACTCTGGGAAAAATCACAACAGTTGAGATGCCAGCTTAAAAACCTGCCCGGGGTTTGTTTCCTGCCTTGCGCCCTGTGTTGGCTGGGATTGGCTCCAACAGACCCCCATGACCCTGTAGTTGGGATATAGCGGGTTGGATAATGGATGGATGGAAAATAGTGGATTTTTTAAAATGTTTTTAAGAGAAGTGTGTGAATGATTTTACTTAATTGTATCTATTTGTTGCTTATTTTTGAGGTGGTGCAATGATTTGCATTGCCTACTCGGGTCTCCAGGAAAATAAGTTTAAATCCTAATACTGCTATATTTTAGAAAGTAATTGTTCAATGAAGAAAACAACCATTTTAAGCATGGGAAACATACATTACAAAGGCAACAATAATTACAGAGTCATATTTATGCAACATGTTGTTTGTATAGGGTGGAATGTTGGTGCGGTGTTAAGTCTTATGGCTCAATAAACATTGCACTTTCTTGCTCTGTTGCAACTGATAGCTACATTGAATGGCTACCTTTAAAACTGAACCATGATATTTTGCTTGCATAGCAATAACTGTGAAGACTTCCATTACCTTTGAAACTATCTTTTGCAGATGACTGTACATCTCTAATTAGTAAGGACATAAACAGTTGCATTCTTGTGGATCTCTCTAAAAGTAGTTACATTAAGGAATGAAAGAGGATTTATATGTAGATTAATGTTAGGATGTGAAACAAAGTGATCATTAGTGAAGCCATCTATTATGGTGCAGAAATGAATCATTTTGAAAAGTGTTTGGGGTTACTTGTTTTAAGCCACAGACCTTGCTTTTTAATATTTCAGAGATCCAAAACAGAGTTCAATCATTTGCATTGATTATTCTCAGGTAAGCGAGTCCCACATTGACTTTTGCCTGCAGTTGTTGGCTTTTTAAAAATTATTTCAAACCTATTATACAGTATATGTCACAAGGATTACATGCAACTTTTAATTATTTAATTTTATACGGGACCTACTATGCTACATAAACAAAGCTGGACTGACACTAAAAAAAGTTTTAATATAGCCATACCACTGTTACATTTTCTGGATATATTATTTCCAGACAAATTTGATAACCTAGTTCATCTACCTGCTCGACAGGATGATGCTCAACTATGCTAATTTCCTTGATTATTCAAGACACTTACCTGTTGCAAGACTATACAAGTATAACAGAAATACGTTCCAATAGAAACAATTTTAATTTTACTGGTAAAGACTGAGTGTATCTTCATTGCTCTGAGAAGTCTCACAAACAAATCTCCAGTATTAGTACAACACACTACCTGTGTTATTACTAAGTCATCTGGCTACAGGCTGAGAAACATTCTGACTCATATGGTTCTTGAAGACTTGCTGCATTTGCATTCGATACTTTATTCTACTGTATTACTGTTTCTATTGTTTTTATTATTGTAAATGTGGCATACTCCCTTAAAAAAGCAGCTTACACAATTAGGATGAATGAAAATTGTTTATATATGTTTTTAAGTTGTATCAAATTGTGATTTGTTCAGCATTATCTTGTGATTTGCAGATGGGGATTCAACCAGAAACTTTGTGGAATAAGGTCCAGGACCCTAGCCACTATAAAAGACTGTTCTATAGTATATACAAATAAGTACTTTGTCTTTGGTGATGTTGCTTTATTTTGGAAACAACCGTAATTACTGTGTTCATTGTTAGCCTCCAAAGGGGCATACCGAGCAGTGATTTGAAGTGATCTGAATTGGTAGGTGTTCAGAAAGTTACTTTGCCCCTCCAAGTTAGTTACTTATCTACTGGGACAACTGATTGTAATATACTGTATGACTATCTTTCAAACTTAATTTTCAGAGTCAAAATGATGCAGAGGAAGACCAGGAGTTGGCAGCTTCCATTTGTAATTTAACTAGTAAGTTTTCCATGAATTTAGCTGCATCCAAAAGCTGTTAAGGAGAGGAATGTTGAGTCTTATATATGATGATGGCAGTATTCACCGAGCTTCTGAAATAAAGTAATGTATTCACTACCTTCATTAAAATAGTTATAAAACAGTATATATAGAGGGTTTTTCTGACCAAGAAAACTTGGAAAACTGTTACTAACTGTTAACACCTAACACAGAAAATACCAACTAACATCTTAGGTTCTTTTCTTAATGGGGAATACAAAGAAATGACAAAACTAGCTATACAACTGGTATCTGTAATCTCTTTTTGGTTTTACTGTCTTTACCATATCCTTTGTATTCAACCATTGTGACCTCTATTGGCAGGCTGCTTGCTGACTACTTTCACTCCTATACTTCCCAGTTTACTGCTAATGGAGGACTTCTCGAAGGAATTCCCTTGGGATCGCAACTAGACAAGGAATGATCAATCTGTCTGCTTGACACCACTAGTAGCAATTCAGACTGAGACATTGAGTTTAAGCTTTAACTTAAATTATTCTTAAATAAAAGTCAACAGCATCAGATTTAAGCAATACACAAAATTATACAATTTGGGTGGGTTTATGCAGTCTTTCCAGATTGCCCTGTTCCTTGATTAAAGATAATGCTGTATATTCTTAATCAAAAACAAAAAGAAGGATTTCTTGCCAGAGACAGAGAGAGAAAGAGCTGTTTACCAAGTATCAGCAGTTAAACAGAAGCCGATAGAACAGACTTTTTAATTAATATATAATCTTTTACAATTTATTACAAGTATATACTTAAACGAAGTTGTAACAATGAATTATTAAAACATAAGGAAAAGGAATGAAGGTAACTAAAGGGTTAACTAATAGTGGCTTACGCGTGAGCACATGAGGTCTGCCTCACCTTAGAAAAACCAGGAGCTTGATTTTCCAAGGTTAGAATGTGGTAAATGAGTAATGAAAACCCTCTAGAAAGCAAGTATAAACTAATGGGAAAGACCAAACATTCCTCCTATGAAGTGGTGCTAAGATCAATAGAAAAGTCTGTAGATCACCCCCATTTACAAGGTAATATTCAGGTAAATGAGAGAATCAAAAGGATTCAGAAAACACTGGTGGCACTAGTTGATTGGATGAAATAATAAAACTATAGAGATTAAGAGTGTGACCCCCCCCCCACCCCCATCCAGTGCAGAAATACAGGTGAGATTTCTGTCGAGGGTTGGTTGTCCACCCGCGAGACAATGGCAGGTTCGCTGTGCCACCAAGGCAACTACAAGTTCGCAGTCTCATTGCATAACGCGTCTGTCAATCAATGGTTGATGCAGGGATCACTTTAATCCAGCCACTGATCTGGCCCGTTTGTTTTTCTTTTCTGTCTCCTCCTCCAGGATGAACCAATCTCAGCCACTGGACCAACTGGATGAGGAGGACTATCTGTTCCTGAACTGAAGAAGAGAGCCAAGGCAGGACGGCTGATAATGTCACTGCTTGTTTGCTGTCTGTGTGTATTAAAGTGTAGCTCCCATTTCAATAAATAACCTAACTATTCCTGTTTTGAATAAAATAAAGTGCTTTGGTTTGACTCCATGTGAGGCATATTTCAGGGCTGTTATTCTGCAAAAGAAACGCATTAAAATAGGTTTCAGACACTGTGTTTGAGAAAAAAAACTTTTGAATTTCAAAGCGAACATCTTAAAAACTGAAGATATGTCATTTATGTGTTTTCGGTTATGTCAATGCTTTATGTTTGGTTGGGGAAAATACAAAATGTCTTCCTGTAGGAAATTGTAGGCAGCAATAAAAATATCCAAACTATAAAAGATAAATATCTTTGAAGACAGAGATGTATACTGTTTAGAAGCAAATAACATATGACGTAACTGACATCCATTTGACAAAAGGTAAGGTCTACATGTGTCCCCAAAAATGATGTTCATGACATGTAGCTGTATCAGAATCAGGTGTGCAAGAGTTTGATTCTAGAAAATCCATAATGTGGTCCCTTATAAAAAGCATATGAAATATTAAAAAGCTGCCCGTAACATCCTGGCCTCTGATAATTCTCAGAAGCATTAACATCATTAATTAGAGCATTGGAACATTAGAACAAACTGTCGGCCATGCAGCTTAATAAACTCACCAATCCTATTGTTTTTGATTTTCCAAAATAACATTAAGTCAAGAACTGAAGATCCCTAACGTACTGGATCCTCATTTATAAAGCTTGTGTATACACAAAAAAAAGGTTCGAAAAGTGCTTATGCAACTTTAAACTTAAACATTGGTTTTTATAAAAGAAAGCTTAAAGGGGGAACATGTGTATATTTAGGGCGACTCTAACCCATTTGTATGCAATATTTCAGAGAAACTGGGAAATGACAACACCATTGATCAAGTAGAGAAATGCACCTAAACCAGCTAAATGAAAGCTGATATGAATATTAATACATATCACCAAACCTTTATTATAATGTATGTGAATTGATGTGGCAATCATATTACACCTCAAAAGTAATGAAAATGATGCATAGACTGCACTTTATTTCCGTTTTAAGAGGGCTAGTACTGGATATTTGCGTTGAAGAACTTTTTTCATTTTTCGTCAGCTACCGGTTTTCACTTCTCAGAAAAATGGCTGACAGTGCATTAATATCTCAGGCAAGCTTTACTCTGTCATGCCCACTGTCTGGAAGCCATTAACTGAATGGCAAGCCACTCAATCTAGTTTTCATATGGTGTGGGTACACATATAAAAAACATAACATGTTTTTGCCAACATAAAAAGGCAACTTGCAGCAATGTTTGCTTCTCCTAAAGTAACTGGAGCAGTATAGTGCTGCACTCATATTGCAAGAAGGGAATCTATTCAAAATGGAGCCACCTTTGTTAACTGTGAGCAGTGACATTCCATTACCGCTCAAGCCATTTGTGATGATGAAACTAACAAACATGGGTCAGTGGCCTAGGTCAACTCGTGATTCATTTATTTTGAGGCTAAGTAGCGTAGTCAGACATGATGGTACTGTACATGGTGGCTGGTTCATTGTTAAGGTAACTAGCTGAGCCTTATGACCTGTACAGCAATCACATCATTTCATTGGCCTAGGTCAGGGGTCCTCAATCACAGTCCTGGAGAGCCGCAGTGGCTGCAGGTTTTTGTTTTAACCTGGTTGCTTAATTAGAAAGCAATTCTTGCCTTTAATTTCATGGCTTGTTAGTGCTTTAACTCCGCTATGTCAGGTAATTCTCGTATCCTAGATTTTCTTCTCCTTTCTAAGGATATCATCCAAATGATTTGAAGGCTAAAATGGATGAGTAATTCTCAGTCCTTCAATTTTTTCTCTTTACTTTCCTTCCAAGTATTTAATTAAACCCAATAGTACATGGATAAATGCACACAGGTGTAAATGGTAACAAGCTAAATGGAGAAATGCTTGTCTCTTTTGTTGTTTGCATGTTATTGCTAATTAGAATTAAAAACCAAGAATACAGCTGTTTAAGACTTAAATAAGCAATAAGGGTTCACAATCTTAACGAGTGGGACAACTAAAGTGAAGCAGAAGTGTTACTTGAGCAATAACGGCTTCTTATTAAGCAATTGGGTTGGAGCAAAAACCTGTAGCCACTGCGGCTCTCCAGGACCGTGATTGAGGACCCCTGGCCTAGGTAATAGTGTCTATCTGCTCAGACACTGGTGCCTTACACCATTCCAAGGCCCCCAGAACACAAAGATGGGGTTTTATAATGCTGAGCGTGATCTTTCACTCTCAGTTGTGGAGCGCAGCCAGATACTGTTGAATACAGGTGGCAGGGTCTCAATTCATCAGGTGAGAGGCTGCTCTATTAGCCAATAAAGTCCTGCAACATGGTGATAGTGTATGTATTATGTTGATTAACACACTTAATATATGGATGTTTCAGGGCTGCATCTGAGGTACATTCACGTACACACATTTAAATGGTGATCATGATTTATGAAGGGTAGATTGCATAGAAATGTTCATATGGCGGGTTTTATAAATCTTTATTTTTCTTGGCCAAATGTACACATATTGGAGGTTCACTTATTTTTACAATCAAATCCACACAAAATTTTATAAATAAGGCCCCTGCTCTCCACTACACTACTTGGTGACTTATGTGTTGTCACACACGTGCGAGTTGGAGGCAGTCAAAGAGCCTAAAGGTGAGTGAATTATCGAGAGACAGAGGGTCATCACGTGGTACTTACCTGAATCTCTTTACCTCTACAGAAAATCAGAAGAAAAGTAAAGATCTCCATTTCAAAATGGTTGCGTCACTTCCGGTCAATTACAATGACATCACTTCCAGTTCCACAATCCTTCAATTCTGTCTACTTCTGATGACGTTGGTTCCGCCTCCTGTCTCCAATCATCACTTCCTGCCAACCATTTCCTGTCCCATCATTCCTTGTACTATAAAAATGCCATTTTGTCTTCAGTAAAACATTCTATGTACTGAAAAGTCTTTAGAATCCGTTTCTTTATTATTGTCTGGACGACAATATACGGGGATGATCCCCAAATCTTTATCTGTTTTGTTTGGAGTTATTTTCTTCAAGACTGATTTCTCACAGTGTTTATAGTTCTTTGTGTGAAGAAAAGCCTTCTGATGTGAAAAATTGAATAAACCTCCATACTTGCTGAATGCAGGTAACCACCAATTAGTACCGTGTGTGCATATAAGGAAGGCATAACACTTCCACTTTAAAGTCCATTAAACTATTCACTAATTAGGATTATAGTATTATCAGAAATTAATAAAAAATAACATGCAACTAAGATTTTAAAAACAATAGTTTATTCCATGTGTCGATAAATACACTCACCTAAAGGATTATTAGGAACACCTGTTCAATTTCTCATTAATGCAATTATCTAATCAACCAATCACATGGCAGTTGCTTCAATGCATTTAGGGGTGTGGTCCTGGTCAAGACAATCTCCTGAACTCCAAACTGAATGTCAGAATGGGAAAGAAAGGTGATTTAAGCAATTTTGAGCGTGGCATGGTTGTTGGTGCCAGACGGGCCGGTCTGAGTATTTCACAATCTGCACAGTTACTGGGATTTTCACGCACAACCAATTCTAGGGTTTACAAAGAATGGTGTGAAAAGGGAAAAACATCCAGTATGCGGCAGACCTATGGGCGAAAATGCCTTGTTGATGCTAGAGGTCAAAGGAGAATGGGCCGACTGATTCAAGCTGATAGAAGAGCAACTTTGACTGAAATAACCACTCGTTACAACCGAGGTATGCAGCAAAGCATTTGTGAAGCCACAACACGCACACCCTTGAGGCGGATGGGCTACAACAGCAGAAGACCCCACCGGGTACCACTCATCTCCACTACAAATAGGAAAAAGAGGCTACAATTTGCACAAACTCACCAAAATTGGACAGCTGAAGACTGGAAAAATGTTGCCTGGTCTGATGAGTCTCGATTTCTGTTGAGACATTCAAATGGTAGAGTCAGAATTTGGCGTAAACAGAATGAGAACATGGATCCATCATGCCTTGTTACCACTGTGCAGGCTGGTGGTGGTGGTGTAATGGTGTGGGGGATGTTTTCTTGGCACACTTTAGGCCCCTTAGTGCCAATTGGGCATTGTTTAAATGCCACGGGCTACCTGAGCATTGTTTCTGACCATGTCCATCTCTTCATGACCACCATGTACCCATCCTCTGATGGCTACTTCCAGCAGGATAATGCACCATGTCACAAAGCTCATATCATTTCAAATTGGTTTCTTGAACATGACAATGAGTTCACTGTACTAAAATGGCCCCCACAGTCACCAGATCTCAACCCAATAGAGCAACTTTGGGATGTGGTGGAACGGGAGCTTCGTGCCCTGGATGTGCATCCCACAAATCTCCATCAACTGCAAGATGCTATCCTATCAATATGGGCCAAAATTTCTGAAGAATGCTTTCAGCACCTTGTTGAATCAATGCCACGTAGAATTAAGGCAGTTGTGAAGGTGAAAGGGGGTCAAACACCGTATTAGTATGGTGTTCCTAATAATCCTTTAGGTGAATGTATACAGTTGCTCTTATGATTGTGATTCAATTACTATTAATAGTTATCCAAGCTATAGCTTCCAACCTCTTCTTCACTTTGATAGTGCGCTCTTTATATTTTTGTTAATCTAACCATCATTTTTAAGCCTGAATAATCCAGTTCTATAGTTGTAAGAAGCCATTGCCAAACCTGGACAGGGTGCTGCAGATCAAACTATGTACACACCTACACAATCATTATTAGGTCATCATTTGACCTAACATACATGTCCTTGGGATGTGGTTGGAAAACCAAAATACACAGAGAAAAAGTCATGGAAATATGCAAAACCTCAAGTGTAGTGGCAGAGTAGGGTACCAAAACTTGCTTCCTGGAGCTGCACTAGTGCTAATCACTGTGCCACCATTTATTGTCTAGTTTACGTATATATAGAAATAGCCATGCTTTGCATTTAACATTCTACACTACCTATTGCCATTACCCCAAATTTGGGAATACAATAAATATAATTATTATTATTACTATTTAGTGCTTCTGTTATTTTTGTACATTTGCAAATGACATTTTCACCACAAAATGTTTATAGGAGGTACAAGTTTATATTTATTCAAACATTAATGCTAGATTTTTGTTTGGAAAGGAATTACTAAGGACAGCAAGTGGTGCCCATTGACAACGGGTATACTGCATACAGTATATGTAAGATTGTAAATACTGCCAAAGAGAACTACTGCCATTGCACAGAGTCATTACCCCAGAGCTTTGAGTAAGAGGTACTGCACATAGGCAGGGAGGCTAGGATATGACTTCTTAGCCATTAGAAGACAGCATGTAAGCCATTAAAGGTCTGGTGGGCTTCTGCAGCCTGCAGCAAACAGCAGGCAGTCCAAGAGCAATATCTGGGTTCCTGGAGCTAAATAGTTTTATCTGTCTTTGATTGAGCAATATGTGTACTCAATTCACAGAAGTTCACAGTATAGCAAAACCTGTTTTCATTATTTCTTAATAATCAAAAGAATAACTTATCCCAAGCTAGTAATGCATTATGTTGCTTGTGACATTAATCAAATCTTACTTAAAAGATTGCAAGGAAAAATGTACATTTAAATTATAGAATTAAAAAAGAAATAAAATAATTGAGTGTTATACTGTATAAAAAATTAAAACAACAATGTACAATAGGTATTTGGTTGCTAATTATTTCAAAATATGTATAATCATAGTTCAACTTTCCAGTAGGTCACATGTTTACCCATTGTAACTAAACACTTGTATGTGTATCCTGCCAACACATTTTGTTTTGTGGATGCCAAGACTCATTATGATGCCTTGTATTTAAATTAGTCTGTAGTAAGAACAGGTGCCCTCTTCTTCACACTGAGTTGCACTTTGTCAGTTGTTTTCCATATCAAGTCCACATAGTTTACTCAGAATATTTTACTTTTTACATCCAGATTTTAATACTTTTTCACTGTTATTCATGTATATTACTATATTATGAATTGCATTTTTCATATATCTTAGATTTTAAGCAATGGGATATTTATTATTACACTTAGTAATAAAATATAGGTCACCTGATGTGAATAGAATACAACTTCTTTCCCACATTGTTAGTGGCTGCGAAGAGACACCTTCAATAGTAAGCAGCATAGGAAGTAGTAACATGCCTTGGTAAGCGGGCAGAGGTAAGTTGTATCAGCCTTCAGTCTTTAAGGGACACCCATATTGTCTGCTCAGATCAAAGGTAGTGAGCCCCTATCTGGAGTAATAAGGAGTGATAAGCTTTGCAGGAATCACTCATAATAAGTGGATATTGTGGGTTTATTTATGCGTGAGCATGTGCTAAACACAGGATGAATGAGAGTAGGACAATCCATAAAGAACTTGGTAAGTACCACCTATTCCACAATAAAACACATTTGTTGGGTTATTACAGGCGAAATATGTCTGATTTGAAAGAACCCATAAAAACTTACACCTTTCATTCCACCACCCTGTTACCACTTGGATGCCTGCCTTCCTCCCATCCTTCCTCAGTCAAGTGTTTAGTGGTACTTAAAGTCATTTGATACAGGTATACACCAAAACTAATGCTTTCTGAGATTCCACCAAAAGAAAATGCATGGACTCATGTCTTATGAAGTAGTTTATATTTTATCATGTTTGGAACTTACAGCCTATTGTATTCTAAATTTTTGACGTACTTTTAATTAAATCAATATACATTGAGTCCCTTTCATAGAATATATTGACTATATTTTGTTTTGACTATAAATTACTTGGTCATTCATGGCTTCCATTTTCTTTTTTGTGATCAAATTGGCTTCTATTTTCACAATAGCACAGTTTAATTTAAAAAATTGACTATATGCTTAAGACTTGGAACTAGGTCATTGATTGCTAATGTTTTGTTCCTGTATATTTTATTTGGCGGTAATTAAGTACTGCTTCCACGGATTCTGCCATTGTAAGATATATGTAACTCTTATTAGCCAAACTCTGCTATAATATTTGTTTTTGCTATACTAATGCAGTTTCATCTTGGTATTTCTAATGACTGTTAGTCTAATATAATAAAATATATTTTCAGTCATTTTAGTGCTGAGCCCTAAAACATTAGACTTGCTGGCTTAGTGAAGCAGACAACTTCAAGAGTATACTGCTGTGCATTTGTTGTGGTTTAATTTTTGTACATTATTTTCTTTTATTATAAAAATGCTTTTTCTTTTTAATTTTTCAGAAAGGTTTTTTTTTTAATGTTTGTTAACTGTTTTGTAATTCTCCTTTTGTCGTGTTTCAGCCAGGGTTCCTCCTCTGGCTAGGGTTCAAATCTTTATTTTATATACTTTTTGCTCAATATTTATTCTTTTGTATACATTAATATTGGTTGTGTTTATTATTTGCTTTTTTATCTACTGATATATTTATATATAAAATCCTAAGCCTAGAAGTGCAACGATTTTATGTGATGTTTTTATGTCACTTTTTTGTCATGGTTTAAATCGGGCTTATTTTAAAACCTACATATATATGTTTGGTGTCATTCTTTTCAGAATTTATCGAACTTTAATATGATGTTGTTAGATTTTCAGATTCATATTCCATTTTTAAATTATAAACTAAAAAATATCAAGACCTCACGTCCCGTGAGACAAGACATTGTGCCAAGAGATTTAACCACGTCCAGGACCGGAAATAAAAGACAAAAAGTAGGACAGCTGCTGTACAGGCTTTTAAATGTTCGAAGTGCTGCACGAGATGAAGATTACGCGGCATGTCAGCAGCAGCAAGCCAGCAGCTGATCGAGGAAAAAGGAGGTAAAAAAAAAAAAAAAACTCTATTTATTTCCCATTGTATCACTGTTTAAGAGGGGTTTTGAATGAGTAACCACATCTCCTTGGGGTGCGTTCAGCCCCCCTCTTCACAACGCAAGCGGCAGAGATGCGAAGTGGCTGGTGCATACCGCAGGCTGGTGGGAATGGCGAGCAAAGTGAACAGGGGGCAAACCCCCTAGTTATGACTATAAAATTCCTGGGTTATGTCCCATGTTTTTTTGTGAGAGGTTCCCCAAGAGGCGGGACACTTACCAATCAACGCCAGCAACTGCCTTCTGCTGTGTAAATCCGGAGGGTTTCCCATAGTTCTTGGCAGTCTATTTTGAATGCCCCAGGAAGTTTTGGGTGAGTTCTGTATTTTTTGCTTTACCTTGTGCTTATTGTTACTTAATCACCTCAATTTGTGAGGGAGTTGGTATCGAACTCACAACCTCTTGATTACAAGTCCGCAGTTCCTACCACTGCACCTGCTGTATTACCCTCGTGCCTTTTGTGAAAGTGTTTATTTGATATTTGGACCTCAGCCTTCACACATTATACAATTCATGTGTTTACATAGATTGTTTTGGACACGGAACACACATGAAATTATTGTCCCTATACAGCTCTAGGTAGCTCACTCCCAAATAATCAAGGCTTGAGCTGAGAGAACTTCTTGCCCTTTCTTTGGCGGCTGAGGTTGGGTTGGGGTGGGGGGGGGGGTGTTATGGGAGGGGGTGGTATAGCAGGCTGCTTGCTACTTGTGTTGATCGACACATTTACAAGACAAAAGACGCTGAAGGAGAAGTGCAAAGGGATTTAAGGTGCAGCCAGAATTACAAGTTTTTTCGTAGGCTTTGATAATTCTAGTGTGAACCATATTAGACTTCTAAAATTACCATCTACTCACTTTTTGAACCTATGGGTTCTTATTCCTATTGCACCTGTTTTTTTCAGTTCTAGTTTTGGTTGGCAACAGAAAAAATAGAATTCACTCTGTTCAGGTAGCTCAGTTATCCAACTTGTTGTATGTTCCACAACAACTTGCTCTAGCATTTATTCCTGCAGGGAATTCTGTAAAGTTAGCTGTCTTCAACATTAGAGTGCTTGCAAATATTTTTTAGTAAATTATATTATCACAGTTTATCAGCTTGATTTCATGGTTTTAATTGATATGTGGTTAGACAACTATTGTAATGCCGTCATTCTGGTGGAAACTGCATGACCCAATTTTAATTTCTTAAATGTTTCTTGATCCAACAGGAGAGGTGGTGGTGTAGCAGTTTTATTATGGGATACTTTTTAATATAAACAGGTGTTATTTGGTGATTTTGATTCCTTTGAGTATATGTGTGCAGTAATTAAGCACTCACCTCAGATCTTACTGCTGTTTATAGGCCTCCAAAATTTTCTGCTGACTATATTAATGATTTCTGAGAACTCTTGTGATTTATTGCTACAGATTTTGACCACTTTGTTATTACTGGTCATTTCAAAATCCATATTGATGATTCAAATGATAGTTTTGCTAAAGTTTATTTTCACTATTTAACACTTTTAATCTGGTACAGCATGTGAATGGTACTCATGCACATGAGGGCACACATTTGATTGGGTTATTAGATAAGGTCTTTGTATTCCCACTGTTAACATTAAAACATGGCAATGCCAGACCATTCTTGTATATTCTTGGAGAAATAATTTTGTTCTGATATCCAAAACAGATATGTTGTGTTAAAAAAGATACATAACGGATAACACTGCTGTTCTATTCACCAGTGCTTCACCTAAGACTGATAATTTAAATGCAGAGTAAATAACATTCTTGATCATTTTAGCATGAAAATTTTAAGGATTATTGATACTATAGCGCTTGTTAAGAACAAAACCATCTCTAGCAAGCAGAAACCACCACAAAATAGCGCTTCACCAGTCCTTAAAAAAGAAAATGTAGGAAGGCTGAATGTAAATGGAGAAAACATAAACTGCAGATGTATTGCCACATCTGTAAAGAATGTTTAAGCAGTTAGAAGTTATATTTCTCTAGGATCATTAATAGAAACTGCAATAATACACATGTCCTGCTTGTCATTATTGATAAATTAACTAACCCTCAATCTAAATCAGCCTCTGATAAAGTTTGCTTTATTTTTCTGCTGAAAAATTGGAAACGTTTTAACAGCCATGAATTCAATTCAGACAAACACAGATCATCCAATATCCGTAGCACCTATTAGGATAAATATGCCCATTTATCCATGTTTAAAGATATTGACACCAATACCTTTCGGGAGATTGTGCAGTGCTTGATCTTATACCTGCAATCTTGATATTTTGCCTACAGGCTATTTAAAAATTGTTTTTGGTAGTATAGCGTAGACTTACTGCAAATAGTAAATGCATCAACTAAAACTGGAATATTTCCTAAAGCATTGAAAACTGCTATTATTAAGACCCTTTTAAAGAAGAGCAGCCTGGATGTTACAGTACTTAATAACTATAGACCTATTTCAAGTCTTCCTTTTATAGGTATTACTGAAAAAAGCTGTCTTACAACTCAACAAATTTTTAAACTCCAGTGGCTGCCTTAATGATTTACAGTCTGCCTTCCACCAAAATCATAGCACTAAAACAGCACTTATTAAAGTTTTAAATTATATTCATTTATACACAGACTCTGGAAAAATAACAGTTCTGGCATTGCTAAACCTCATTTCTGCCTTTTATACTTTCGACCACGGAATACTTTTAGAAAGTTTCAAAAACTGTGTAGGATTATCTGGAGTAGCTCTCAGCTGGTTTAAGTCATATTTAAAAGGCAGGGGTTACTTTGATGAAATTGGTGATTATCAGTCTAAACAGATAGAAGTAACATATGGAATACACAAGGTTCTGTTTTGTGTCCTCTTTTATTTAATCTTAACATGCTCTCATTTGGTAGATTGTTACAAGGCAGCAAGATAAATTACCACAGTTATGCCGATAATGACCAAATTTATTTTCCTCTTTCTCCAAATGATTTCAGTTCTGTTGATTCACCGTGTGATAGCCTACAGCTAATTAACATCTGGATGCAACAAACTTTCATTAAATTAAACAAAGATAAAACTGAAATTATACTATTTTGCAATAAACAAGAAAGACTTAAAATTGCTTCTTATTTAAAACCCAAGGGACTAAAGGCTGAAAACCAAGTCAAAAATCTTGGGGTACTTCTGGATGCAGATCATAGTTTTAGTAATCCTATTAAATCACTAACTAAATCTACATTCTACCATGTGAAAACCATTTCTAAAATCAGAGGTTTGATGCCAAAAAAATCGAGAAACTTATCCATGTCTTTATTTTCAGCAGAGTAGATTACTGCAATGCCCTTTTCTCTGGTCTACCTAAACAGATTATTCAAAAATTGCAGTTTGTTCAGAATGCTTCTGCTAGAATGTTTAACAAAATTAAGAAAAGAGAACATATTACTCCAGTACTAAGATCATTACAGTGGCTTCCAGTTAGCTACAGGACTGATTTTAAGATACTGGTTTTAGTATAAAAGTCACTAAATAGCTTAGGACCAGAATACATCAGAGCCAATAAATCTCTTAGATCCATAGGAGCTGGACAGCTGGTTATACTCAGAGAACAAAGTGAGAACAAAACAAGGTGAAATAGCTTTTAGTCACTATGCATCACAAAAATGGAACAATCTACCAAAACATGTTAGACATGCCCCAACAGTAGAAGCATTTGATTCAAAATTAAAAACATTTTATTTTCCTGTGCATTTGATTATGTTATTAAACTGTAACACTGCTGTGTCACTATTTTATTTTCTTAATTTTATGTATTATTTTAATTTTCTGTAATTTTCCTGTCTTTCTAATTATCCTTTGGCTGTATCTTTTTATTTTATTTTATTCTTATTACCGTAGATCCCGGAATACAAGCCGACCCGGTATATTAGCCGATCCCCTTCTCTACCGACTAAATTACATGTATTTGCCGATGACCGGTATTTAAGCCGACCCCCTTCTCCAAGCAAAATTTTCTAAATTTCCTTAAAAGTGTTTCTTCGGGTATATTTATAATGTTTATCGGCAAGAATTTGAGACTGCCGACATTTTTGATGAAAAACAGGAAGTGTTTGCGGAGAAGTTTGGTAAATTGGAACCTTTGTGTTGAAACTGTATACGCAAATACGGTACATCGGCGGGTGGATTTCCGGAGACTTGTTATAAATTTGATTAACTTAAATACGCAATACAGTGGACCCTTGACTTACGAACTTAATTCGTTCGCAAAGGCTAACCCATAATGCGTTCCGAACCTCCCACTGCAACACTTCCTTAACCTTTTCATAATAAAAAACACCAATAATTTTTCTAATGTACTAACCAAAAAGTTATAAAAAGTGCCTAGCCTACTTCGATTAGGCTAGGAGCATGGCGGCGCGCAGTGGCTCAGGGCTCTCCTTTTCAGTGCACTTTTTTGTTGTTTTTGTACTTTTTTTTTGTCCTTGTTTGTGCACGATCGGTTCGGCGAACATCCGCTACACCATTCAGAACCTTATAGACATCGGTGTCCAGAGCCAGACATCTGTTTTGAGTGTTTTTCATCACACGCACAACATCCCAGACAACATAGCGAGACCAGCGGGCTCTCCGTGGTTTGTTGTCGGGTCTAAGAGACGACACAGACGGAGGAGGGAAAGAAAGCAGAAGCGGGGCCACAGATACGGCGTTATGCTAAGGCTAAAAAACAACCATACAAGCCCTATACAGAACTTTTTTCTGCACTGAAGGAGCTGCTTTTAATCTCAATGTAGATGCGTATAGTAACATTAAAAGGCATTCTATTCTAGAAACAATTTCATACTGTACTCACCATTTAATTTGACATCTTTGGGCTGCAGGAAGGGAGGAGGAGGAGATATTTCCACACAATGTCCATCTTCGTTTCGAAATTACATCCACAAACACATGTATCTGGGCTCCGACTGACGCTACTAACGCTCTCGGTTGTTTGTTTACAATCGCGCAAGCGGATACACGTGACCGCATCCGTTTCGTAACGCAAGATGTGGATTGTAAATCAAAATAAAAAATTTTATTTTAAACTTCCCGATAATTTATTATAAATTTTATTAATAAAATCAACAACTAAAACACTTTTTTGAATAAATTCTTTATTTAATTTAAAGTACCGGCATGCAAAGTTACTTCTTCATCTGAAAGATGGACTAAAAGGCAGAATTCTACGTGACCATCATCATCAAGCCTTTCCGTGAGAACCCTAAATCCAAAGAGGACTGTTTCATTTATGTTAGGTAGAATGCCCAGTGGGGACTGGGCGGTCTCATGGTCTGGAATCCCTACAGATTTTATTTTTTTTTCTCCAGCCGTCTGGAGTTTTTATTTTGTTTTTTCTGTCCCCCCTGGCCATTGGACCTTACTCTTATTCGATGTTAATTAATGCTGATTTATTTTGTTTTCATATTGTGTTTATTTTTCTATTCTTTATTATGTAAAGCACTTTGAGCTACTGTTTGTATGAATATGTGCTATATAAATAAATGTTGTTGTTGTTGTTGAAAGATGGCTCTGTGGTTTCGTCATTATTTACTTCCGTATTCATCGGCAAAACCGGCACTGCGCTGGAAATCTTGAATCTGAAATGATACTCGTTGTATAAACCGACCCCCAAACTCCAAGCCAAAAATCTAGGACGAAATTCTCGGCTTGTATTCCGGGATCTACGGTATGTAAACACGTACCTAAAGGTATGAAATGTGCCATATAAATATTTTTTTTGCTTTGGTCCTTTCTTCTTTGTATAATTTTGATTACTTGTCCTTTTTTTCGTTGTCTGTTTTGTGGCCCATTCTCTTTTGCAGATACCTTGCCTAATTATTGTATTGCTCATGGTCATTGATCAATCAGTTTAATTAAGTTTTGGATTTCACTGTTCCCCTTTCCCTTTGCTTCTCTATTATTTCAGAAAACACAACATGTTAATTTCCTCAACTGTTCTCAAGAGGTTAAAATCAATTCTATAAATAATGAAGTTTTGCCATAGAGATGCTCAGGGCAGTACCAGGGACCAAGCCAGTGACTACTGGCCAAAACTTTCTAAGGGCATATGGTTATGACAAGAATTGTCTTAACTACTGTAGCATGCATGATGGAATAAAAAGGGCATTAGGAAGTACCAAAACTAATACTGGACCACAAAAGTCAAGTGATATACAGTAATCACAGACAAACTAAAAGAAGATGGGGTGAGTGCTATAAGTAACTCAGGAAGAAATCATAGATCTCACAGTTGCAGACATCAAAAGCTTAACACTTTGAGCCACATATCATGTATGAAAATGTGCTATAGAAATGAATGTTGCTGTTGTTGTCATTAAAGGACTTGACAAATTACTTCCTCTAGAGGACCTTAGAAAGGCCACTGAAATCGTTATCATTTCATCTGAAGTCATCAACGCTGAAAACCACACAGCATGTCTTAACCACTTTCCTATGTCAGTGTTGGGAAGAAGCATGTACACAGATACATTATCTTCAGGGATGGAACATCAACTGTTGTCATTATTTTTCAATGTGGGAATTACAAAGCAACTACTGTGAGAAGCAATAACATGTATATATGGTATTCATTAATACTGAAAAAGGTACAGTATTTCATCAGAAAAGGCCCTTTCTAAAGTTACTTAGAAAACATGATGTTATCAAAGACTCCTCTGCAGTAACTGCATGTTTTTAAATGCAGGATTTGTGTCTTTGTTAGTTTTTTTAGTTTTGTAGCCTCCTCTTCTCTTATTTAAATGACACAAGAGATGTGTCCTGTGACAACAATTTTTAAAAAGTTTGTGCAGTTAGCAGTAGTTATGTTATATATGGTGGTGTTTCTGGTATCTCTCAGTCGGATAAACTTCAATAATCTTTAGTGATACTTAGTTTGCAATTCAGGTGGTAAGTTTTGTTTTTGACATTTATTTTAGTTTTTTGTTGTTGTGGTTCCTCACATTTCTTTTTGATCTTCTGGTTTTGACCTAGAGTGGCCTCCTGCTATAATTCTCATCTTGTGGTATTTTTTCTTGTTTTTTTCTTCACTCTTAGAATAATACCTTAGAGACACAGTCTTGTAACATTCTTTAGGTGATCACATCTCTTTATGTTAACATTGTAGGCACTGACCAATATGATGACTTATCCTTGGAAACATTTTAAGTCAAGTCAAAAAAAAGTCGGATGTACTTGCTTCATTGCACTCCAGTGTCAGGTTCTTCTTGCTACTGTAATGTGTGTTCAGCTCCTTTGTTTAATGTTAGTTCACATAGAAGAATGTTGTGTCAGGAACTTTGTGATCTCCATTCTCCATAAAAACATGAAATTGAAAGTTACTCTTAGTCATTACTACAAACAACCTGAAGCAAGTAACAGATAAACAAATGTGTAATTTTTAGGCTGAATATTCCTTTATTAGAATTGTATAGTTTTTAATAGTTTTGTGT
Source organism: Polypterus bichir lapradei (assembly GCA_026402145.1). Lineage (NCBI taxonomy): Eukaryota > Metazoa > Chordata > Cladistia > Polypteriformes > Polypteridae > Polypterus > Polypterus bichir. The sequence goes on along the minus strand of JANRMT010062818.1, from coordinate 8,430,199 downwards.
AATTCATTACGCTCTGTATATGGGCTAGTGTCCTAGTGTAGGCTTGGTTCCTAATATTATGGTGTACGGATTATTTTCTTCTTAACCAAGTTCTTTTTGTACTTCAAGGCTGATTCCTTTTTATAGTGCCTTGTACAATTAACTCAAAAAACAAGCATTCTTTTTCTTGCATAATATAGAGATAAGCCTATCATTTTATTTGCAAATCAAACATGAGCTATTACATGTGGTACAAAGCCATGAACATCATTTCTATTCTACAAATACAGTATTTAATTTTTCTCAACACATCCTTGTATCTAGTGTGAATTAAATTTTTTGATGTAGTTTTTGTGTGAAAAGCCTCCAGGATACTATGATGCAGTGCTAGAAGCTGAGTAGAATTCTGTGTTAACATGTATGGTATTATATTTATAGTGAATGTACCTTCTTAATTTCTTTTTTTTTTTTACATTCCAAATTTAACATTCCAGCTACACATTTCTTTCACTATCTTCAAATCAGGAACTTTGTTAAACAGAACCTTCCCAATTTTCCCCATCTTGCACCCTCATCCATGCTGGAAAAAATATTGCTCAATCTCAAGGACCACCATCTCTACAATATATAAAATCATTTTACAATCCCTCCCTTTCAAAGATCCAAGAGGATACTGGGAAAAAGATCTCTCAATTAATATATCAGAAAAGGAGTGGAAAGTAGCAATGCAGAGAATTCATTCGAGCTCCATATGCGCAAAGCATACAATTATACAACTCAATATTATATATTGAGCACATCTGTCTCGTCTAAAACTCTCCAAAATGTTTCCAGGGCATGATCCAACCTGCAAACACTGCAACCAAGTCCCAACCTCACTGGGTCACATGTTCTGGGCCTGCACCAAATTAACATTATTCTGGACCAAAATTTTTAATTACCTTTGAGACAGCCTTGGTCTCAGAATCCCTCCTAACCCACTAACAGCTGTGTTTGGGGTTCTTCCGGATGGGTTTAAAGTGGAGAAAGACAAACAAATTGTGATTGCATTCACTACACTTTTGGCACGCAGACTTATTCTGATAAACTGGAAGAACCCAAACTCTCCTCTTTTAAGTCAGTGGGAAACCGATGTGTTATACTATTTGAAATTGGAAAAAATCAAATACTCAGCTAGAGGATCCGTTCAGACTTTTTTCAAAACATGGCAGGATCTAATCAGTAATATTTTAAAATAAGCTCATAAAGCACGGAGAATTTATTAATTTAGGTATGGTTACAAGCCTTAAATTTCACACTGTTTGCCTTGCTCTCTCTTTGTCAGGGGTGGGGATCGATTTGTCCTGAACTCAATTTTTCTTTTTGTAAAAACTAGATTGATTTGTATGGATTGCAATAAAATTAATAAAAATATACCTTCTTAATTTCTATATGAAACATTTATATATTTCAGATTCTAGCATAAAGTGTTGCACTTCCTCATCCATATACAGTACATTGAATACATGTTATAAATCTGAGTTATATTTTTAGTGTTCCCCCTTTGGCTTTAAGATAGTTATGCTTAGTCTTAACTAGGTCTTTTAAGAACATCTAATAGCATGCAATAGTCTTGAATGTTGCTTACCTAACTACACTGTAAATTATCATTTACCATCAATTTAGCTAGGAGATAGTTTGGGGTTTGTGATATGGATTTTGAAGCTACTGAAAGTAATTTACACATGGATATCATTCATTTTTTAAAAGATTTTAAATAGCCTAGTAATTTATTAAACTGAAAATGAATTCATTAACAAAATTTTACTTGAAAAGGTACTGCAGAAAGATTTCAAGACAATTGAGGAGGGATGGTCGGACTAGATGTAGGTTTTCAATGTTAATGAAACAGGACTGTTATGGAAATACATAGCACACCACATATTTATCTCCCTAGAAAAAAAAGAAATTAGCCTGTGTTAGAAGCTATAAATGAATCTTTTTTACATTTGTGCTTGAAGCAAACATGGCTCTCATAGTTACAGGCATGGGTGATGCACTTAATCACTGAAATGGTTGCTTAGTCTGCTTTAATGAAAAGAAACCTGGTGGCATAAAGAAGCCACTGGGGCTTTACAGAGAGAAATTACACAGTAATGTTCAGTCATGTTTGCAGGAATACTTTAGGAATTAGTATATCAGCATGGTGATTTATCTACTGTCTCAACCAAAGATGGATCAAAATTAGTTCATTACAAAATGCAGATAATAAGTAACTAATAATTCTGTAAAAAAAAAAAAAAGTATTTATTTATTATTATTAATAATAATAATAAATGCTTTTTTCTGCATAGCACCAAAGCACTTATTATCATTTTACGAAACCTTTTATGGTAACAAGATGAACAATAGCTCTGAAAATACTGCTATACTTAATTTCAATGTTGTGATAACACTTCAATAGGTATCATATGTGCTGTGCAACACTTATATAGTAACTTAGTAGTAACTTAGTAGTAAGGCAATTCAATATGTAGATCAATTTGATATTTCATACAAACTCATTAATTTGGTTATATTGCATTTGAGCAGTATTACTTTAATACTCGTAGTTTCTGTTATTTTTGAGATGAAATTTAAACTTTTTTTCTATATTGAGGTCGCCCTTTTGAACCCCCCTGATATTTACTGCGCGGTGAGGCATTTGTACTCCATCAACATTAATTATTTCCAGAGACATAATTTTGTCTATTTTTCCAGCGAATCGCGCACAAAAGCAAGGGAACGATGGGAGCACCAGAACTCACACCATGTTGCTTCATACCGCAAGCTGCAAGTAGTAAGTCTGTGATAAGTGGAATACCGCTACGCTTTCCACTCACGGGACGGAAGGACAATCCCGACCACTTTTATATAGTAAGAAAGAAGAAGAAATCGCACAGTCTGGAGTAGAAAATCATCTTTTACCTGGAAAAACAAAACTACAAATCCCATCGTGCATTGCAAAATGGACGGGGCGTGTGTGAAACTCTGCGCCTGCGTAGCACTCACGGAACGGAAGGACAATCTCGACCGCTTTTATATAGAAGGATTTTGCTACTGGTTTAAACAGTCTTTTTTCCCCTTGTGCTGTAATTTCAAGGACGGTGTAGATTTGCTCAGTTTGCTGTATTATTCTTTATCTGAGTTCACTTAATATCAAAGCCTATTGCTTTATGCAGCTTACTGTTATTAAGTGAATATTTTCTATTATCAGAAAAGTAATGTTGATAGGTATTGACTATTAGCAATGTAAATCATCAACTCAGCAGGTAGTTTTTAAAAGTCTGATTTTGAAATAATTCCATAATAATAATTTTGAATAATTTCTAGAGTTTTCCTTTCAGCACGAAAATATGCAGTTTTTTGCTGATTTTGGTTCATACTAGGTAATTGCCTTCTCTATGCTTTCCCTGTAATTATTATTTGAGAAACAATGACTCTGATTTTATGTAGTGAATTACCACAAGTCTAGCCTTATAGAGAGGAATCAAAATGCACCATGTTTTACAACTGTTCTGCAAAAATCACATATAAAGGTGCATGTGTTCAGTAATCCTAGATTGCGTTATGGACTGTAATTATGTCTAATTTCAGCAAGTTAAAGGGATGCCTAAAGAATCAAAATTTGATCATTTAAAATCAGGATTTGGAAAGGAAGGAATTCTTGCTGATCATAGTGGTGGAGAGTGGAAACATTTTACATGTTGTTTAAACATACAAATAGGAATTGCACTGAATTCTGTATAAGCGACAATGCCTTTGATCTTGAACTTGACAAGTTGACAAGCCCAACTTACTTTTATGAAGTTATTCTAATATTCCAATTATGTCTAATCTTTGTTATAGCACAAAAACTAATGCAATGGCCGTAGTGTGTTTTCTAGGTACAGTACGAAGTTGCCAGAATTTAATCAAGCTAACAGGTTTTGACCGTTCTGGGCTTGTATGTAATATTTCAGCATCAATATGGCATAGATACTAAGCCAAAGATTTTAAAATGTACATATATTCAAGCAGTTTCCATACAATATGGTCAATGTGGCATCATGATTGTACTTAATGCATTTCATCCTTCACTTGGATGTCATCAAAGTGACACTGTACATTCATTACATCAAATGCTTTTTGAAATATAGTACATGCTAATGTGATTTCAAATTACAAACCACATTATAATCCCTTTTCATTTTGTATGCTACAAGGAATATACAGTACACTACATATATAGTATGATACTACACCATGCTGTAATCAAAATAAATAGATAGATAGATAGATAGATAGATAGATAGATAGATAGATAGATAGATAGATAGATAGATAGATAGATAGATAGATAGATAGATAGATACTTTATTAATCCCAAGGGGAAATTCACATAATCCAGCAAAATATTGAGATTTCATTGGAAAAGGACACTTTTGTGCAAGTTAATTTTGAGTCCAGATATATTTTGAAATTCTATTCAGTTGGGGCTACAGGCACAGAATTTTGTGGGTCTGATATATATAGTACCATATCATCTGCATACAGTGATATTTTCTGTTCCAAGTCCTTTTCTGATAATCCCCTTTATCTCAGATGTTTTTCAAAAGTAAACAGCCAATGGCTCAAGGGTGATTGCAAATAGCAGTGATGACTGGGGGCGGGCATGCTTGTCTAGTACCACATTCTAGTTTGAAGTAGTCTGAAATAATATTAATACAAACTGAAGCTTCTGGACTGGTATACAGTAGTTTGATCCATGCACATATGTTTGGGTCGAACGCAAATTTGTGTAATGTAGTGAATAGATACCATATTGAATGCTTTTTCTGCATCCGAACATAATAAAATCTCCAGGGTGTTAGACTTTATGGGTGAATATATCAATCCTTCTAGCTACAACTTTGAAGAGTATCTTAACATCATTACTCAGAAGTGACATTGGTCTGTATGATGCACATTGTAGTAAGTCTTTCTTTTTCTTAGGAAAGATGGTAATTAATGCTTGGCGACCAGTTTGAGGTAGAATTTTATTGTCTCTGGCTTCTGTAAATGTTGCTAATAAAAAGGAACCTAATTCAATTGTATTTTTTTATATAAAAGGGTAGATTTCAGGGCCTTTTGGTTTCCCATTCTGAAGTGAGTTTATAGCGTCTAGTAATTAATTATGAGATTGTCAGAAGTTTATTCAATTCCTCTTCAGAGAAAGTATCTAGCTGTGGTATCTGTAATACATCGAAAAACTCATTAGATTATGTTTTGTCTTCTTTACACTGAGTAGAACATAAGGACTTGCAATAGTCTCTAAATGTATGCATTACATTTTTATGGTCAATGATTTTGTCTCCGCTTGTGTTGATAATTACTGGTATTGCATTGAGAACTTACTGCTTGTTGATTAGTTGAGCTAAGATCTTATTAGCCTTCTCTCGTTGTTCATAGTATTGATGTTGTGATTCAAAAATTAGTTCTGTTTCTTTTGTTGTGAAGAGGTTGAGTTCTGATTGCAAAGCATGTCTTTTCCTATAAAGTGCCTCATTTCGAAACCTGGCGTGTGAGATGGGTATGTGGGGCATAATGATGTGAGTGCCATGATCAGAGAGGCATGGTCAGAGATAACATTACCATTGTACTTGCAAGATTTGATTGTGGGCAAAAAATCATTATCTATAAAGAAATAATAAATTCTTGAGTAACAACGATGTGCTGGTGAGAAAATGGAATATGCTCTTGAGCTTGGATTTAGAAATCTCCAAGGGTCTCTGAAGTTGAGATCAGCTACAAACTGTGTAATTGTTTTTGTAGTCTTTGATGTAATCACCCCTGATGGTGAAGAACTATCCAAGTCTGGATTTAAAACAGTTAAAGTGTCCGGCCTTTATAATTTTATGAATGTTCACATTAGGAATGGTTGCAAATACATTATGGATGAAGTCTGTATCATCCACATTGGATTTGTAGATATTTATCAAAATCACTTTACAATTAAATAGATTACCCATAACGAACAAATATTGCCATCAGATACTTCATTTGATACTACAAATGAAATTGTTCTAAGTATTAAGATTCCCACACTTATAGTTTTCTTTGTATAGCTAGAGTGGAATATTTGGTCAGTCAAATCTCTTTGCAACCGAAACTGATCCTTGCTTAATAAGCAAGTCTCCTGTAAAATACTATCTTGGAGTTTGTTAGTTGAGAGAATACTTTCTTTCTCTTTAATTCATGATTGAGACCTTTGATATTCCAGCTCAGAAAGTTCACTGTTTGGTCATAGAGACATTACTTCTGAACCTTTGTTGACATTTTATAGTCTTAAGTTAAAGATAGTACTGTCTTGCTCCACTGACAGACTGAGGAGATCATTCCTCCCCCATACTATGCGACTCTTCAATTCCACCCAGGGGAGTAAATGCTAACATTACTCAAAGTTATTGTCTGCTTTTACATGCATTTTTATTACTATTTAATTTAATATTGTTTTTTGTATCAGTATACTGCTGCTGGATTGTGTGAATTTCCCCTTGGGATTAATAAAGTGTCTATCTATCTATCTGTCTGTCTATCTATCTATCTATCTACATTATTACAATAAGATACTGTAACTTTAAGCTTAATTTCCAATTTTGCCAGGAGTTATTGCTATGAATCTTATTGTTGTGTTGCCACTTACAATTGTGGGTGTAAGAAGGATAGATTAGAAATAGCTTAGTCTCTTTCTACAGCCCAGCCACCCCACATGAGGCTAGACTGCACTTCACAAAATCACAGTCCTCTGACATACTTAGAGACACAGCACGTCCAAAACAAAATAAGCCCCCCAGCAGCAGTGTAGAAGGATTAAAGTAGAGATATTTGTTGGAAATACACTCTAAATACTATAAACCAAGACTATAATCATAAAAAAAAACTTTTTAATCATTAACCCATGGATTTTTTCCACAGCATGACAACTTTTTTTCTATTACAACATATGACTTTTAGAAGGATCACTTCCATCTGCTACCTGTCCTCCACGGGCTGGCATTTCGCCACCTTCCTTAGCTGGTACCCAGCAGAATATTTTGGTTTCTAAGCAGTACAGGTAATGGTCAGTGGAACTCTCAATTGTGTACACATCTTTCATGTCATTACAATTTGGAAAACTTGCCTCTAAAAGGTTACTTTAACTTTGACAGTATGCAACTCTTTTGTTCTCTGATTGTTGTGAGACTTTCCTTACAAAGCACATGGTTGTTCTACTTTCCTGTTGGGACTGTACATGTTTGATTATTAAAGGCAAACTGTTACAGCCTATCCTGAATGCATGATCTATACAATTCAGATATATTTTAAAATATGTACAAACAATTAGTAGATTTATCTTAAAATAATATAACTATTTACATTTAACTAATGACTTTTCTAAAGTGTTTAATATTCACAATGAAAGGTACTATATAAAGACTGATTAGATTTCTTTATACTATGTCATACTAAACTCTTTGCAGCTTCCTGGTGGTAATGTAAGATGGATTAGATAGCCTTTTACTTTGACAAGCTGTCCTACTCAAATTGTTTGTAGAATCTATTGTATCAACAGTAATAACTGTGCTTCCGCAGAATTTTTAAAAGAAGTGACAATAAGACATCAGTCTTTAGAAAGGAGTTAAGTGCTAATCAACCAGTTATTTTTCTTTAACATATTAAGTATGCAATACTAAATACATTTATGGATTTTATGGTCAAATAATGGCAGCAGTAATAAGAGTAACAAGCCTTTTGTGTTATGGTTACATTGATGCTTGCTTTATCACTTATTTTTCTCCTGCAACTCAGCTTTTTCTACATGCAAAAGAGTTCTAATTGTGTCCTGTGAAAAAGCATTTCATTATCTTCATTACATTTGTATTATTATTTTCAAACATTTGGCAAATATGTTAAGATGACAATTATAGTGAATGAAAACAACAGAGCATTTTGACACTTTGTTTATAACTTTAGCAAGAAAGAAGACTGATTACAGGCTGCAGATGATAAGTATTTGTATTTAATGTAGCAGAAATGGATTTTTGTAAAATAGAATATGTTTAGTTAATTCTAACTGAAGACTAAAATGAAAAAAAAATAGGAATTTAGATTTAGGTGTAGTAAATTGTTTTGTTCAAATAGAAAGACTACACAATTAATTTTTTTTAAAAAATATTAGCAATTGTAGAAATAAGTACAGTACATTAATGGGTGCTAAATCCTCAGTGCACCTTTCTGATCACATAATTCTATTAACTCCTTGGCCATTCGCAACTACCTTAAACTAACTGTTTAGCGGGAGTAAAAAAGAAGAAAGTGCAAGATGCAGATGATAGAAAAGATTGAGAAAATTGATTTAAAAAATGAGATACAGTAAATCCTCTCTGTCTGTAGATTTTGTTCCCATGGATTCACTTATCCACTATTACAGAAGTGTAACCCATTATGACTTCCATGGTCTAATCCTGTTTATTCAGAAAAAAATTCTGAGAGGACTATTGTGGAGCAATGAATTGTGAGATTGAGCAATAACACGCCTGTGATGTTTGGGGCTGCACAAGCACTATATTGAATGAGAGTTCTGAGATGGACTGTGAAACCATTGAACCCCATTTGTAAGGGGGACTGGGGTTTTCAAATGTTCCCCACGAATAAGGAATTTTCAATGTGACCTTTGTCCACACAGGTGGCGCAGTGGTAGTGCTGCTGCTTTGCAGTAAGGAGACTGTGGAAGATTGTTGGTTTGTTTCCCAGTTCCTCCATGTGTGGATAGCGCTTTGAGTACTGAGAAAAGCGCTATATAAATGTAATGAATTATTATTATTGTAAACACCATCCATTGCTAGTGCACATTTGATGGTTTAGTGTGGTCCTTTAATTGCAACTTCACTGCATTCAATTGCAGCCTCTGTTGGAGTGTCTAGAATAAAATTGAACTTGACTAAAGAGGAAGTAAAAGTCATACCAAGGTTTCAGTAGATGAACCTGCTTGAGGATTATTACTGAGCTTTGATGGGCCTCTCTCCATGCAACAGTCCTGCCACCAAAACCTAATCCAATTTTTCCCATAGGACCAGTGCTTTAGCATCTATGGTTTCTGTATTCTTAGCGTTTTTCAGATAACGAGAATTGACAGTAGCTTGTGCTTATTTCAAAATATTTTAAAATAGGCAGGAAGTCCTATTGAAAACAGGAAGTCGTTTTGAGATATCATGAATTCCTTTTAAATATATCTTGAAATATATTTATGACATGTATTATCAGATATCTAATTAATTTTAAGAAATCGTAAATGCATTACCTGAAAACTTCAAATGCATTTATACGGTATTCCTAAATGTTAATTTGGCTTGCAATAGACTTAAGATTATTCTTACTCTTTAAGTCCAACAATATTGAAGTAGGGGATGTTCCAACCCCTTTGTACTCCAATAGTATGTCTTCTTGTTTTTTTTTTTAATTTTACATTCAGAATTTCTCCATTAAGATTCTTTGCATAGCACTATCTCGGTATAACATAGCTATTATCAGTGATGGTTTTCTTAAAAGACTTAGCTTCCATAATTAAATTGAAAAACATATTACAGATTACAATCATTTTTAATTGGTTTATCTTACACAGTGTACTTCTGCACTTATTCTGTCTTTTGTAAGTTTCTTTTTCTAAAATGAGTAATACGTGTGTGTGTGTGAGATACGCAGAGGTCCTCTGTGTTTTTCCCAGTTGATTCTGGGGTTCGTCAGGGGTGTGTTCTTGCTCCTAATCTGTTCAATTCTTGTATGGACTGGGTGTTGGGCAAGGTCATGAGGTCCAGTGGCTGTAGGGCATCTGTTGGTGAAGAAAGATTCATAGATCTTGACTTTGCTGACGATGCTGTGATCTTTGCGGAGTCAATGGAGGCTCTGATCAGGACGCTCGAGAGACTGAGTGAGGAGTCTGAGTGTCTGGGCTTGCGAGTGTCCTGGATAAAAATCAAGATCCAGGCTTTTAATGACCTCTTGGGCACAGTCATCAGCAGTGTGACTGTTTGCAGAGAGAGTGTTGACCTTGTTGAGAGGTTTACTTACCTTGGTAGTGACATTCATGTCTCTGCTGACTCTTCCTGTGAAGTCAGTAGAGGGATTGGGAGAGCATGGGGGGGGTCATGAGGTCGCTGGAAAGGGGTGTGTGGCGCTCCCGATATCTATGCAAAAGGACAAAGGTCCAAGTCTTTAGAGTCCTGGTGCTTCCTGTCTTGCTATATGGTTGTGAGACATGGACACTATCCAGTGACCTGAGACGAAGACTGGACTCCTTTGGTACTGTGTCTCTCCAGAAAATCCTTGGGTACTGTTGGTTTGACTTTGTGTTAAATGAGCGGTTGCTTATGGAGTCCCGAATGTGCCACATTACCTGAATTGTGAGGGAGTGTCAGTTACGGCACTACGACCATATGGCGCATTTCCCTGAGGGTAATCCGGCTCATAAGATCCTCCTTGTTGGGGACCCGAGTGGCTGGACCAGGCCAAGGTGTCGCCCACGTAACATCTGGCTGCGGCAGATAGAGGGTCATTTCCGGAGGGTGGTACTGGACCGTATGTCTGCCTGGGGGGTTGAACACCGGGATCCTGAGTTGTTTTGCCATGTAGTGGGTGCGGCAACGCACTGTACCAGTGCATGCTCCCCAACTTGACTTGACTTGACTTGTGAGATTCCCTGCTGAGGTTCTCAACAGCACCATGCTGCATATAAGAAATTCTTATATAAGAGTAAAGAATGTTGATAGCCTTAATTACTTCTGAAGAGAAATTACTTTTAAGTGATTGATAAAGTACCTCTCACTTTAACAAAGGAAAGCAGTACTAGAGGTGAAGTAGCCAATAAGACAGCCCAAATTGAACTGAACATAGTATACTGTATATTAGGGGAGGCCTGGGAAAATTCCTTGATCAATTTGTTGCTACACTGTTCTACCAATTGAACATACTCTAAAAGTACAGATCAACTGTCCAGTCCCCTTGGCCATTAGATTAGTTCAGATTAGATTAGATAGATACTTTATTAATCCCAAGGGGAAATTCACATACTCCAGCAGCAGCATACACCTAAAGTTTTTATAATTAATTTTATACTTTCCCTACATCATATAAATATGTATCTGATTTATCTAAAAGTAAAGGTATAGCCGTCACTTTAAGTTATTCCTAAGAATAACTATATGAGTATTTTTCTGTTAAATCATCTTAAAAGCAAAAAATGCAAAAACATCTAATTCTGCACTTCTTACACTTGAAAATTACAACTGACACTTAATAAGCCTGCAAAAGAATTCTCACACCGTTAATAGGTAGACTCCATATGGAGACAAAAGAGCGGTGTTATTCTTAATCTTATGACTCACTCATACTGAAAATCAAAAATTTTCAGTTGAAGTGAATTATGAAGCATAACTTTTTTGTACTTATTCTAAAGCTTACTACAAGTAACACAGATATTGAATTCTGAGTACCTAACGCAATGTATTTGCCTTTCTGCATTTTACATTTTTAATTTGTTTTCCTTGCTGGAAAGAAATAACCCTAAAGCTTCCTGTAAATTGATATAAAGCAGTTCATAATTTTGAAATGTAGTTTGTGGAGTGGAACCCACAGGATATATCCTAGCCTGATTACCTTTTGGTGGAGTTTATACATTCTTCATGTTTGCATGAAATTAATCTTATACATCTGTCTTATAAGACAAATAGTGTGTGATATCGAGTAAACAATAATTTTGCAAAATAAAGCAATCATTTATATGACATGCCATTTTTACTTTTTGATTTTGACTGGTGAATATAAGCTCCTGTACTCTACAGCAAAAAGCATACCACATAAATTGTGTTTTATCATTTTATAGTTTAAATTGTGCAAGACAATTCCGACTAACCTTCAGCTTTTAACCTACTGTATTTATGCTGTTTTGACAGCTGAAAGAAATGAGGGAATATAGTTTGTGTCACAGCTTTATAGCTCCTGACTTAATCTCAGATTGCATTATGTGTTTGAATGACAGGCATGCTAGTGCAAAGATTAGCATTACTAGATCATGAGTTCACTCCTTCATATGGTCATGGTGTGTGTGTGGGTACTCTGATTTTACTTCCACAGGCTTTTGTGTTAGGTTAATCTGAGATTCTAAATTGTCCCATGTCAATGTGTGCATAATTGGGCTCAATTTGAGCTAAATTCATACATTTTGGCTTATCATGCCTAGATTGCTTTGCACCTTCCATGCAACCCTTAATTGGATTAAGTGGGTTGTAGACCACCGGGGCGAGTACAGCCGCCCTAACCCCCACACAGACAGGCTGAGACACAGATTATCACACAGCACACCTTTATTTACACTTGGAGGCACTTCCTTTGCACCCCACAAGAGCAAAATGTCCAGAGCCGACAGCACAGTATAAACTGGTTTCGCCTCCACTCCTCCTCACAGGCTTTGTCCTTCTTCCTCCCAACTCTAGCTGTTGAGTAGTGGTGCCTGGCCCCTTTTATTGGGCTCTCGGATGGACTCCAGGTGCCCAACAACCTTCTTCCGGCAGCACTTCCTGGTGTGGCGGATTTGCTACAAAACAGGTCCCTGTAAACATCCAGGCACCCCCTGACAGTGGCCACAGGCTCCAGCAGGGTTGAGCTTCCATGCTCCAAACCCGTGGCCCTGCTGTAGGCCAAGGGGGCTTCCCTCTATTTTTCCGGGGGAGAAACTGTCCTAAAAATACTGTTTCACTCAGTCCTTCCATTGTCAGGGTGCCCCGGCTGTCCACCATAAGGTTTAAAAATGTTATTTTGCTGTGATGGTTAATTTTTAATGTCTGTCTTCACTCTGTTAAGGAAAAGAGAAAGTTTTCAAGTTTCATGTGAGCTAAATTAGATTGGAAACCTTCTCCATTTCCTGCCAGTGCTGCTGAGATTGTCGGCAGAGTGGAGGTACTGAGGCTAGGGATCTACTCTGGCAATTGGAAAGTTTCTGGTTCGAATTCCATAAATGCCTTAAGTGATTTAACTCCATTGCACCCTTGAGCAAGGACCTTAACTTGTAATTGCTCTGTCCTGGGTATGACATTAATTTGCATCTAGCCCTGCAAGCAGGTCCTCCAACTTGCAGGGAAAACTCTGGGTTTGGTGGCAGGATTGGCACTCCAGTCACTGTAAAAAGCCTCACACTGTTCCATTTGAATTAGTGTGGTGATTAGATGTCACCCATTCCACGACTGCGCTTGGGTCCTAATTTAGAATCCTGAGATGGTTTGTCGTGAGGTGGGTGCGGCAACTTGCTTTATTAGTGCATGCTCCCAACCTCTCTCTCTCTCTCTCTTCTCTGCTAGGATTGTGAGAAACTGTTAACAACTACCTATGGATGTGTGTATTCAGTTAATGTTGCTGTAACAGTAAGGATTTTAACATTTTTTTCAATAAGATTTTTTTTATCCATCCATCAATTTTTATGGATCCTTTTATTCCACTGCAAGTTTACAAGGTGCAAACGTCTTTTTCAGCAGCAATGGGCTTAAAGTGGGACTCCATTCCTTGTCAGAACACACTTACTCTATCTCTCACTTACCTTTCATGTGAAACGTTTTGAGCGTGTTTTGTCCTCCCAACTCAACAGTTACTTAATGTGTAATAAGCTGATGGAACCCTTTCAGTCTGGTTTCAAAACACTCCATAGTTGAGAAACTGCTCAGCTTTGGGTAACTAATGATTTGCTTGTGGCAGAAGACTCTTAGCAAACCAGTATACAGTATTAATTCTGCTATATTGCAGTCCATTTGATACTGGCAAGCATGATATTCTACTTTCCATAATGGAGAACATTGGGGTATCTCAGGCACTGCCCTCCAGTGGTTTATGTCCTATCTAACAAGAGTTTGGTAGTTTTGGCAGATACAGCTCAGTGCCAGTCACACAAGGACTTCCCCAAGGCTTTTTTTCTCTGCCCTCTACTTTTATGTATCTGCATGGTTCCCCTTTGCCATAACATAGATAGCTTTGGACTGAGTTATCATTTTTATGCATATGATACTCAAATCTACTTCAGCTTAAAAGTAAAAACTTGTCTCAGTGAAATTTAAACCTGGATGAAATATAACTCTTTAAAAACTTTAGTAAAACTGGAGTCATACTGATTGGCACTACAGCTCAGCTTAAGAAATTTACCTCCTTTTCAATCACTCTTGGAGATGATGTCATCTGACGTTCTTTTTATGCTAGGAAACTTTGTGTCATTTTTTATTTCCTTCCGTTCTTATTCTACCCACATAAACCACATTAAGGTACTTTCTTATTTCCATCACCATGATATATCCTGTGTTTGCTCATTCCACTCCCTTCCATCCATGCTTATATTACATCCCACACCAACTACTGTAACTCCCTACTGGCAGGTACCACTTCTAATCTTTTATCACTGCTCCAGTTGGTTTAAAACTCTGCTGCAGGAGTCCTTACACACATCTGCAACAGCAAGCACATAACACCATCCTGCTGAATGGTTCAATAGACTAGGATCCTTTCTGAAAGTAAAAATATTTGAACCAGCAATATTCCAGATATTTATCGATGCTAACATTGCTCAAGCATTTTACTCTCAATCAATGTCTGTACAGATTACAGAGGAAAATTGTTTATATGCATACGAAAAACACCCTTTTATTATTATATAAACAAGTATCTGTGTATTTGTGAAATGTCACTTAACAAGCCACACCTCCATTTTTCACTCCTTCATAGCTAATTTAGAGCCAGTTTTAATTTATTTCGGATGAGAGAAAACACAATAATGTGGTATAGCGGGTCCACAGCTCATGTCAAAGGGCCAGTTTTTAAATAAATAATCACTGCACTCACGACTTAGCGAGAGGGCATGGTGGTTGTGTTGCTGAAGAGGTTCCCGGGATGATTCGTGATGTGGCCGTTTCTCACCTAAGTGCACAGGTGAGAAATCGTCCGCATCTGTGATTGTTCTCGGGGCTGCTGTGTTGCCACAGCTGCCACGTCCTCTTCATAAATAGGAGTGTGAGGTGGCTAAGGGGGATGAAAAAAAAAAGAAGAGAACAGGAGAAGGCAGGAAGCAGGAGGAGAAAGCCAGTGCAGGAGAGAGAACGAGCGTGCGAGCAGCTGAGCAGGGAGCCTGGGTGTTTGGCCAACATCCGGGGAGCAGTTGTAGTGGTCGCTCCTGCTGAGCTTATTGTGAAGAGCTGGAGTGACCGGAAGGTGGATGACTCACTGTGTAAGGCCACGAAAGGCAGCGGGAGTTGGGACTTGGGATGTGTATTCCCCAGCGTGGGCGCCCTTGTCGCTGGGGAGCCCAAGTCGCTGTTTGGTGGAGCCTTCCAGAGCCAGGGGTCGGTGAGGCGAACCAATCAGCCGAAGCAGGCAGAGTAGGTCAGCTGCAGCTAGGGTGACTCCCCTGTTGCGGGTCCTATTTGGGAGAAGCAGGGGAGCCACCAGTAGTAGAAGAAGGATGTACCGGATTTTTAAAAGGACAGCTTCCAGCCGTTATTTTAACCTCGTCGTTTTAAAGGATTTTTCTAATAGATTTTAACCTCCACCCTTTCACACGTTTTTATGAATTATTTATTTGAGGATTTTTAAATCACTGCACTATTTATTTGGACACTTTGTTTTTGTTTCCTGGTTTTAAATAAAAGCACTTTGCACTTTTGCACCATGCCCTTGCTCTATTTGTTGTGCCTCACTGCAGGGCTCATGGAAGCGTGATGAGAGAATGCAGTGAACCCGCATCGTCACAAATAAGTCAATAATTAGGGGGAGAAATAGTGAGAATAGTTAAAATTCAACTGAAAACTGAACCCACATAATAATATATTATTTACAATACACACATCTACAGCAGATGAATGAAAAAAATATTTAAATGACATTGCCTCCTTTACAATCCCTACTAAGATAAAGATTGTAGGAACGCGAATAACTCTGCTGACAATTGGGTTTATTCAGATTGACATCAATATATTATTTTGCATGAGTGCAAAAAAATGAATTTTGAATGAATGAAGTAGCCTTCACAGGTGTGGGGACTGTATTAGCTTGCTTAACCCTCTGAGATGCTGGCACAAAGGCTGTGCTTGTTAAGCTTAGCTTGATAAACCACTCCCAATAAGTCTTGTCTATCTAGTTTACATTAAACAGAAATAGATAATCATCTCAGACAAAGTTTTATGGACCTTCCTAAACCAGTATGTAAAAGCAGATTGCAATGAATTGAAATTTTTATTACCAAAATATATATGTTTTTCTTGGGAAAAGAAAGCCAAACAGGGTTGTCTAAAAATGCCACCCAAAGCCAACAAAAACATTTGACAATCCAAATATCAAAACCACAAAGCTAGAAACAAGATCAATAAATCAAGAAATCTAAATCATTAGAATAAAGGAGATCACAGTGCAACTCACAGTGCAATTCTGGAGATCCTGCCCTTCTGTCTAGAATTTATAGAGTTTCTCCAGGTGCTACCTCATAGTGGCCCCACCCCCTGAGTGTCTACATAAAGAAAACAACACTTTCTGTTATCACTAAATATTTTTATATACATTCTTCTGTGACACAAAATACAATGCAAAGTATTTTTAAGTAAGTAATATGAAGTAACACGCATTCAAATAATACATATAAGGAAATCAACCTCAGTCCATTGTATGGAAATATAAACAAAATGGTTTGCAAATTACCTGAAATTATTTACTTGTCTAAATCCTGCAAAATCTTTTAAGGTATTATCACTTATTGTACATTTTATTTACTGTTCATAACCTTCCATAAAATGTGATTTGAAGTGTAAACTTGTGAAAAATTTTACAAGTGAGTAAAGAATATAATAAATATCCTATTAAAAACAAGTTTACTACATCTCAACGGCAAAAGCCACAAAACTGCACAGAGAAAGGCATGAAATTAGCTCTTTAAAATGTTACACTTGGTAGCTTGCAACTAAACTGTACTTGACATCACACTTGGTGGAAGTGCAAAACTTGATTTATTGCTATGGTTTTAAATTAATTTTGTTCAAGATTGTTTTTCTGATTGTAAAGTGAACAAATAATAAAAGGCTAGTTGCCTGGAAACTGGTGGAAACTGAAATGATTTATTCTCAACAAACTCATACAAATGTGACTTGAAGACCAAAACAGCAAATAAGTAAAGTTCTTTGCAAAAACATTGGTTTTATTGGTGTATTGAGAGATATGTGAAGCTAATAGATGCAAAGAATCTTTGTTCTTCAATTTATATAGCCTTCAATATGAGAATACATTCTAACTTTAATAAATTTACATCAGTGAAACATTTTTGTTTAGAACTTAAAATCTTGTATTCCAAACTGCATAATGATTGATTGTATTTATATGTATCATATTCTTTGGTATTTTTTAAAATAATATTAATGATTTTACTTGAAGAAAACATTTCTTACAATTAAGTCAAACTTAACAAACCATAATTCAACCACCACCCGAGAGAAAGAGTAAAGAAACTACAGCATGAGAAAATCTTTAAAAACAACAAAGAAAGGAGAATGTCCTTTTTCCCCGATATAAATGCTTATTCTAAGATTTGATTAATTAGATCTTACTGCATTTTTAAAAAGTTTTGTATCATTTGGTATTAATGTGAAATATCCATGCATTTTTAGACATAATTAAGCCTCTTATCTGTTATGAAACTGATTGAATGCATATGACAATTTATATAAATAAGCTACAGTAAGTAAACATACTGTTTGAAACATAAATGTCAATTTTAAATAAATGTAAAGGCTATTAAGTGTTTCCAATCACCTAGTTCATTATCAAAACTATGAAATATTTTTATCTAGGGCAGTTTCTCAAAATCGCAGTTGGTTTCCTTTACATTAAAGATGTGTCTAAAAAATTAAAAGCTTTAAATAGTGATGTACACTACATTAAAATGAAATAACCAAGCCTATAAAAATGTTATCAAAGAGATGCCATAAAACACATTATTGAACATGAGATGTTTTAGAAGATAAGGTTACTCAACAGTCTGTACAATATGGATTATAAGTGTATGGATTTAGTTATGTTAAAATAGAACAGACACTTTTAAATGTAAAATTTCATCTACAAAGCAAATGCCATCCACTGAAACTGTGGATGCAGTTCTGGGTGTCTTAATTCTGTGAGAAAACAATATATTTTGCCAGCATAATTCAGTCAATGTAATTACATGTTTGCTCTTGTGTAGCTCAGTCTTTTCTGAATAATTTCACATCCATAAAAACTGACTGTGCCCATTTCAACAATATACAGATTACAAATATAGACTGTTACTGTAATTGAAACTAGAGTTATGAGGCAATTTTGCTGCATTATTTTTCTTACTCTCTAGGATTTTTAATCATATATACTACATTATGGTACAAGTATCCGAGTCTTCTACCTACCAAGAAAAATATTTAAAACAATGGAAACAATCAACAATATAGTAAAAAATGCCACTCAAAAATCTCCATATTTGATTAAAACATATTGCATAATACAGTGAGAATTATCCAATGACATAATACTAAATATGTGCAAAGTCATATACCAGAACATTTAAAAATGTGTAAGGAAGCTGGATGTGTTGTTCAAAAAATAATATAGTTGTAATCCATGTCAAATTATTTGAAAAATCTGTGTTCACTTCTAATCTAGTGAAAAAATATCCCACAGGCTAGACTGTCATTATTCCATGTAAATCAATAGCACATAATAATTTAGAAAATTAAAAGGTACAGTATATACATTGGAATACTAGGAACGTGCCAACAAGTTTGACCTCTTCCTTCCAGTTTATACTCAAATAAGCCATC
Source organism: Polypterus bichir lapradei (assembly GCA_026402145.1). Classification (NCBI taxonomy): domain Eukaryota; kingdom Metazoa; phylum Chordata; class Cladistia; order Polypteriformes; family Polypteridae; genus Polypterus; species Polypterus bichir. The sequence goes on along the minus strand of JANRMT010062818.1, from coordinate 8,411,345 downwards.
AATCTGTCAGTCTATGGTAATTTTTAAGTATTCAAACAAAGGGATTTGGTTAATAATGAAACAATAACCACAGGCATTCTGTCACATATGAAAAAGTTAGAAGTGTACAGAACTTGCATATATGAACAAATGCACCATGAGTATGTGAACACCCCTCCATATTATTGAGTTCATGTGTTTCAGCTGCACCCATTGTTAACAAATGCATACAACCAACCACATAGTTATGCAATCTTTGTTGGTGAACATTGGCAGTAGAATGGGCCATACAGAAGAGCTCAGTGACTTTAAATATGGCACTGTCATAAGAGGCCACCTTTGTCAAAAAATACCTGGGGGTTTACATCTCTGACAACCTGAGATGGTCTCCAAGTTCACACATCCAAGTTCAGACCAAAAGGGCAAAGCGAAGACTCTACCATCTCAGACAGCTTAGGAAGTTTAGGGTTTCTTGAGGGATTCTAAAGATTTTCTACTCTGGCGCTGTGGAAAGTATCCTGACACAGAACATTACATCCTGGTTTGGAAACTGCTGTGTTCAGGACCATAAAGCCCTACAGAGATCTGTTCAGCGGAACACTGCTGCAGGTCAGCTCTACCACCTATGCAGGACATTTACACCAGAAGATGCAGGACCAGAGCTCTCAGGATTATCAAAGACTCCTCTTATCCCAGCAACAGCCTGTTTCATCTGTTAAAATCAGGCAAAAGGTTTTGTAGCATCCTGACAGACTCAGAAGGAGTTTCTATCCTCAAGCCATAAGACTGTTAAATTAAAACATGCCATCTCATCCATGACCCTCCACATACTTAGACTGGACTGTAAGTTGTACTATGCCGTCTACCCTTACCTTGTTTTGTAATTCGTCTGTCATTTAACTATGCACCTATCTAGCTTTGGTTTTGCACAATAATCACTGCACTATTGTACCTTCACCAGAGGTGTGACCAGAACATCATGTGTGGGTGGGCATTTGGCTTGTCTCGGGGGGCAAAAAATATACATCCATCCATCCCCATTTTTGTAGGGGGGTCAAATAATAATAACAACATAGTTTTATATAACATATAAAAGCAGAAATTGTGGCATAAATCATAACCTATTGTTCAATAAAATTAACAGAGGCAATGGAACTTGTATTATTATTTTTTGTGAACAAGTATAGAACTACATCTACAAGGTAAATATCAATAAAGTCAAATGTATACAACATATGAGAGCAAGAACAGAAACGTGGCTCATTGTAGTCATTAGGGAGGCTGTAGGATATCAGTTTCCAGTGTTTAACCTGGATATTATCTACAGGACCAGTCTGCGGTTACTCTTGGCAAATTCTGAAATAAATTCATTCATGTCGATTTTCTGTGATGTTTTTCTCATGTGCCAGAATGACTAAATTTCTCTTCCTTGAATGCAGCATTGTTCAGCGGAGTAGAGTGAGAATGCGGTTCAAAGTAGAGAAAGAGCTTTCGCATGCAGCTGAAGACACACCAATGATGAGTGCTGTGACAGATAGTGAATGCAACATAGGGAAGGCCTCTTTGTACTGCTGAATGCATTTGCATGCTTCAGAGAGATTAGCATCAGCTAGCAGTTTATTAATCAACATTGCTTTTGCCACAGCAATTTCATTTTGCAAGGTCATGCTGTTTTGCTCTGTGCCTGCAAATGCCTGAAGAGGTTTCAGGAGAGAATGATCAAGAAATAATTCTGATTTTGGCAGGAGAAGTGATGTGGCCCTCAATAATTCAACATTTCTCTGTGAGAATCTTGTCTCCATTTCCATAATAGCTCTATTAAGAATGCTGAACATAGCCCTTTTAAAAGTCTGATTAGGAGCAATTTGTTCATCAGAGTCATCATGCACAAGCGTAGACATGACAATACTATCATCAAGCTGTGAATTAACTTTCTGCTTCCTTTTGAGTGAATTGGTAGGCCTACTTTCACACTGAGACAGATGATCCTCCAAGAATGAGTCGCATCTCATCTCCGTCAGTGTGGCCAGTGAAGCTGTCACCACCTCCCCTCCCAGCCATGCACAAATCCACTGCATGTGCCTGTAGAATTGCATTGGCTGGTTTCAGCACACCAAGCACATGAAGGAGGAATTTTCCTGTATTGAAGAAATTCTGCTTTTTCAATTGGGTCAAAAGACCACATGCCTCTATGCAAATGTCAAAAGGCGCAGTGCCAGCCTCTGCTACCTCTGAGAGAAGCCCCCTTATAGCTTCCTCATTGTTGACAATGGACTTTGTGATATCATAATGACTGGTCCATCGTATTTCTAGAAGTCTTTTCAGTGTGGGTGTATTGTATGTCTGTGAAACATAATGTCTGTAACAAAATGTGTTCAATGAATTTGACCAGTCAAAGAACTTCTTAGCCAGAGGTTCTGATTCCATTGCATGTATCACTGCTAAATGGAGTTGCTGGTTGTAGCAGTGTACATATGGAATGTACTTGTGACAAAGCCTGGACACCACCCCTTGCCCCAGACATGACAGAAGCACCATCAAAACACTGACACACTAAATTGTCTGGGCTGTGACCTAGCTCAGAGAGATGTGCAGACAGAATTTGGTTACAAATATATTCAGCATCAAGCTGATTTGGTTCAATTAAGCCAATCAGGTGTTCTTCAGGGATGGAGTTCTGGAAAAATCTAATCACTACAGACAAATTCTCAATGTCACAGTGATCCCTGGTACCATCACTTTTCATGCAAAGTCCAGGAGAGTCAGCTTTTTCATATTTGGTCCTGATATCTTTAACCACCATTTTGGCAAAAGTCTCAATTATTTCATTTTGAATTACATTGGATGTGTATTTTGCATTGTCTGGGATGTATTTTACAATTTCTGCAAGTTTGGCATCTTTTTTGATTGTGTAATCAAAGAACTTAAGGAAAAGTCCCTCCTCCCCACCTACGTGATTGTGACCACGCAGTTCATTGACTGCAAGGGACTGAACGGCCTCCCCAATGCTTTTCACATAATATCTATTCTTTTCTATCTGGGTTGGACCCAGTAGTTGAACTATGCTTTCACCCGTCTCTGCCCAGCACCAATACTCTTGCCATGCAGACATGGCTCTGACGTGCAGGATACTAGACGCGTGTTTGTGGAAGCCGCCACCGTCTTTTTCTAGAGCTTTTTTCCAATTAGTGTAGCCGTGTTTGGTGAATATGTCCTCACGGTCCGAACTGGAAACACTAAATTTGCGGCAGGCAAAGCAAAAGCTGGCATCACGGACAACAGAATATTCAAGCCATGGTCAAGACTGATACCAGCTTGCACTAAAACATCTGAGTGTCTTTCCGAGTGCGCGCTTGGGATAATTAATTAAAATGGGCTGGGATGAACTATCCATATTTAAGTCGGGCAGACCGGACTGTATATTTTGTTGAAGGCAGAGGTTTGGAGTACTCGACACGGGCGCAGAGCTGGAGGATTGTGTAGGCTTATCTACATCTTTTGGAGTTTCAGTTCCCAACGTGGGTGCGCTGTGCTGCGTGTCTGCTTTTTAATAAGCCACCTATGCATAGCCTTTGGTGTTACCAACCAGAAAATAAAAGAAGAATGGAACGTATACGCTGTTTTAATTAAAGAATGTGGTCAACAGGTTCAAAACGTGCTGCAAAATGTGGAGCGAAGTGAACTGTGAGCAGCATGGTGCCTGTCTAATCGGAAAGCAACTCAGTTTTCAAAATCAAATGTTATTCTTCTTCAGAGTTTTCACTGAACAGACAGAGCATTTCGCAGGGTGGGCACGGCTTGTCTCTGGGGGGGCAGTGCCCACCCCAGCCCCCCTGTGGTCACGCCTCCAACCTTAACACTTAATTCTACTGTATTCACATAATTTTACTTATTTATTATGTTCTACTATACTGTTATCTTTCAATCTGTGACTTTTTGTTAATCTAACTGATATTCTTCTAACTTTGCACAGTTTTTGATAAGCAGATCAGGATGCATTTCACTGTGTGTTGTCCTGTATAACTATGCATGTGACAAATAAAGAATCTTATATCTTGAAGTCAGTTTGTGAAATTTCTTCTCTGCTTGATCTGCACCGGTGAACTATAGGAGCAACAACAGCTTAGCCATGAACTGATAGACCACACAAACTCACTCAGAATGTAGTTTGTGAAAATGTCCTGTCCTGTTTTCCATGGCAAAGTGGCTACATGCAAACTTAAGATCACTACATGCAATGGCCTGGACCTGAGAGGAAGTTTCTCAGGAGCTACAGACTATCACAACCACTAGGAGAATATGGCCATAAAAGCAGGCCAGGCAGAGCATAACAAGAGAGAGACAGTGTGGACAGTGTACTTGCTTCAAGCATTTCAGAGGCATCTCTTTGTTTTTTGAGTCCATCAGCCTGGGTGTGTGAACACTAGTGATGAGCAAACTCCATGGTGTTCACTTTGTCTTGAGCCTGGAGAAATAACAGAAGTGTTCATGAATATCACCGAACTGTGAGAAATACATTGAAATTTAGTGGGAAAATCTAAATGAGCTAGATTTGCCTGGATTATAATGGTGCAGTCATCTTAACAGTGTCCTTGAGGGCTAGGGAAATGTTTGTCAGCTATACTGGACCGATTATTTTGGCCAAAAAGGTGATCTGAGTTGTGTGTCAGCAGTGCCAACCACTACACTACCGTGCCATTTTGAAATCAAAAGAAAAAGAACGGTCAAAAACACGCAATCATATATTTCGCCATAACAAAGCAGAAATGCCAAAATTGTAGTCAAAAGAAAAAATACGTAGGTCTTTTAAAGACAGAAAAAAGCAGTGTTTCATGATTAAAGCCACTGGCTCATTCTGTTTTTAGAAGTTGGGCCGTAGGCTCTCCAAACTGTCTGTCAAAAAGATAAAAATGTCTTTTAAATAGTAGTAAATATTTTGTTATTATTATTTCACAGAGCTCCTGTGTTTGGGGTGGGTAGTGTCATGCTCCTTCAAATTTTGTTTTTTATCTCCACGTAGCTAATTATGTATGCATGGGGCATGCGCCTCCTTCTCTTATACTGACTTGGAACTTGAAGATTGACCTGCACATTTGGCAACAAATGTTGTTATTTATGCTGTATATGTTACAGAAAAATAAAATTTTGAGAACCTGCATTTTTATTTGTAAGTCCCACAGAGTCTGTAATGCAAATGATTAGGATTATATACCCCTTCAGGATTATATATCCCATCCAATGTTGTCTCGCAAAGCATTATGAGGGGAAAACGTTCTCCTAAACTGGCCGAATTATCACTAAATAATCCGATGAACAGGGGTGAACATGAACACAGCCAATTCGCTGCAAATAACACTTTGGCAAAATTTGCTGATCAACACTAATGAACACCACTGAACTTCAGGTCTGATCCTGGCATTGGAAAGGTGGGAAAACTGTGGAAGGTGAGGTTGCCACATATTCCAGGTGAGGAGTGTGATGCCAAGCTGGCAGTGTGAATTTACTGGCAAAGAACAAGTCACATGGTAGTACCTGAAGCTGTGGAAGATTGAAGCAGCATTGAGTGTAACTACTTCTCAATCTTAGACTTGGTCACTGACACAAATATTAATCTTGGAGTAGAGGATTTTAGAGCCATCTCTGGGCATCTGACACCAAGGCTCAGTGGAGCCCAAAGAAAGAGAGTGGGTCAGCTTCCTCTCCAAAGAGAGTAAAGAACTGAATACACATAGTTTTTAAGAGAAGGTGCAGCCTCTAGTGATTGGATGATAGTCCTTTCCTGCCACACATGTAGTACTTGCTTACTGGTTTTTCCATTTGTCCAACATAGTAAACCACAATTCATCTTGTAATTACAAGCTTAAAATGAATTGCCTTTGTTTAAAGGAGTCTCTGCAGACATGTCAGCTCATTCCTGATGGACTCTTCTTCTTATCAGATGAAACTCAAAGCAAGCTGAGCAAATGTGGTTGTACAGCTGGCATTCTATACCCCTGTTGAGTCTGCTTTCTTAATAGGCCTTGTGTGTTACTCAAACACTAGCAAAACAGGATAATGCTCACTTTGTTCTACAGTACAATACAGCTTATCATCAAATGATCATTTAATTATTTCTATTATTTTCATATTCATTATTTTATAGAGGTGAATTAATTTGGATATCTTGAATGCTATGCAATATCACTTGTGTCTTTTAAACATTTTTCAGCATTAGGGGGAAAAATTAATCTGTACTTACTTTATTGTTCTTAAACAATCAAGAGAATTAGCAGAGTCTTTGTACCCAACCAGCAAGCGTTACCATTTAGCTGCAGCTTCACTAGGCCATGTTTGGGGAATTCACTTAATTACATCAATTTGGACAAAAATCTTTATATACTTCTCAGACAGTCTTGGTGTTGCAATCACTCCTACTCCATTAATAGTTATATTTGATATACTCCTGGATGGCTTTAAAGTGCATAGTGAGAAATCGATTGTAATAGTCCATACCACACCACTGGAACATAGACTTATCTTCCTCAACTGGAAGAATCACAACCCACCGTCTGAAACTCAGCGGGTAAGCAATATTCTACATTGTCTCAAATGAGAAAAAAATCGAATTCTCTCTTAGAGGATATGTCCAAAACTTTTTTAAAGCATGGCAAACATTCATTAATATTCTTCTTCTTCTTTTGGCTGCACCCATTAGGGGTCGCCATAGTGGATTATCTTCTTCCATATCTTTCTGTCCTCTGTATCTTTTTCTGTTACACCCATCACCTGCATGTCCTCTCTCACCACATCCATAAACCTTCTCTTAGGCCTTCCTCTTTTTCTCTTGCCTGGCAGGTCTATCCTTAGCATCCTTCTCCCAATATGCTCAGCATCTCCTCTGCACAAGTCCAAACCAGTGCAATCTCGCCTCTCTGACTTTGTTTCCCAACCGTCCAACTTGAGCTGACCCTCTAATGTACTAATTTCTAATCCTATCCATCCTTGTCACACCTAATGCAAATCTTAGCATCTTTAACTCTGCTATCTCCAGCTCTGTCTCCTGCTTTCTGATCAGTGCCACCATATCCAACCCATATAATATAGCTGGTCTCACTACCGTCCTGTAGACCTTCCCTTTCACTCTTGCTGATATCCATCTGTCACAAATAACTCCTGATACTCTTCTCCACCCATTCCACCCTGCCTGCACTCTCTTTTTCACCTCTCTTCCACAATCCCTATTACTCCGTATTGTTAATCCCAAGTATTTAAACTCATCCAACTTCGCCAACTCTACTCCTTGCATCCTCACCATTCCACTGACCTCTCTCTCATTTACACACATGTATTCTGTCTTGTTCCTACTGACCTTCATTCCTCTCCTCTCTAAAGCATGTCTCCACCTCTCCAGGGTCTCCTCAACCTGCTCCCTAATATCGCTGCAGATCACAATGTCATCAGCAAATATCCTAGTCTACGGGGACTCCTGTCTAATCTCATCTGTCAATCTGTCCATCACCACTGCAAATAAGAAAGTGCTCAGAGCTGATCCCTGATGTAATCCCACTTCCACCTTTAATGCATCCATCACTCCTACTGCAGACCTCACCACGGTCACACTTCCCTTGTACATATCCTGTAAAACTCTTATATACTTCTCTGCCACTCCCGACTTCCTCATACAATACCATAACTCCTCTCGAGGCACCCTGTCATATGCTTTCTCTAGGTCCACAAAGATACAATGCAACTTCTTCTGGCCTTCTCTATACTTCTCCATCAACACCCTCAGAGCAAATATTGCATCTGTGGTGCTCTTTCTTGGCATGAAACTATACTACTGCTCACCAATCATCACCTCACTTCTTAACCTAGCTTCCACTACTCTTTCCAATAACTTCATGCTGTGGCTCATCAATTTTATCTCTTGTAGTTACTACAGTCCTGCACATCCTCCTTATTCTTAAATACACCAATACACTTCTTCTCCACTCCTCAGGCATCCTTTCACTTTCCATGATTCCATTAAAAAATCTGGTTAAAAACTCCACTGCCATCTCTCCTAAACACCTCCATGCTTCCACAGGTATGTCATCTGGACCAACGACTTTTCCATTCTTCATCTTCTTCATAGCTATCCTTACTTCCTCCTTGCTTATCCATTGCACTTCCTGATTCACTATCTCCACATCATCCATCCCCTTCTCTCTCTTGTTCTCTTCATTCAACAGCCTCTCAAAGTACTCTTTCCATCTACTCAACACACTCTCCTCGCTTGTGATTACGTTTCCATCTTTATCCTTTATTACCCTAGCCTGCTGCACATCTTTCCCTGCTCAGTCCCTCTGTCTAGCCAATTGGTACAGGTCCTTTTCTCCCTCCTTAGTGTCCAACCTCTCATACAATTCATCATACGCCTTTTCTTTAACCTTCGTCACCTCTCTCTTCACCTTGTGCCTTATCTCCTTGTACTCTTGTCTACTTTCTATATCTCTCTGACTATACTAGTTTCCTCTGTATACTCTCCACTACTTCCCCATTCCACCACTAGGTTTCCTTTTCCTCCTTACTCTGTCCAGATGTCCTGCCAAGCACCCTTCTTGCTGTCACCCTTACTACATCTGGTGTAGTTTCCCAACTGTCTGGTAATTCTTCACTACCACCTAGTGCCTGTCTCACCTTCTCTCTAAACTCAACCTTGCAATCTTCCTTTTTCAACTTCCACCATTTGATCCTTGGTTCTGCCTTCACTCTCTTCCTCTTCTTGATCTGCAACGTCATCCTACAGACCACCATCCTATGCTGCTTAACTACACTTTCCTCTGCCACCACTTTTCAGTCTTCAGTCTCCTTTAGATTGAATCTTCTGCATAGGATGTAATCTACCTGTGTACATCTTCCTCCACTCTTGTACGTAACCCTATGTTCCTCCTTCTTCTTAAAATACATATTCATCACAGTCATGTCCATCCTTTTGGCAAAATCCACTATCCTCTGACCTTCTTTATTCCTCTCCTTGACACCATACCTATCCATCACCTTCTCATCTCCTCTGTTCCCTTCAATTACATGTCCATTGAAATCCACTCCGATCACCACTTTCTGTCCCTTGGGTACACTGTTCATCACTTCATCCAACTCACTCCAAAAATATTCTTTCTCATCCATTGCACACCCAACTTGTGGGGCATATGCACTAACAACATTCATCATCACACCTATAATATCCAGCTTCATAATCATTACTCTGTCTGACACTCTTTTCACCTCCAAAACACTCTTGACATACTGTTCCTTTAGAATAACCCCTACTCCATTTCTCCTGCGTTCCACACCATGATAGAACAATTTGAATCCACCTCCGATCCACCTGGCCTTACTCCCATTCCATTTAGTCTCTTGAACGCACAATATATCACCCTTCCTTCTTTCCATCATATCTGCTAGCTCTCTCCCCTTACCAGTCATACAGCCAAAATTCAAAGTTCCTACCCTCAGTTCCACTCTCTTTATCTTTCTCCTCTCCTCCTGCCGCCAGACATGTCTCCCCTGTCTTCTTCTCCTTCTTCTTCTTCGGCTAACAGTAGCCCAATTTCTGCCAGCACCCTCTTGGCTAACAGTACTGGTAACGGTCGTTGTTAACCCGGGGCTCGACCAATCCAGTATGGAAATTTGTATTGTCTGCATATTGATTTGGCAAAATTTTATACTGGATGCCTTTCCTGACATAACCCTCCCCATTTATCTGGGCTTGGGACTGGAACAAAGAAACACACTAGTTTGTGCATCCCCTGTGGCTGAGTTGCAAACATTCATTAATATTATTTTAGCATAAACATGCTGAGCCTGAGACTGACTCTCCCATGTTATTAATCATTTTATCAAATCTAAAAGAAAGTGGCACAGAGGAACAATGTGAATGTACCTAGGGTGAGTGGGATGATATTCAGGATTGCTGAAACTATAGAGGGATAAAAGTGATGTCACACACAATAAAAAATTAGGAAAGGTTTATAGAGAGAAGGCTTAGGGATGAGACCACCATAGGGGAGGGGTCATTTGGTTTTAATGCCAGGGAGCGGAGCAACCGATGCAGTCTTTCCACTGAGATAGCTCATAGAGAAACCTCAAGGAAAACATAAAAGTTTGCATATGGTGTATATTGTTTTGAGAAGGTTCATATGTTAGAGTGCCATATCAGCAGGTATGGAGGTGCATGAAAGAGAAAGGAGTACCAGAGAAGGATGTGAGGATTGTCCAGGATATGAACGAGGAAGTGAGGACTCAGGTTAAAAGCAGTGTTGGGGTAACAGACATGATACCAGTTAGAGAAGGTCTGCACCAGGGAGCTTTTTTTCAGTACTTACCTCTTTGATCTGTTTATGGACATGTTGAGTCATGAGATAAAAGACCAAACCCATGGTGCATGTTTTTTGCTGATGACATTGTTTTGTGTAGCACCAGAAAAGAGGAAGTGGAAAGGAAGTTGGAAGAATGGAGAAGGGCTTTGGAAGATAGAAGGTTGAATATAAATAGGAAGTAGACAGAATACAGTATTATGAAGTTTAATTATGACTAGGATTCCGAATTTAACCTTTAAAGACAGCTATTGAAACGAGTGGGTAAATTTAAACATCTATAATCAGTGGTGGCCTGAGACGAAAAACTAGATGCAGAGATAACCCAGTATGGATGGACATGAAGAAGGTATAATGAGTATAATGTGATAGAAGAAATAAGGCAAAGGTTAAAAGTAAGGTTTTTAATAGTGGTGAGACGAGAAATGATGTATGGAGCTGAGACACAGGCAGTAAAGAGAGCAAAACAGAGAAATGGTTAAATGTGACAGAAATGAGAATGTTGAGATGGATGTGTGGAGTTACAAAAAAGGACAGAATAATAAATGAGACAACCGAAGGTAAAACCAAAAGAGGAGAAATATTTAAGAAAGTACAGAGAAGTGGGTTGAAGAGGTATGGACATTTGATGAGTAGAGACAATGACTATATGAGAAAAAGACTAATAGGATTGTAAGTACAGGGGAAGAGAAAGTGAGGGAGGCCAAAGCAGAGGTGGTTGGGTAAAGTAAAAGAAGATCTGAAGGAAAAGGGCTTGACAGGTGAGGAGGTGCAGGACCAAACTGTTTGGAGAGGAATGATCAAGCACATCGACCCCACATAGAAGTAGGAAAAGATGAAGAAGAAGAAGTAGAAGATGTCAGATTTTTTTTTGGTAATGTTTCTCTTCTATTTCTCTTTTTCTTGGCAGAGGGTTGAATTTTGCTTTGTTTTGTTTTTTCATCTCCTTTGTATTTACTTCAAAGTAAATGGTTGTTTCAGTTAAATAATTACTTTTTGTTTGATTGAATAGCATGTAATTTGTTTTGTGAATACAATAATATTATTAATAAATGAGTGTCTCTGTAACAATACAAATTTTCAAGGAAGCAGACAAATAAAGGAATAAAGAAATGCTGAAAATTAACTTCAGCTTTGGAAAAACTAGGACTGTAAGCATCTAAGTGCATGTACAGTATATCATCCTGTCATTTCTTGCTTTATGCCAGAGTATCTACTTCAAATTGCATGACTCATCAGTTTTTTTCAGCTTCCCATTAGTCTGTTTGTCAGGAAGTGCCCCAAATTCCCATAGAGAATGCATTGTTCTCTTCTATTCCATCAGTTTCCACTAGTGTAACTTTCATTTTTTTAGGTATAAGAATTTTGAGTGATTAAATTTCTTAATACCTTGGAGAATTTTGAAAAAAATATCCCATTTCATACTAGAGCTAAGATCTGAAAATATTTCTTAATCAAAGTCAGTAGAAGACATGCCCATTAGTCCACACTGGCACCTATTTACTCTTTCATCTACAGCTTTTATTGCCAGGAGGACTTTTTTGCTGCACAGAGACAGACATTGACTACACTTTCTGGATATGTTCTCTAAGGTGAATAATAACGTTTGAGTTCTGAGAATTCTGATTTACAACGTTTCAATGGCAGTGGTACACCTGTTGTTAATCAAAATTATGACATATTAATTTTTTTTTAATTAATAAAAATGCATCTTCCCAGTGTGTTATTATTATAGCATGGGACTTTATACTTGCCCCCTTTACTTTGTGTAGGGTGCTGCTGTAGTTGTTATTTGTTACTTTGTTCATTGCTATCTAAATGTTGTATTTTGGAGACTAACCCTCTCAATACTCTTATGCTATATAAGAAACCATTTTATAACTATTTATCCCATACACTTAAACAAATCTGTTGAAAATAATGCACATTACAATCATGCTTGCAGATAATTGTTAAAATGAGCTTTATGTGTTTTAACGTAAAAAGCTTATGAGTCAATGTGTGGAGGAAAAGTAAGCCACAATATTAATTAACAAATGAAGTTTGTTTACTTCCTGCATCAAAGAAAGGAATACTTCTCAAATGCTTCTTCAAAAATATAGTGATGAGAGTTAATTCATATATTGAGACTTTGAAATGACACACCTCAACCTATGTGACTTTTTGCACATATCTGTATGTTGATCTAACATAAAACGCATATCTTGTTTTCTAGTTTGTTAAACAATTCAGATTCTTGAAGCTCAGCAGAACCTTTCAAAATGGTAGGCAAATTATAGAGTTGAATAAAAGATTTTAATACAAGTAATAGTAATAAAAGTAATTTAGTATAAGGAATTTCTACTTAACCTCCCCAAAGTCATTTTAAAGAGCATAAATAGTTCTTATTTGGTTTGGTTGCTTTAATTATGGAGAATTAAATAATCTCTTGTGCTTATTATTTTTTTTTTACAAAGAATGCCCTTGACTCTCTGTTTAACTCCAGTTTTCTCTTTTTGTCTTCTTTTATTGTACTTTGCATATGGTTCTATATTTAATCACTTGCTCTATTCATGAAACTAGATTTCATTTGCTCATAGGTCCTCTCTTTCAGAAACCAAGTATTGATAAAACATATTTATTTTACACAGAGGAAAAAAATGTTAAAAATTGGTTAACATAAATTTATTTTCACTCCAGCCATTTTCTGGAGATTTTGCTGCAGTCACAAATGGTAAGTTTATATAAATCAAAAAAGATCATAAATGTAGATGTATGACACTGCAATTAAATTACATTTTATTCAGTAAAATATTTTAAATGTTTATATTAACCGTGTAGTTTGAGAAATTACATTTAAGGATAATAAATATATTGTTATCTACTAAGGTGAATCTCTACTTCTCTTTGAATTCAAAATATCACTACAATAGCAGACCCAGAGTAGAAACCAAATATGGGAGACCAAAAGTTATTAGGGGTAAAGAAATAACTCTGATATCTCTTGAGATATATTTCTTTAATGCATAAGCTCTCAGGGTTGGGCTTCATTTGCTTTTCAAACCCCAATTTTCATATACTTCACCCACTTGAGTCTTTTGGTCAAAAGCCAGCGTAATCTTTTTCCTAATCACTGAAGTTTCTCCTTGCTCATTTTCTCCTTTCAAATAGCACAATGGCAATTACATAATTATTCCCATTATATTTTGTTATTTCTCGGTTGGTTTTCAGCTAAGAACATTAATGCATTCACAGATAATAACAAGAATCAAATTAATAATAAAAATGATTACGGCATTGTGCGCTTGAATTTTGTTTCATGGAAGTTTTACTAAGGCTGGGTTTATACTTCATGTGATGCGACTTGTGCACCTGCACATTCTATTGCTACACAAGTGGTGTACTGTTTATACTTTCAATATTATTTTCCATATTTTATGTAAATCTAGAGGATTCCACCAGGTGGCAGAGATATCATCACGGTGAGAAAGCAACATTCAGCTTGCTGTGCTGTGAATTGCTCGAAACATCCATAAAATTCCCAGGATACCTTGCCTCAAAATTTCTGAAAAGGATGTATGTTCAATGATTATATCCATCAATTCGGGGATGTGCCTATTCCAGCTAGCAATGAGCACGAGGCAGAAACAATCTCTGGATGGGGCATCAGCTCATTGCAAGGTGAATACAAGCAAACACATACACTAGCGTCAATTTAGCAATACCAAATCCCCAAACCTGCATGTCCTTGAAGGAAACCAGAGCAGGCTGTGGAAACCCACCAGGAAAACATGCAAACTCCAGGCAGGGAACACCAGGGAAGTGACTTTCTACTGTGAGGCAGCAGCGCTACCACTCCACCATTGTGCCGCCTCCACATGTATAATTATTAACAGTATTAATTATTTAAATGAAGTTAACGATTTATCTGTAAAACATAACATACAAGCTTTAACACATTTCATCTTGAAAGTGATATCAAGTATAAATCTAAGGATTCTAAATGTGCAGAGAGATGGAATATCATACATTTAAATTGTTCTCTGTAGCAATCACTGCCTGCTGCTATTGTCAGTGCAGGAGGAAGCTAATTTTTTTTTTCCTCTGTGGCTCAAATACATTCTGATCCTGTTGCAAAGGTGCAAAAAAAAAAGAGATGGCACAGAAAATGAGACCTTTAAATTGTATTACGTCATTACGTGGGGAATATTTGATGATTGTATTGCCTATGCGGGAAACAGATGAAGAAAAGCAACATGAATGCATTTGTATGTCAACATTTTAGTCTGATGATTTGCTTCACTGCATCATACCATTCATCAAACATCAAAGCACGCACATTGATCCTGCAGGACCTGCAAAGCGGTTTGGTGTCTCAGGTTGATAGTAAACAGAGACTCTGACATCACGTTCCAACTTGAACACACTGCGCCTGCGATTTTTTGCTGGTACTGCAAATTGTGCATGTGTTGTGTTAATTTCTGAGGACATGCTCAGAGAATGCGTCAAATGAATGCTGGGAATGTGTGGTAGAGATGATGCATGCGCGTACGCGTTCTGAGCGTGAAGTATAAACTGGGTCTAATTCATCATGGAGTTAAGAATTTTGAAAAACAAGATCTAAATAAATTCATGACTTGCTTTATTAAGTTTCACTCTGGGGAGTGTTTCCTGAAAACAATCAATCAATCTTAGCAAATAATGAACAAGAAAACTATGTTTACAAACAACAATAACATTGCAGAAACAATTAAAGAGAAAATAACTAAATTAAGCCATATAAAAATAGCAATTTTGAGTTAAAAATGAAGTTAAAAAGTATTTTTTTGTCTTATGCAGTGAACAAATCTAACTATCATTTAGATCATAAAAATCAACTCCCTGCTTGTTTGTAAAAAGATCATTTGTTGTGAAATAAACACAAGATGAAAAAGAAAGAACAATTGAGGTGCCAACAGGTAAACTCATTTAATGGCCAGTATAGGTGGCTGTAAGAGAAATTAAAGGATACATCATTCATTACATTTTAAAAATTTTGCATTCCAGAAACTTTCTTTTCCTTTGAGAACTTGTTCCACAGTGACGATGGACTTCATGGGTCAGGTGGTTTAAGTAAAGTTGTAAGTATAAAGAGATGAATATTTGTTATCCCAGGTGTAAGTGGCATCATTGCTCTTATGGATTCTTCTCCTCCGTTCTAAAGCATACAAAAGCTGGATGTCAGTGCTATATGCAAATCCTTTCCGGTAATATCAGTTGATGCTGTACCCATGAGACACACCCTAAAGTGGTGTGTCTGACACTATATGTCAACATGTGTCCTTTTGAGAACAACAATCCCTAAGTTAAATAGAATAAAAAGGAGACTTTTATTCTAGAAATATA